>JAVLUX010000009.1:34435000-34837500 GCA_032164185.1 Moxostoma hubbsi
TAATTAGAACAAAAATCTGTTTGTTTATTATGAAAGGCTCCTAACATGCTGATTAACAAAGTTAAATTTAGACAGAAAAGCGTTATTTTCCAAAGGTGGCATGTTAACTTGTTCTGACACAAACCTGTGTAACAGCTCTCCTTCACAATTGTTCAAATATCTGGTGTTCTCTGATCAATAATGTGCCTTTTACAGCATCTAAAGTCATTCTCCCAGTCTGTAGAAAGACTTCCTTTGGTCTAATCCCTCCCTTTCTCTCTTCCCTCATAGCAGAAGCGTCTGCGGAGCGCTCTCCCAGACGGAGGAGCATATCGGGGCTGGGCAGCTCGGAGAAGAATATCTCCATTGAGGTCCCCAACTCCTCACCCTTCAAAGTGCCTGTGAGTAACAGTTCCTGCACTCATATCAGCATTACACCAGCTCATCACATCGGTCAGGCAACCACCAACCTCTCCCAGTCAGCAGTCATTATTTGATTTTTGGGCCTCAACATTTTTTATTTTATGAATTTTTTGTCCAAGTGCCATTAAAGCACCCTCAGCACGTTTGCCTGCTCATCCCATCATTCATAAGCTCTGTCAAGAGACTTGTTAAGTAGTCAAACTGCTCTGATGTAGAAATAGACTAGAATTCCTGCTTGGGATAAATGCCCCACTTAAATTACCCTCCTGAGCCCACGATTAGTGAAGTGTGGTCCTCCTCCGTTTAACGTCAGCCGCTGATGGTCTTCCTTATTTCAGGCCAATCCCTATATGTGGGGACAGAGGTTCAATCAGAGTTTGTACAAAACTGAAATTGGCAATTAATACATTACAGTAGTGCACTAAAGGCTAACATGCTTTTAAAGTTTACCAAGCAACCTTTTCAGTTCTGCTGTAAAAATGTATCTTGAACAACAACACTCTTTCCAACGCAAATATTGAAAAAAAGACGGTCTGTACCTCTGAGATGCATTAGAAAATGTTTGATGATATTTTTAACCAGTCAGGAAGTAGGCCAAAGCAGATATTTATATCCCAAGCATTTCTGGGCATAGTTATATCTGTGATTAATTGTTACATATTTGTCACTCTGTCTGAAAATATCAAGACTGAACAAGCAATCTGATTGATCAGTCCAACCACTTGAATAAATGACAAACCTGTTACTTTTGGTTGTTTGGTTTTCTTGCTCCGTTTATTCAACATTATGCCACAAATGCAATAGAGCATAACTTGTATTGAACCCAGTAATTCCTATAAGGAATGAATTGTCATCTCATGATGTTTTTCACTCTACTGCCTTCCAAATGGAATGTTAACAGACTTCCTGACCTCAGATCCTCTCTGACCTATCTCATGCTATTTTTTTGGCCAACCCTTGTCTTGATCCAGCTTTTCCATATTACTGTCCATTAACAATATAGAGTAAAAAATATGATGAAGATCTGCTCCAAATTTACTAATTTATCACTTGAATTTTCTTTAGCTTGCTCTTTTTCTCTGCTAATGGCCCTTTTAGTGTCCAAACAGTCACCTATTAACAAGCTATCACTGATCTGAATGGGGCAAATCCACTTAAAGTACTTTCCCTGCCCTATTTTTGTTAGACAGCCCATTTCAGTGCAGTATTGGATTCAAATACATAGCCACTCGGGAAACCCTCTGTGACTACTACACTGCATGGCCATAAGGAAGTGTTCCAGGTTCTGTTATTTTCATGTTTCCTCCTCCTCCTTCCTCTTTTCTTTTGAATTTTGAAGCCACAGTACATGTTATACTTACAGTAAGCATGTTATATTTAAGAAATAATCCACAAGAGGCTGTACATTACCATTTTTTTTACCACGGTTACGGGATGTTCTGAGGCACGCTGCAAAATGTAATAAAGTTAGACATTTTATATATAATTACATTTATTATTGATTATGATTAAGCAATTCTTCTACCAAGTAATATAATGTAGTTTATAAGCCGTACCATTGGGGATACAGTAGATACAATGTCTTTGAATGTGGCTCGTCCAATCTCAGAATCAGAGATCTGACACGTTAGACATAAAGTCTCTTTCACACATGCAGTCTTTTTCAGAGAATGAACGGCAATAATCAGTTTAGAAGTCATTTGTGAATACGACCTGTTTGAAAATGCCAGTAAATTTCACACTGGTTATTTCCCTGGACATTACCTGAAAAATTCAGTTTTGACACTGTGTGAACAGATTCGTAAGATTAACTGTTTGAGCATTTGTGAGGTCAGGACGCGCTGATGTAGGACTTAGATGATTCAGTTACTCTTTGAGTAAAAAAAAAAAAAATGTCATCAAACTGGACAGTGAAATTATTCAATTTAGTCTGAGGATATAAAAAGGTTTTTATACTTAGAGCTGACTAGCCATGATTTTCACAGGCAGCGAAATTACCCATTATGCTTTGCACATTCTTCTAATACAGATGCTACAGACTTCCGTTTCGCATCTTAGGTGCCATTACACGACAACGATTTTAATTAAAAACAGATAACTTTTTATGCGTTTTGGCTGTTTGTTTACATGATAATGGCATTTTGGGGCCTGAAAAGCAAACTTTTGAAAACAGGTTTCAAAGTGCAAGTTTTTAAAAATGATGCCGTTATCGTCTCCGTGTAGTCAAAAATGTCTCCGTGTAGGCAACATCATGCACACGCGTATTTCGTGTTCAGACTATAGGAATGAACTTCCATTATTTCGTCCTTACCTTCAGGGCGAACAGACCAACAGGAGTCCTTAAAAAGGTGGCATGCTTTATAGTCCAGGGTCACTTGTAGTAATAAAGCAACCTCATCATCCGTCCAGACAAATTTGCTTGATTCTTTCGCCATGTTCATTGTTTGTATTCACCGCTCTGTGGAAGAATGCTTATGTGTGCAGGTGCGTAGTGTTTCTTTACAAAGTGACATCGCCGACTACTGGCCTGGCATATATAAGTCGTTTTCTCGGATCCATGTGAACGGGGATCATTTTGACAACGTTGTCATCTGTATGAGGAACTTTTCAAAAACACAAAGGAAAAACATTTCTGTTTTTAGTACATCGTTGTCATGTAAACGTACCCTTAGTCTTATTACCAAGCACTGAAATAACACTAACAACAGTCAAGAGTGACGGAACAGTCGGTTTACTTTATTTTAACCCTTTTCTCACTAAAGGCTGCTATGGACAAACGGTTTTGTTGGCAATCCCCAAATTGATAAGTACATAATCACATACATTTACATGCCGATTGCACCAGCTGACAGTTATGTGAGAAAACAAGGTTTGAACATTAACTGTTACAAAACAAAACTGAACTGCATAGCATTTCAACACATTGGTGTTCAAATTTGAAGGCTGCTTATTGGATATAGAAGTAAACGTCATATCATGCGACTATGCATTGCTTTACGGAGAGTTTACAACCTACAAGCCAAGGCTGAGTTCTGAATTGAAAGAATTAGAATGAGGGGCATGGTAGTATGCAGTCATGTATGCACACATATGGCAGAAGTAGTAAGAGTAGTATAGGTAGTATGCCATTGCAAAGCCTTAAGAACAGGTGGCGCAACCAAATGAAGCACTGACTTAGTTGCAAACTAACTAGTAGTTACTAAGCCCTTAGTGTGAACTTAACATCCCAACTTTAGTGAGACCTTACGCACAACTGGTGCAACCCAACCCTACGCCGTGTGTGTGCATGTGTGTGTGTCTGAGAGAGTGAGACACAGACAAACAGCACACAGAGAGAGAGAGAATCCATGTATATTATGCGCTAGATTTCATCAGGTTTCTTGTTGAGTACTTCGATATGAAAACAGACAAATCACTGACTTGTAGGGAATTTGGAAATACTGACCAGATGCTTTTTAAGGTTCGAAAAAATAAGACATGTCCATGAAAAGAGGTTTTATGGTCACCACAGGTTACATTTAAAATATCTTCAGTTTTGAAGGCTCTACCCTTACATTATTTCTGCATTACCAAGTGCTGATTCTCAAACAGATTGCTTAGAAAGCTGTCACATACACTTAGCATGACATGATATGTGCCTCGTAAAGATAATAATAATTTTAAAAAAAAATAGGAGCTTGGTTTAAATGTTTTTCATATTTTTTTATCTGCCAAAATGACGGACAGCATTTTGAATTTTGTCAGTGTTTTAAAAAAATAGGCAAGTGACGGAGAATAAGGTTAATACAACCTCTGATTATTCATACAGCGTCTGGTGCGATGTCAGTGCATGAGTGAATAGTAGATGTGGTACATTTACCAGTAAAGGCAATCCAAAATATATTTATTAATAATTTATTGAGCTGTTCCACCTACTAACTTAGAATTAACTTAAAACACTCTAACATTGGTTTTAAATGAATATGGCAATGCTGAATAGGCTGAGAGTACATTTTTCCTTCATTCCTGTTTTGAAAATAACACCCTTGTAAGAACAACTCATACTGACCTAGAGCCAGATATTACTCATATAAAAATACGCAGGTGGCCTTTTGTACTTGCCGACTTATTGGTTACTTATTAATATTTTATTTTCCTTTTAAGTCGTTGAGCAAGCACTGACTGTGCTACATGCAGACAGTTAACCATTCAGATGGCATTTTATTACTCTGTGCAAGTGCATTTTCAAGTCCAAGATCGACCTATATATGTCTGGCGAAAACAATCTGAAAAGTCTTTGTGAAGTTACACTCTGCTTCAGTGAGATGGTGGTGTTTTGTTTGTGATTTGTTCAGGATTTGGAGTCTCCATACATAATTTATCATCACTTTTTTTGTCATATGCAGACACTTAATCTTGAGTAAGCTTGAGTCATACAGTGCACAGTCACACGCCAACATGCTCAGTCCGTCATTCACCGACTCACTATGAACACGAGTTCCTTAAAGCAACACACCTGACTTTCTCTCCTTTTCTACCTCACAGGGTTTTTTAAGTAAACGACTTAAAGGATCCATCAAAAGGACGAAGAGTCAGACAAAGCTTGACCGCAACACAAGCTTTAGACTACCATCACTGCGACCAACAGAAAACGACAGGTACAGCTTTTGCTGGTTTGTTTCTCTTAAGTTTACACAGATTGAAGTTTAACTGAACTTAATACCACATTCATTTTCCCTCAATCGTTGTGACTCTGTGTCTCCGCCCAGATTTCATCAAGAATATTTACCTTTCTAATAATCAATTTAAAGCAAGTTGTCTGACATTGTGATGATATATTACACTGGTAAATAGATTTTTTTTTTTTATCAATTAGCTTCATTACTGACCCCTGACTTTTGATAGTTACTGGTGATTAGGTATTTTTTCATCAGTATTGAGTTACCAACACTAAAGATTGCCAGAAATATGAGCCAGTATAATCAGTCAATATATGGCCATTTCAATTGACTAGTCCTCTTGGCCGATTAACAAGTTTTATTCCACCTAATGTTGATTCACAAATCTGCCAACAGCCTTGTCAATGTATATTTAATTTTTCTGTTTCTAAATATTTTGGGGGGTTATTTATTTCTTTGGTCAGTAAATATTGTAAATTAAGTATACAATAAGTGTCTGCCCACCTTATAAGCCATCTGGGATCAGAAGTATTTCTCCCATTCATTTCTTCCATAGAGATTTCATAAAATCCTTAATAAGAGTTTTAGTACATGATCCAAACCAACCAGGTGAATCACGACAATAAAAACTTTAAGTATTTGAAAATTGGACAAAATTTACAAGACTGTGTACTATTGAGGACCCAAACTACAATCCCATAAAGCACCTCGAATGATGTAATCAAATTAAACAAAATTAAAATATATAAAACTATTGATATAAAGTTGTTAAAGTATAGAAACAATATATTTAAATTGTATTGCAAAAATATTCAGATATTTGAAAATATACAAGTAGTTTCGAAGTGTAGGAAGACAGACTCAATTGCATCATTCCTAGTATATCATGAGAGTGGGCGGGCGCTTCAGAGCTTGTTTGGCATGAATTGTTGGCTGCTATTTATCTGATTGGTGGATCCTTCTCTGGTGGATTATGGATAATAATAGTAATTCTGCTATTAAAAGTAATTTTTAAGAAATGGAGTTGAAATGACACAGACCGATTGCTTTAATGGAGGCATGTACCATTGATTAACATCTCAGAGCTCATGCTAGTTCTGTCTTTAAATGAATGGGATTTTTACTTCTGGAATCAGACTATTGCGTTCTGTTTTGTATGCATTTTATTTCCTATCATTATAGCCTACACTCACCGACCAATTTATTAGGTACACCTGTACACCTACTTCATGCAATTATATAATTAGACATAGTTTGGCAGGAGTGCAGTGAATAAAATCCTTCAGATCAAGGTCAGGAGCTTCAGTTAATGTTCACATCAACCATCAGAATGGGGAAAAAAATGTATCTCCGTGATTTCAACCGTGGCATGATTTTTGGTGCCAGATGGGCTGGTTTTAGTATTTCTGTAACTGCTGATCTCCTGGGATTTTCACACACAACAGTTTCTAGAGTTTACTCAGAATGGTGCCAAAAACAAAAAAACAGCCAGTGAGCAGCAGTTCTGAGAACGGAAATGCCATGTTGATGAGAGAGGTCAATGGAGAATGGCCAGATTAGTTTGAAGGCTGGTACTCTTTACAGTTGTAATGAGCAGAATAGCATCTCAGAATGCACAACACATCAAACCTTGAGACGGATGAGCTTCAATAGCAGAAGACAATGTCAGTTTCCACTTCTGTCAGCCAAGAACAGAAATCTGAGGCTACAGTGGGCTACCATCTGTTTACCTCAACAGAAATCAAGATTCGTCAAACCAGTCTATGTTTTTACAGTCTTTAAATGTCCAGTTTTGGTGAGCTTTACCCCACTGCAGCCTCCGCTCTGTGTTCTTGGCTGACAGAAGTAGAGCCTGATGTCGTCCAGCCCGTCTAGCACCAAAAATCATGCCATAGAATTTTGAGATCAAATTATTTTCCCCATTCTGATAGTTGATGTGAACATTAACTGACGTTCCTGACCTGTATCTACATGATTTTATGCATTGCACTGCTGCCTCATGGTTTGTTGAAAAGATAATCACATGAATAAGTAGGTGTACAGGTGTACCTTTATAAAGTGGTCGGTGAGTGATATCTAAAATATAATGACGATTGGCCACCCTGCTCTCTAGATATCTCATCATCAGATTTACACAACACAATTTACAAAACTAATATGTAATTATGTGTATATTAGTTTTGTAAATTGTGTTGTGTAAATCTGATGTTTATTGTAGATTGTTATATATGCTGATATGATTAGTGAAATGATTTTGGACAAAAAACTGTGAAATGTGGTTTTTGTGATCGTTCATTTTTTTGGCCAATGAAGCTTTTAAGCATTTTAAGCATTTTAAGAATTTTTTTGCAATTATTTAAAATTCATCTGCTCACTCTGCACAATAATCTAGAAACAATGTGAATCAACACCACAACAACTAAAGCAGAACACTTTGCGAAACATAATTTTTGTCACTGCCAATACTTTTGGCCACGGCTGTACAAAAACCAGTCAACATTTTGGACACACATGACTAAATGCATGTTTCTTGATCTCATGATCCCAAAGACCTTCTGATCGAAAAGGCTTATTCTAAAATACTGGAAATTAGTATGAAATTAAGTATTAATTTATTTACAAAACTAAAGTTAATTAAAAAAAATATTAAAAAATGGATCAGTTGGACCAATAGTGAAAGAAAAGTGGTCAACATGCCTTCAGTACTGTTTTAAAACATCCCATGTGGCAACACAAGGAGTTGGTTTATAGAATCCCCAGAATGAGCAAAGCTGTAATCTCAAGAAAGGTCGTGAAGAAGCCAAATTAAAGTGAGTTTTGATTTGCTTAAATTATTAACATAAAAAATAGAGAGTAAGTGTATCCAAACATTTAACTGGAAGTGTAAATAAACCAAAGTCAGTCTATAATGTTCAGAGCAACCCCAGAACAAACGCTCAGGCTTTATCTTAAGACCAGTAATTTACTGCCCTCTAATGGACAGTGCTTTCTGTCCAATGTCATCCTTCCCTTGAATCATCACAAAACAATGAGGTGGACAGTGATTTTTATTTTTATTTTATTTTTTGTTCTCTGTTTTCTTTTGATTTGTTTGACTTACTCTTGATTTAAATGTGTGCCATGTCACAATTGGGTGTGTAAATCCTGTTACTCTTGCTTTAGCTAAAGGATTAATGGTTTAGCAGTGCTGTTAATATCATTAGGGAAAGGCACTCTTGCATTATTGCTGTACAATCAATGTCTCACAGGCCTGAGGGGTGAATTAGGACTGGTTACTGTGATGACAAACTAGGAGTTGTATTTCCAGCCCTTCTGTTTGTGTTGAAGACTGGATGAGATTTTATGTTTTTCTCTAGTTCCTGGTAGAGCATTGTGCTAGAAACACCAAAGTCACAGTTTCAATGCACAAGGAACACATATTGATAAAAGGAATATCTTGAATGCAGTGGATAAAAGCATCTGCTATCATCTATTAATGTAAATGGATGGGGACTGTGGGCTCTGGTTTGGTTGTTTGCTGTTGCAATATATACTGCTGTACTCTAATGGCCACATCTGCTGTGGTTAAACTACAGATGAGAGAGATGCACTCGATAAAAATGGTTCTTCCTAAAACGCTGATTTCTCACATTGCTTCATGTGGATTGAGTGAATCTGTTTAGTTGGATGTACAATTGAGCTCTAGCTTATACAGTAATGCTTGGAAGGTGTGTGTGTACATGTGCGCACATGATAGAGGAGCACATGCCAGTCTGATTGAGATGAATTACAGCTCTCAGTGGATATCTGTCACTGCTTTCGCACATTCACTCATCATGGACGTGTGTTTAAAAGAATAGTTTATCAATAATTAAAATTCTGTAATTTTCTTTGTTACTGTCGCTCAAAACTTGTTTTTTTCTTCTGTGGAGCTCAAAAGGAGAGGATGGTTATCACAACTTTTTTTCCTTTTGTTAGAGTTAGGTGTAATCTGATGACAAATTATTTTGAGTAAATAAGCGTAAAAGTGTTAAAAGTATAAAAACTATCGTAAAGGTAGTCTAATGCATTACAATTTAAATTAATGTAATCACATTAGTTACGGAATTTCAGTTAAGGTAATTAATTTTAAGTGCAAAACCTTCTAAAATGACACATTTCTAAAGTAATAATTGTTCAGAATACATTTAAAACATCAAGTATGATCATATGTACAGTTGAAGTCAGAAGTTTACATACACATCGGTTTAAGCAATTAAAACTCATTTTCTAATCACTCCACAGATATAATATTAGAAAACTATAGTTTTAGCAAGTCGTTTAGGAAATCTACTTTGTGCATGACATAAGTAATATGTCCAACAATTGTTTACAGACTGATTGTTTCACTTTTAATTGACTATCACAGTTCCAGTGTGTCAGAATTTTATATACACCAAGTTAACTGTGCCTTTAAGCAGCTTGGAATATTCCAGAAAATTATTTCAAGCCTTTAGACAATTAGCCAATTAGCTTCTGATAGGAGGTGTACTGAATTGGAGGTGGATGTATTTTAAGGCCTACATTCAAACTCAGTGACTCTTTGCTTGACATCATGGGAAAATCAAAATAAATCAGCCAAGACCTCAGGAAAAAAAATGGACCTCCACAATCTGGTTCATACTTGGGAGCAATTTCCAAATGCCTGAAGGTACCACACGTTCATCTGTACAAACAATAGTACCCAAGTATAAACACCAAGGGATTCATAGCCATTATATCGCTCAGGAAAGTGATGCATTCTGTCTCTTAGAGATGAACGTAATTTGGTGTGAAGTGCAAATCAATCCCAGAACAACAGTAAAGGTAAGCAAAAACAGTAAACCTTCTGAAGATGCTTGAGGAAACCGATATTCAAGTATCTATATCCACACTAAAACGAGTCCTATATCGACATAACTTGAAAAGCTACTCAGCAAGGAAGAAGCCAATGCTGCAAAACCTCAATAAAAAAGCCAGACTACAGTTTGCAAGTGCACATGGGAACAAATATCTTACTTTTGGAGAAATGTCCTCTGGTCTAATTAAACAAAAATTGAACTGTTTAGCCATAATGACTATCGTTATGTTTGGAGGAAAAAGGATGAGTCTTGCTAGCCGAAAAACACCATCTCAAATTTGCGGTGTGGGGGAGGATGACATCAGCCAGGAAGTTAAAGCGTGGTCGCAAATGGGTCTTCCAAATGGAGAATGACCCTAAGCATACCTCCAAATACTGCGGCAAAATGGCTTAAGGACAACAAAGTCAAGGTATTGGAGTGGCCATCACAAAGCCCTGACCTCCGAAATTTTGTGGGCAGATCTGAAAAAGTGTGTGCGAGCAAGGAGGCCTACAATCCTGACTCCGTTATACCAGTTCTGTCTGGAGGAATAGCCCAAAATTCCAGCAACTTATTTTGAGATGCTTGTGGAAGGCTACCCAAAGTATTTGACCCAAGTTAAACAAATTAAAGGCAATGCCACCAAATACTAACAAAGTGTATGTAAACTTCTGACCCACTGGGAAATAAAGTAGTGATCCTAACTGACCTAAGACAGGGAAAGTTTTCTAAGATTAAATGTCAGGAAATGTGAAAAACTGAGTTTAAATATATTTGGCTAAGGTGTATGTAAACTTCTGACTTCAACTGTACATCTGTGTGTGACAGGAGAAGGGACAGCAACAATGAACTTGGAGGAAATGTAGACATTATTTTGAATTGCACGGAGTGACAAAAATCTTCTTGTGAAAAGTTTTTTAGAAAGTAACTTAAAAGTACATTTTGAAGTGTAAATAGATGTGATTTACTTTTTTCATGGAATAGTCAGTAAAGTAATCTGATTAAAATTTTTGAGAAGTAATTGGTAATTTATAGTTGATTACTATTTTTGAGTAACTTGCCCAACACTTCCTGGTGGTGATTCTAAAGTGTCCTTCCATTTATTATTGAAGCTATGAGTACAACATATCTGCATAGGAGAGCCTAAAGCATCCAGTTAACTGAACTTCTCTCTGGATAAGGGCAGTTTTCTTCTTTCTTAGCTTAAAGCTTAAGTATGTGATTTATTTATATAAAAAAATTTGTGTTAAAATGCTTAATAGCTTTATATGCAGAGACAACTATAAGCCATTCATAGGTTAATTTTCTCGAAAACTGTGGCACTGAAGTTCATGTTGTGCCTGTCGTGTCTCAGTGGAATTATCAGATTTCCTGCATTTTGTGGAAGAGCTGTGTCCGGATACGTGCTGACTGTGCATTGATATGCTGAGCTCTTCGAGTCAGAGCAGGTGAAACGTATCGAAAGCTGGAAGTGAGCCTTCTATCCTTCTCAGTTTCTGCATCAGCTGTCCTATTCATTGTAAGTCACCTATGTAAAAAGGAGAGGGAAAGAAAGACGGGTAGGATGCATGGATGACTAGATGTTTTCCATGTCAGAAATTAAGGGGGGCTTGCAAATAAGCCTTTGAAAGTGACACAAATGCCCCTGAAATTAAAAATGTGATTGCAAAAATGCCCCTGTAATAAAACATCTGATATACTAATAGCTCTTTATATTCTATTATAGGTCCTTCTTATTATTGTAAAAAATGTTTAATTAAAATTGTATTTGATTATTTAATTTGGAGACTATGTATTTTAAATCACATAAAAGGGTGATGCTGCATATTTTTTATATGGATTCTCCTTAATGGAAAATTCCCCTTAATGGACATTTTTTTGTATGGATGGATGAATTGGATAAATAATTTGTAAAACACTCTTGTACTGCAGTGTAGCTAATGTATTGTGCATGTACTGTTGAAGAATCTATTGTTAGTTATATGCAGGGTATGAAATGGCACTTTAATTTTTCAGACCTCAAAAGTCTACTGCGATTGATAATTCAATATTATGTGCCTATTTCACACAATGAATTAGATTTACCATGGCACAAATGCAACCAAAATATAATTTGAATGATTTATTGAGCTCTCTGAAAAGTGTAAATCCAGTATTCACATTGAAACATCCACAACAAAATAAGGTACAGAAACATAAATAATATAAAAAATAAGTCACATAGGTTACATGTGATCAACAATCGTTTAATGACAGCTCATTGCATTGACACTACAGTGACGATTTGTTATCTCTAAAACAGTCAAGCATATCTTTAAATCCAAAATACTCAGATACCCATGACTTGTTTCCGACTGGAGAGTATGTGCTATCCACGTTTTTTTTCTTGGCTACAACTTCCACAGTAGTTTTTAAAAATTCTGTTACAGTGTGCTGTGATGAATGTTAGTAAGGGTGTTAATGTTGAGATGTGAAAGTTTTGTAATTGATGTTGGGGCAGGCCAGGTGTTTTCTCTTTTCCGCATCGGCACTATTCAGAATGTTGCGGTTGTTTAGAAATTTGACGTGGTTGATTTGCTCCATAGTGCTTTAAAATTCTCATGTACAAAATTCTCATGTAGAATCCAAATATGTCTCATACGGCACAATATCGAGAGAAGCCGGATTTAATCTTGCGTGTGAACCACTCGCGCTATCCAGTCACCGAAGCTCGCAGACCTGTTGATGCATGCGCATGCATAGAGCGCAACTTCAATCACTTCACACACATCCGTGTCCCACATGAGAAGCATATTTAGTGCTTATAAAACAAGATAAATATCATAAGGTTGCTACATAACCTGACGGAATTGCATACGGATCTGACTAGCATGAGAATAAAGGACAAGGTGCATCTTAAAAAAATATGTACAATACTGTGCAAAAGATTTAGGTACTTCTGAAGAATTTAGCATAGTGAGGATGTCTTCAAAAATAATGACATATATGTTACACATGTCATCAATGACATGGCATCGTTGGTGATTTGATCAATGCATTTTATATATATATATATATATATATATATATATATATATATATATATATATATATATATATATATATATATATATATATATATATATATAAAACTTGTCATATAACTTAATACCAAATTATTATTATCATAATGATAATTTTGCAACATACAAATGGAGGCTGAAGTGTAAACATGCACAGAAAGCACCAATGCAGAGGCTGTACTGAATAATGATGACACATGACAATTCATCTAATGTTGTTGAACGTAATTTGCTATGTATGGTAACATACAAATCTACAAATATTTGGAATTAAGCAATTTGAAAGAGTTGCTTTCACAATGCATTTAAAACCTGAACATGGGAATAAAGCAAACTAAACTTGGAGCACTTCCTGAGATGGTCTGAGATAATTTTCAGTGTTCTCATAAACATGTAATGTGTCTGCCTGGAGTCATTACACTGACACACATGCCACAGAGCCCTTCTACAATGGAGAGCCCCTACAATCTTAGCATAACGCAGCGGTCCCATAGACATTCTATGGGCAGAACACGCTAAATGACATTATGCTCTCTCCTATGATAGAGCCGTGGAGGTTGTTATGTTTTTACTATCACCAAAACGCAGAATGAGACATTTTCAAGTGCTTTTCATTGTGAGTTTCAAATGGCGCACGATGCTGGCTTTGATGCCCTGATGTGAATCATGAACTCAGCATCGCAATTGCTGTAACAAAGCAGATTTTCAAACTCCCACTTAGTCTTTGGGAAATGTTTAGTGTTACTTGAATTGGTGATATTTTAGAGCAATATCTTAACATTTTTTAAGGCATTGCTTAGAAAATTTAATAAAGTACAATTATTAAATAAGTACATATTGTTTTGTTTTCTTTCCTAAGATGGCAATAATTGAATTTTTTGAAAAAAATTATTAAAGTAAATATGGTGTCAAATTTCAGCCCTTTTAAAATCTGTGATGAATCATGATTAAACATTTTAATCGACTTGCAGCACTACATATTATACATTGTTCCTGAAAATGCCCTTGAGACTAGAAGCACCCAGACATTGCTAAATGTACAGAAGACATATTTGTGTCTGGATGTTCCTGACCAACTTGCTCTCTGACAGATTTGAAACTTTGTGTGGGTTTATTCTGTTTGTGCAAGCATCCCTTATAGATGGTATTATGACACGCTTGCTGTCTAGACAGAACAGGACCTAAGGCTTGTCTTGTATATGTTTGTGAAAAAGCAGAACAAAAGTTACATGATTGTTTTATTTCTGCTCTGGTCTTCTTATTTTTTCATTGAAAGATACTCAACACGTAACAAATTGCAGAATTTATCATGAATAAACAAAACTAACCATGTGAGGAATGTCAAGGTGTGGATGTGGCAGTAGGGCAGGTGTGAGGCGGGTGTCTGTGCGTTGAAGTGTTTGAGATGTTTGTGTAGTTCGCTCATCCCCCGTTCCTCAGCTCCTCATAGGGCTGTCTCTATGGTAACATTCTCATGGGAATTTTGGATTGGCCAGCCTTCTTTCTTGTTTATCCCCATCAAGTTCGACCTTCCTGCCCTCCTCTACAACCTCACCTGAGCTGCGGCAGAGCAGTGCTACACCTGCAATGAAGAATGATGTGAAACAACATAATACCTGTTAAAGTCACCTTTTGTCTTCAGGGGATGCAATAATATACTAATATGCTCTGGGGATACTCCTTCAGTTGGATCTTTAGTTGTTTTTCGTAGGTATAAACTCTTTGGAAACACAGATTCTGGAATGTGATTTTTTTTTTTTTTTAACGTTTCAGCTGGTGTTGAACAAAAATGTTGCTTTAACTAAGCTAAGATGTATTTAAGGAATATTGGGTATTTTTACAGGATCCTTGGTTAATTTTCTTGACTGAAACCATCTCGCTCTGTTTTTGCTGACTCCTAGTGGCCGTACTTTGTATTCATCTCTTGGTTTTTCTCTTTGCTCAAGTGAGTTCATAGCAAGACATGCCCATGTTATAATTTAATTAGATTTGTATATTGAAACTCTTTCAGCAGAGGCAAGACTATATTTTATTAATTATGGTTGAAATCTCTTGCGGCTAATGACAAGGTGGACCCAGTAAGGAAAACAAAATATCAGAATCATAGTAGAGGATGTAATTAGAATTAAATGATGCTGATCTGTCTTAATCCAGTGTCTCAGTCTTGCATAATTGAGTTAAAGTTGTATAAACATTTGCTGTTTGTGTGTGTGTTGTAGGCCACGAGGCCTGCCCAAACTGAAAGAATCCTGCTCCCATGAGTCTTTGTTGAGTCCAGGCAGCACTGTTGAAGCACTCGATCTGAGTATGGAAGAGGACATCTACATCAAACCCCTACACAGCAGCTTACTAGGACAGGACTTCTGCTTTGAGGTACAATGTCCAATTTAATCTTTTGGTGTTAATTTCAGTTCTGTCTTGAGTATTTTAAGACAATTTGGGGACCCACAGTGGGCCGCAATTGGGTGCAAGGGGTCATTGAAAATGTTTTGGGAAAAAAAAGTATTTTTTTTATGAGGAATATATTATGCACCTTTAAGATTACAGTTGAGTATCGATACAATCTTGCCAAAGGCAGTTTTAAAATATTTTCTTCTATGCAGAGCGCTGACCACTATAAGTAATCCATTAATAGGTTAATTTTCTCGAAAACTGTAAACACTTTATTTGTGGCACTTTCTGAGTTCCTGTGTTTGTTTTGATCAACCTGATTCGACTCGCCCTAACAACGTTACTCAACCAATAGCGCGAGTTGGAGACAGGACTGTCTGACTGTTTGAACAACTGCAGACAAGGGGCGTATGCATGCATGTTTTGAAAAACCTTGTTCGTTTTTACAATTCGATACATCTTGAGCTCAATTGACAGGATTTGTGGCATAATTTTGATTACCACAAAAATCTATTTAGACTTCAAGTCAAGTCATTTTTATTTGTGTAGTGCTTTTCAAAACACACATAATTTCAAAGCAACTTTACAGAAAATTATTCTTCAGCAGAAAAAGCTGTAATTTAGTAATAGTCTTCGAGTCGTAATAGTGCGGCTTAAAAAAAAAAAACACACATGATTGTAAATTGTGCCTTAAAATAAATAAATAATAGAAAATAATTATATGTATTTTTAGACCCCCATTGAGCAAGCTTAAGTTGACTGTGGCAAGGAACACAAAACTCCACAAGATGTTGGTTAAAGGAGAAAAATAACCTTGGGGAAACCAGTTCCCCTCTGGCTAAACAGGATGAATATATTGCCAATATTAGTTATTTGTGTAGTACAAGTCAAGATTTAAAATTAGTAAACTAACTAAGTGTTAGGGGCCAATGTTTAACAAAAAATATATTGTATTAACTGTAAGATTAATGACTAAAGTATTAGAATTTACATTCTTAATTAACTGTGGAAGTGAAAGCAGATGCATTGTCTTTTGTTATTTGGCTGATGAAGGCTGCAATTAATTTCTTATCTACATATTACAATTTAAGAGTGTAGTCCATCCTTTGACCAAGGTGATGCAGGCAGAGGTCAGTAAGGCGCACAGCAGTTTGATTAAACTTGTGGCAGATTAATTTCCAATGGAGTCCATCTTAAGTCCAAGTTTCAGGCAGTGTCCAGTGAAGTGTCCCATGTCTGATGTTGGGTGCTGGTATCAGTTCATCCTCTGTGAAGTCCATCGTAGTAGACTGAAGTGATATCTGGCTGGCACTGGCAGCAGTTAGTCATCACTCAGCAACACATTGTAGTGGGAGTCGGACATCAGGCAGGATCGAAGCTGGTTCCTGTTAAGACAGGGAAACAAATACAATACTATTAGCCTAGATGTCATTCGTTTTAAAACAGGATTATAGAATATGAGATGTGTTTTTTGTTCTGTTGACCTAACTAATGCAGCATAGCTATGAGTTGATAGATAAATTAGGTGTATGCCTGGCTGAAAAGATTAGTCTTTAGTCTATAATTAAACTGAGAGTGTGTATCTGAGTCCTAAACCATTTTCGGAAGAATATTCCATAGGTTAGGTGTCAAATAAGAAAGGGATCTACCTCCTTTTGTGGTTTTTGATGATCTAGGTATTATTAACAGGTCAAAATTTTGCGATCTTAGTGAGCGTGATTAAATATAGCATGATAGGTCGCAACATAAGTACTGTGGAGCTAGGCCCTTCAAGGCTTTGTAAGTAGTTAAACGTATTTTAAAATGAATATGAAATTTAACATGTAGCCAAAGTAGCGACGCTAAGATTGGACTGATATATGATCATGTTTCTTGGTTCTAGTCAGCATTCTAGCTGCTGCATTTTGAACTAACGGAAGTTTATTTATGGAACCTGCAGGAAATCTTCCCTCTAATGTATTACAATAAAATAGTCTTGAGGTTCTTATTTATAGAGGTTTTTGGTCCAAAAATTTGTAGGGATTTTCTTTAATTTTCTTGAATCGAAGGTGGGCGACACTATAAATAGCGCTAAAGAAGACTATCTATATTTTTTGTGATTACATTATTCTTCTAAATGTTTTAGAGTATTTGAGACAAATCTTAAAGGTTATTAGTGAAGCTATTTTTTGTGGTCTAAAGAATAGTTCTACCCGATCAATAACACGTAGATTGAGTGACCTTTGCTAAATGCAGCATACAAGAGATGAGGAATTGATCTGAGATGTCATCACTCTGCTGCATAATTGCTATATTATTAACATCAATACCATATGACAGAATTAAATCTAGCGTATGATTATGGTGATGAGTTGATCCTGTCACATTTTGTCTGACCCGAACAGAATGGAGAATATTGATAAATGCTAATCCCAGTGTATAATTTTAATTATGTTAATGTTGAAGTCACTAACGATTAAAGCTCTATCCACAGTAACTATTAGATCTGACAGATAATTGTCAAATTCTCTGAGTAACACCAAAAACATTACTGCAAATTGTAGCAACACCTCCTCCTCGACCTTTCAGGCAATGCTCATGTTTATATCAATAACCTTGGGGCGTAGCCTCATTTAAACTAACATATTAATCCTGTTTAAGATAGGTTTCAAACAAACAGGGTGAATCTAAACTATAATCTGTACTATTTTAATTTACAGTTACAGTTTAGGATGAAGGCAATCTAATGTTTAGTAGCCCTACCTTTATATGATGTTAATCTTTAATTTATTTGTTATTTTCAAATTTGATATAAAAAAAATTCTAAATTAATTAATGAGGGTTTTTTGTTTGGTCGTTCAGGGAACAGGTACAGTCTCTATATGATATCAAGATGTAAGGCAGCTAGCAGTCGGTCGGTTAGCCAGTTTGTCTTTAGTGATCTCTGACTGGCGAATCCAGACATCGTTAGTGCCGACATGAATAACAATCTTGAAAATCTACCTTTAACATTAGCCAGCACTTGTAAATTTGATTTGATGTCAGACGCACTGGTCCCGAAATGCATTATACTATAGTGGCTGGAATCTCTATTTCCACGTTCCTTACAATAGAATCACTCCCCTGGAGTGTATTCCTTAAATCAATCCACCATTTTAGAATGAAATCATCCCCTTTGATTTGGGATGCCACTGGATCGCACATACATCCACATGTATATTCATATATATGTGTGTGTGTGTGTGTGTGTGTGTGTGTGTGTATATATATAGTTAGACAATCCCTAATGTAAAATTAAATATCTACCTACCTTAATATTGGTTGATGGTTGATCAAGGTTACACTGAAGAATTTGCCCGCATCCTCCACCGTAAAGCTGTAGGGGGTAACAGCTGTAAATATTACTATTGAGGAATAAATACTCAGACTCAAGTTTGCAATCAATTGAGAGAGAGTTTACTGATTGTTCTCTGCCGTTCCAATAAGCATCACAAGTCAATGGGATTCAGTAGTTAAAAAAAAGTCCCCATTCAAAAACATTCACAAGCAATTATAGTCATATGCAATTATAGTCATATGTGTCACAGTAAAACACTTTCTAAGATTCTGATTGGGCACTTAGTCAAACATCTTAGCATTTTATAAATATGGTCTGATTCCACCATTGTGCAAACAATAATTAGTTGGCCATAACATTAATCAAGTTTTACAGAACTTATTTGCTGATGTAATAGGGTACAGGCACCATAAACAATCCAAATATTAAAGGAATTAGACATTGCAATGAGTAGGCACTGTCTCCTGTAGGACGGGAGGCCTTCTCGTTAATCTTGATGGAAAGTGCGGGCTCCATATCTGCGAAAAACAAGACAAAATAAGGAGAAAATCAAAGCACAAAAGGCCAAATGCAGCATAGAGTCACCTAATATGGCAATAAAACCACAAAAAAACTCTGAAGTTTCAGCTCCATGATTATGAGGTAGATATGTTGTATGCAATGGTTACTTTTACAAATCATATAAAAACATGGATATTATAAAGTCATAACTAAAATCTCTCTCTCATTCAAATAATGATTTAATTAACACAGAATCAAATGGTTATACAATTGTTGATTATATAACAATTATAACAGACATACATGTTTGTGAATAAATGCAGTACAATATAAATGCATATTCTCTGGGAAACGGGCTAAATAAATTATCACTGCCATTGCGTTCCTGGAATGGGGCGAGACCCTGTGTCCCCTCAGTTTGCATACATGTTAGTTGCACCTTATTGTAAAAGGAAAATAGAAAATTGATTAATAAGAATAAATGAGGATGATAAAAGATGATATATAACTTGTAAGAGTAAAAGGAAATTGAAAATTAAACCCTTCACTACACCCTTTGTAGACCGGTGTGGGGATCTAAAATCAAACACTTCAGATGCAATAATCTGTGTAACAGAGAGGAGAAAACGGGGCCACACAGTAAAATACACGCAGTTTAATTGCAACAAAAATAGAAAGTGGATGCGTTAAATCAAAAATGTTGAAAACAGAAATTTAAGCAATGCTAAAAAGGCTAGCAGGATACAAATACAGACTCAAGCTAGGCACCAGCAGCCTAGGACGTGTTCCCTCCTTTTCTTAAAAAATAAATACAATTCTGGATTACAGTTAGGCACTTACCATGGAGATGAAGGGCCAATCTGTAAACATTAAAATACTGTTTCAAAAGTATAACTCCAAGATGTAAACATGATTTTAGAGTGATAACATCGTTTGCTAACCTTTTCTGTGTAAACCTTTGTCCAAATTTCCAACTTCATTGCCATGACGACGTAACGTCATAAACCCTAAAACAATCATATAAAGACAAACTTTTCTGCTCACATGAAACACAAGTCTTCATAGAGGATTTAATGTATGTGCTTCTATAAATTATACAGTGCATATAAAAAGTCTACACACCCCTGTTAAAATGCCATGTTTTTGTGATGTAAAAGAATGATACAAAGATAAATCATGTCAGAACTTTTTCCACTTTTAATGTGACCTATAATGTGAGCAATTCAATTGAAAAACAAACTGAAATCTTCGTGGGGGAAAAATTGTAAAAACCTTACAATAAACAGGTTGCTTACACCCTCTTATAACTGGGGATGTGGCTGTGTTCAGAATTAACCAATCACATACAAACTCATGTTAAATAGAAGTCATTACACACCTGCCATCATTTAAAGTGACTCTGATTAATCACAAATATAGTTCAGCTGTTCTAGTAGGATTTTCCTGACATTTTCTTAGTTGCATCTCAGAGCAAAAGCCATGGTCCGCAGAGAGCTTCCAAAGCATCAGAGGGATCTCATTGTTGAAAGATATCAGTCAGGAGAAGGGTATAAAATAATTTCCAAAGCATTAGATATACCATGGAACACAGTGAAGACAGTCATCATCAAGTAGAGAAAATATGGCACAACAGAGACATTACCAAGAACTGGACATCCCTCCAAAATTGATGAAAAGACGAGAAGAAAACTGGTCAGGGAGGCTTCCAAGAGGCCTATAGAAACATTAAAGGAACTGCAGGAATTTCTGGCAAGTACTGGCTGTGTGCTACATGTGACAACAATCTCCTGCATTCTTCATATGAATGGGCTATGTGGTAGGGTGGCAAGACGAAAGCCTTTTCTTACAAAGAAAAACATCCAAGCCCGGCTGAAGTTTGTAAAAACAAACATCAAGTCTCCCAAAAGCACGTGGGAAAATGTGCTATGATGAAACCAAGGTTGAACTTTTTGGCCATAATTCCAAAAGGTATGTTTGGCGCAAAAACAACACTGCACATCACCCAAAGAACACCATACCCACAGTTAAGCATGGTGGTTGCAGCATCCTGCTTTGGGGCTGTTTTTCTTCAGCTGGAACCGGGGCCTTAGTCAGGGTGGAGGGAATTATGAACAGTTCCAAATACCAGGCAATTTTGGCACAAAACCTTCAGGCATCCGTTAGAAAGCTGAAGATGAAGAGGAAGTTCACCTTTCAGCACGACAACGACCCAAAGCACACATCCAAATCCACAAAAGCATGGCTTCACCAGAAGAAGATTAACGTTTTGGAATGGCCCAGCTAGAGCCCAGATCTGAATCCAATTGAACATCTGTGGGGTGATCTGAAGAGGGCTGTGCACAGGCAATGTCCTCGCAATCTGGCAAATTTGGAGCGCTTTTGCAAAGAAGAGTGGGCAAATATTGCCACGTCAAGATGTGCCATGCTAATAGACTCCTACTCAAAAAGACTGAGTGCTGTAATAAAATCAAAAGGTGCTTCAACAAAGTATTCGTTTAAGGGTGTGCACACTTATGCAACCAGGTTATTGTGATTTTGTTTTTATTTATTTTTTTCCCTCAAAGATTTCAGTTTGTTTTTCAATTAAATTGTTCACGTTATAGGTCACATTAAAGGTGGAAAAAGTTATGACATTATTTATCTGTCTCATTCTTTTACATCACTTTTCTGCCTTTTTAAACCCTCCAAAAATGGACCCCCATTCACTTCCATTGCAAGTAGAGCTTCATTTCAACCACAATCACGATTTCTGCCTCTCACGGTTAATAAAGCATAACCATCTTCTGGATTAGTGAGCTAACAGACAGAAAATATAAGCAGGGTAAAGTAGCAAATTGTTGTTTTATTTAAAAAATTTGGGCTGTATGTACGGATGTCAATTTTCACCTCAACTGACCTGTAATATAGAAACAATTCTCAAATGACATAATTGTGATTTACATTTATCATTTGGCAGACACTTTTATCCAAAGCAACTTATAGTGCACTTATTACAAGGACAATCCCCCCGAAGCAACCTGGAGTTAAGTGCCTTGCTCAAGGACACAATGGTGGTGGCAATCTTTTGCTTACCAGTTCTGTGCTTTCACTCACTACGCAATCACAACGCCATCGTGATTATCATTTTAACAATTATCGTGTAACCAACCCTTAGTTGGTGCCTCACTGTAACCCAGATTTAATTTGTAATTTTTTTAAGAAAAGGAGGTACAAGTCTAAATTAAGTTTTGTGGTAATCAACATTATGCTACAAAGTGTCGATGAAGCTTAACTTGTATTGAACCTGGAATATTCCTTTCAGTGATGACAATGTTACATACTGAGTATGTTTAAAGATAAGACCTTATTAAATTTTTTCTCTTATAATATTTTTTTATAGTATTGCCATAAAAATAAATAATAGAAAAATCTTATGTACCGTTATAGTCATACAATTTTATGAACCATGATCATACATGCACTACCAAATAAATACAGAAGTATATTAAAATCAAATCAAATGGTACCATGGTCTATATAACCATGGTGCCATCATAGTTTTACAATCTGTCACCATTGCTAAGCCATGGTACCGTTACAGTACTTTAAGTGTGTATTTAATTGTGTGCATGCTCTATATACTTTAGGTTAAATGAAATGATGTAAATTGTAGTATTCCTCCCCCATCTTCATGCAGGTGACATACTCGGGTGGAAGTAAGTGTTTTAGCTGTTCCTCGGCAGCTGAACGAGACAAATGGATGGAGAACCTCAAGAGAACTGTGCAGCCTAATAAGGTGACTGACTGTCAGATGTTGGTTTAGGAATGTCTGCTTGATTTATGCTTAAAATGAGCTGTTGTAGTTAATCATTCCCATTCCATCACCAGGACAACCGTCGACGGGCTGAAAATGTCCTTCGCCTGTGGATCATCGAGGCCAAAGACCTTCCCCCTAAAAAGAAGTATTTCTGTGAGTTGTGTCTGGATGACGTGCTATACGCCCGCACCACCAGCAAAACCCGCTCCGACTGCCTGTTCTGGGGTGAGCACTTTGAGTTCTCCAGCCTTCCTTCGGTCAAGAGCATCACTGTGCACATCTACCGTGATGCGGATAAGAAGAAGAAAAAGGACAAGAACAACTATGTAGGTCTGGTCAATATCCCAGTGCAGGGAGTGATGGGAAGGCAGTTTGTGGAGAAATGGTATCCGGTCAGCACCCCCACCACCAGCAAAATCAAAGGTGGAGGGCCCTCCATCCGCATCAAATCACGCTATCAAACCATCTCCATCCTCCCCATGGAGCAGTACAAGGAATTTGCAGAGTTTGTGACCAATAACTATACCATGTTGTGCTCTGTGTTGGAGCCCGTCATCAGTGTGAAGAACAAAGAGGAGATGGCGAGTGCCCTAGTTCACATACTGCAAAGCACAGGAAGGGCAAAGGTACAATGCCAGTTATTTCACATGAAATTCACTCAAAAATGAAAATTATATTTCTCTTTACTGGGCCTAATTTTGTTCCAAACCCAGTAATGTTCAATATGACTTTCTTCTGTGGAACACAAAATGAGATGACGTACAGCATTAGGAATTAACAGCCTCAGTCACCATTTGCTATCATTGTATTAAAAAAGGTGCATTCTGCACATCTTTTGTGTTCTATGGGACAAAGAATGTCATATGGGTTTAAAACAACCTGAGAATGAGTAAATGTTGACATTTTCCTTTTTGGTTGAACTATCCCTTTAAACTGTCCATTAATCATTTGTGTTTGCTTTAAGAGTTATACATCAGTGGAATGTTGGAAATTGCAGAACTTTAAGTTACTAAATGCACTAAAACTTTATCTCAATCAGGACTTCCTGACAGATCTGGTGATGTCAGAGGTAGATCGCTGTGCTGACCATGACGTACTGATCTTTAGGGAGAACACGCTAGCCACCAAAGCCATAGAAGAATACCTCAAACTGGTGGGACAGAAGTACCTACATGATGCACTAGGTAAATAAAATATTTACTCTGGCATATTACAATAAATATTCAGAACTTATCCAGAACCGTATCCATTTTTAAAAGAGTACTTGAACTTGAAGGAATATTCTGAGTTAGATACAAGTTAAGCTCAATCGACAGCATTTGTGGCATAATTTCGATTACCACCAATAATAATTAAAACTTTGCCTTCCTTTTCTTAAAAAAAAGCAAAAATCAAGGTTACAATGATGCACTTACAATGGAAGTGAAGGGGCAAATCCGTAAATGTTAAATACTCACTGTTTCTAAATTATAGCCAGAAGACGTAAACAATATGCACAGTAACATGATTTTAATGTGATACAATCGCTTGCTTGCCTTTTCTGTGTAATTTCCAATTTTACAACTTTGTTGCCATGACGATTCAATGCTGTAAACCCTAAAGCCCTAAAATGAAAATAAACAAGTTTTAACAGAAGAATTAAAAGCTACAGTTCTAATAAGGGCAGTTTTAGGTAAAAGGTTAAAAAAAAAAAAAAAAAAAAAGCAATTTTGCTGTAATTTTATAATCCAATTTCTGGTTTGTCATGTTTAAATCTGTCATTTATTTTGACCATGACACAGATATTTAACAACCATTTGAAAACAGGCTGCTGATGGTAGTAAATGCAAAAATAATAATTTTTCAGACATTTATCTTTCTTTCTACTTTTAAACTACTAGAAGAATCGTTTATGGAATCGTTAAGAAATCAGAAATCATTAAAGCTAAAAAAAAAAGTTATTTTTTTGTGTTGATCAATAGACCCGCCCTAACCTCACCATTTGTTGAGTCAATGTTACTGTGTCTGCTGAAAGGGATGCTCAAAACAAACAGGAATGTTAATGCCACAGAGAGACAGTGTGTACTGTCTTTGAGAAAATTCACCAACAGAGGGCTTACTTATTGTTGTCTCTGCTAATTAAGCAAAGATAGGAGAAAGTTTTTTTAAACTAAAAAAGTTACACACTTCAGCTCTAAGTAGAATCTAAATCAGAATTTTTGCATTCCTATAATTATTCATGGCTACGAATTAAGACTAAGTAAACATACTGTAAATGTGTTCTTTGGTTTGTAGGAGAGTTTATTAAAGCGCTGTATGAGTCAGATGAGAATTGTGAAGTGGATCCTTCCAAGTGCACCAACAGTGAGCTTCCAGAACACCAGAGTAATCTGAAGATGTGCTGTGAGCTGGCTTTCTGCAAGATCATCAACTCTTACTGGTAGATACATTAGCAAATGTTGTACACACCCAGAACAACTTATCCTTCACTACCCTTTTTGTTCTTAGTTTTTATTCCTAGTGTGCTCATGCTTGCAATTGCTTCAGTTCCATCCTAACTTCCTACTGTGCTCTGAGCAGTGTGTTTCCCCGGGAGCTGAAGGATGTGTTTGCATCATGGAAGCAGCAGTGTCATGCTCGAGGGAAGCAGGACATCAGTCAGCGTCTAATTAGCGCATCGCTCTTCCTGCGTTTCCTGTGTCCTGCCATCATGTCCCCATCGCTCTTCAGTCTCATGCAGGAATATCCAGACGACCGCACATCACGAACACTCACCCTCATCGCCAAAGTCATCCAGAATCTAGCTAACTTTGCCAAGTATGTATGGCCCAAACTTAATGTTTAAAGTGTACCACATCACTTGCAAAATATTAGATTTCAAGTGTTTTGGGATTTGAATGAAAAGCTTTATTGAAGGTTTTATTTATATTTATAGTGTGGTTCAAACATTGAACATCTGGGATTTGAAATTGAACTTAAACCTGGAAATAAATAGCGTTTTAGGATTAAACAAACCATGTGATATAAAATGAGTACAAAATATTTAAGATTCTGCACTATTTCTAATTCTGTTTTCACTAATTGTAAATCTGTGGCATTGACCATGGTAACTCCTTTGTACAGAATCCTTGCTTCCATTGAAGCACACAAGATGCTCTTTGGAACATTCTCAAATCATTCTGGTATAACGTGGATCAAATTGTGGAGTCATTTTGTCATTAAAGCAAAAGGGGGACATAGTAAATACTCAAAGTTTGAAATCCATGTTATTTTTTTAGCTTAACCTTTCGCTTAAAGTTGTTGTGAAAGGCGCTATACAGATAAAATTGAATTGAATTGCAAGTGAACCGTTAAACCCCACTGTAACAGTCTTCTCCCTGCATACTTTGTTTGCTCTTGTTTTTTCAAACATTGTCAACTTTAGTGTTTGTCTTGCTTAGAGCTCTTTCAGTTCTTCAGAATTTCTCATGCATTTCTCATTCTGTTTCTTCAGATTCGGGAACAAAGAGGAGTACATGGCCTTCATGAATGACTTTCTGGAGCATGAGTGGGCTGGTATGACTCGTTTCCTACTTGAGATCTCGAATCTTGAGACCATCTCCAACACCCCAGGCTTTGAGGGCTACATCGACTTGGGCCGCGAGCTTTCGGTTCTTCATTCGCTATTGTGGGAAGTGGTCTCTCAATTGGACAAGGTACTGAAATCCTTTTTTAATTCCTCAAAACCATACAAATCATTGAAACCATATGCTATAAGTTAAAAGTGAAAGATGTTGTTCAAAGATGTACAGCTTAAGGATAATTTTGTTAATAAGATTTAACTACAGGCTTAAGTATGCACATTCGCTTAAAAAAAAAAATCTGTTTTTCTTGTAGATGACATTTGTATAAACAAATTTGCCTAGCACATTGAATTTCTGTTACAAAAGTTCTTAAATATTAGTAGTGGGCACCCAAGCCACTGTGAAGTCAATAACCACATTTTATACTGTAGAGGTATTGGTGCAAATATCTAGATAGCTGTGTGCTTTATGTCAACAATGCTTTCTCCCCACAAAATTTTGTAAGATTGTAGCTGATTTTAAATGTTATCTTCTACCTTACCTGCATTTCTGTGAAAAAGCTGTGTGTGTAACACAAAAGGCTTTGCACTTGTTTGCAGTGTTATATGACATTGTCTCTCTGTGTAGGTTAAGCTATCCTCAAGGTTAATGTCTGTATATGTTTTAGCCCTGTTTAAATTGGAACTGTCTGTGTGATGGCATTGGAGATGGCGCATTCACGCATTCCCACGTGCCCTTCCCCCTAACTCTTGCTCACCTATTGAGTCTAGGGCATGTTTTTGTTTTGACTGCAATTAAAACCTCCCTGGCATAATACTTTTATTAGTGCTGTCTGTTGATTAAAAATTTTAATCGCATAATTTTTTGTAGTTTTTTGCGATTAATCACAGATTTTAAAAGTGCTGAAATTTGACACTTTATATGCCTGTACTTCTTTCCTTGTTAAAATTAATTTATTTTAATTTTAGTAAAGAAAATAAAACAATATGTAACAATACAATGCTTTATTAACATTTTCCATACAAAGCCTTCCACAATATAGGCAGAAATGCACTAAAATATCACCATGAACTCACCATGAAAACTCTTGCAAACTAACATACTTACAAAGGCTGAAAGATACTTGATTTCAAGTCCCATCTGGGGATTTTTTGCACATCAAATAGAGCTAAGAGATCCATTCTCCATTTTAACACTGACAGGGAAGTGCTGTCAGAGATTTTTTTATTTACTGAGATAACAACCTCCTCGACTCTGTATGTTAGCATGTTATGACAGTACCGCCCTTAGAATTTCTATGGGACTGCCACGTGATGCTTTGTTGCGCTAAGCTTGTAGGGTCTGCTTGGTAGAAGGGCTCTGGGTGGACACATTACAAAGGTTCCGCCCTTCACACCAGTGTTTATGCTGTAATAACGGTTAATCGCGGTTAAGAACAATTAACGTGTTAAACTTTTTACATTAATTTAATGCTTTAACACATTAATTCTGACAGCTCTAGTTTTTATGTCATCACATACCTTTTATCTAGTCTCAGGCAAAACCTTCTGTTTTCGTTTGACTTTGATGCATGCCCTGCATTTGACTATTTTACCTATTTGTTTTCGTTTGTTTGTTTTGGAATGGCTATTATTTTTGTAGAAGCATGTCTTCGTTTTTCTTTTATTTATCCCTAATTTGACTTTTCCCTTTGTTTTCTCCTCTGTTTACACATGTCACTATCCATTCCACCCTTTCGTGTCCGACACACTGTGTCTACGTGGTTATGCTGTCCTACCACCAATGCATTATGGTGCCTCCTATTTCGACCAACCAAAAACCCTCCTGCCAACACACCAATCTGCCATCTGAACCCGCAAACTCTCGGGCTCCATGTGACCCGTAATTTGGTTGCCATGGTAATTCGTCAACCCAGGGTGACAATTCCTTCCTGCAGGCGACGGTGGCCAAACTGGGGCCCCTGCCTCGTATTCTTGGTGATATCACTCGCTCGTTGTCTAGCCCCACTCCAATCCAGCAGCAGCTCAGGCACTTCCAGGACCATAGCTCGGCTCATGACATCAGTGGAAGTGTCTCTTCAGGATTGCAAAGAATATTCGAAGACCCAGCAGACAGGTAGATCATTCTAGGAAACTTCACAAACATACAGATTCATAAATTCATTTTTTACTTGGAAGATAATGGAAGATAATGGAAAAATGGAAGATATTTTTGTTCTTTATCATATAATGAAAATGGATTGGGACTAGTGGTTGACAAGGGTAAAAAGCATCTTGAAAAAGTTGTGCACTATATTCTTCTAAAATCTTCTAAAGCCATACAGTAGCTTTGTGTGAGGAATGGACAAGAATGATTTGGTCATTATTAAGAAATTAATAATGTTATTATTCATGCTTCTGCATGTTCAAACCTGGAATGTTCATTAAACACGTGATACATTTTTGTTTGTCTTTGTTTGACAAACCCCCCATCATAGGAGTAGTACAAGTTCCTTCCAAACAAATTTGTATTGTGAACATGGCAGGTTTGATTGTGTGATTTGAGAGCTAAGTCATAAGATAAGATTTTCAGTTAATAAAAACATATTTAAGCAACATGAGGTTTAGTAGATGATGATGATGAAATTTTCATTTTGTCTGAACTTTCCGTTTAACAAGACATTAAAACAGATGGTTCGCTTTAAACCCCAAGCCTACTTATTTTACTCTGCTAACAGGTATAAGACACAAAGAGGCTATAAATACATTAATCTACCAACGTATTGTATTTATAATTTACATTGTAGCAAGTAACTTTACGAAAAGCTAAGACTGAATTACCCTATAAAAAAAACGAATGTGTGATAGTAGCCTAATTTCTGCATTCTCACGGATTTTTGTTGTGTATCTCATTCCTCAGTGAAATTCCGAGCATCAAATCTCCTGTCCAGGAGCACATGGAGGCCTTAGCCCGAGGAAAGCATCCCTTTTTGGGTCAGCAATCCTCCACGCACAGTATGAGTTTCTCTGACAAAGAGGAGCGAGACAGTCCTCTCCCGAATGGACGCAGCATATCTTTAATGGACCTCCAGGACTCCCACCTGGCACAGGGCCTTCCAGCGCCCACCTCTCTCCACGAAGCCCCATCAAGGTTAGGACGCGTGGGCTCTCAGGCATCCATTGGCCCTCTGCCTCCTCCACACCAATACCAGCCCCCTATCCATCAAAAAGTCCCCCAGCTACGGGACAACTTGCCCCAGAGTGCTCCACAGGTGCGTCGGCCTCTCCACCCCTCTCTCAGCCAGCAGCGCAACGGACAGCCGCTCTCATTCCAGAACCCCGTTTACCACCTCAGTAACCTGCACGTGCAATCCACGCACTCGACCCAGTCTACACACTCCATCCAGTCCCTGCAGCCGGACTCTAGCTCAGAGAACCTGAGCACCGGCAGCTCTCGTAGCGCCAGCCCCAGCGTGTTAGGGCGGGGAGCTACACCCAGGGCCAGAATGCCCTCTACCAGCAGTGTGGAGGAGGAGCTTAGCCGCAAAAGCATTCAGGGGAAGGAGACACCTCCTCTCACAGCACGCTGGCACCCGCCCTTGGTGGACTCGCACTCTGGAGCCCAGATTGTTGCAGTGCCCAGGCAAAGTAGCGCAGGGACGGCGCATATTGTGAAAGTGGAACAGCAGAGTCGAGGAGCAGGGTTGGTGGCAGTGAATGCAGGAGCGAGAACCCCTAGATCTCTTCCTCACAGTACATCTCTCCGTAGTAGCAGCAGCATCAACACTGAACCAATGCAGCAAAGTGAAGAGAGATCCAGGCAGCAGTCCTCATGCTCCAAAGACAGCTCGGTACCTGGAGGGCGAGGAAACAAACAGGTAAAGACTTCACCTGGCAATAGAGTTTGAATTTTCAGGATATTTTTGAGCCCCAAGTAATGTTGTGTTTACATGCGTTCATAAGGTCCAGTCTCCTGTAGCATCGGTCTCCATGTCCCCAGTGGAGAGAACGGCAGCGTGGGTCCTGAATAATGGCCAGTATGAGGATGAGGAAGAGGAAGGCCAAAGCAAAGAGGATGCCAAACATGTAGAGAAGGTACTGTACAGAAAGACTTGCAGTAAAGGCCGGTTCACACTTTATGAATAAACTTACATTTTTCAGACATTATACATGTTTTTCCTGGGGTCTTACTGAAGAAACGGATGTGGGTGTGACTTCTCCCGGAAGTAGTTTTATAGCATTCACTAGCTCCGGCTGCAGTCAATTTAGACCCTGTTTATAGCTGGTATTTATACACGTTTCGGATGATCTGATCGTAAGTGGTCAGCGCTAAAAATAGTTGTAAACAGGGTGCAAAACGTGTTGTGATTGAATAACAAAATAAACATTCAGAGGTAGTCAAAAACGCACGTCACCACATTGCATTTGAGGTGTAAACGCCATCCTGAGTGATGTGTCCCGGATGGCCGCGAAGCGCCACCTCTGAATCAACTGCTGCCCCGAACAAAAGTTTAAACTTGTGGATTTAAAAGGAAATAACTGTAAATAAACATTGCACCAGATTTGTTCGCACTTTGTTATCGTTCAGTAGCGGTTCAACCTTGTTTGGCGCCCTGGGCAAAACCCGCTTCAACATGCCCCCAAATTTTTTGACCGGGTGGGGGGGGAGAGACATAGTGATTGATGTATGTCATAATAAAATCAGACACCCTCTCCTAGAAATCTCAACGAATGAATGGTAATAATGCCCACATTTCACGCTAATCATCACAGGACGTAGGAGGATATAGTCGGCTGTTGGATTTAGAATGTTTTGTAAACATTTGGAAACAACTGTTATTTTCTCTCTGCCCCAACAAAACCCAACAACCGTTGAAATTTAATATTTGTTGGTTTTTTTCGGGGGAGTCTGAACTAGCCGTAACCCCCAGAGACCCAAGCTTTAACATTGAATATTTATTTTCCTTCTTTCCATTTAAAGTGTTTTTAGGAAGCCCCTGATTCTAAAAATCTAGATTTTTAAGCATTTTCTTTTGGGGTGAATTTTGTGTGACAATGGCAGTCAATGGGAAAATCTTACTTTTTGAGCATACTTACAGATGAATTTAGTTTAGTTTTAATTTTTACATTAGCAAGCTGTGACATTCAATATCCAATTTATTTCCACCAAAACTGTTGTGATACTGTTCAGTGTCTCTGTAAGAGGTCTTAGACATTCTTGTCTGCTCGTCCTCTCCAAAGTATGAACAGGAGATCTCGAAGCTGAAAGAGCGTCTGCGGGCATCTAGTCGGCGACTGGAGGAGTATGAGAGACGGCTGCTTGCACAGGAGCAGCAGATGCAGAAGCTGCTCTTGGAATACAAGGCTCGATTGGAGGACAGTGAGGATCGTCTGCGCAGACAGCAGGAAGAGAAAGACAGCCAGATGAAGAGTATTATCTGCAGGTGAGTGTATAAATAAAGGCTGTGAATATAAGGACAATTACATACAGTATTTATTAGTTTTCAGTTTATAAGTGCCTTACTATTTTATTGTTTTCTATTTTGTTTTTACTTTCTATTCATTGAATTCTTTAGCTCTTTTTTTTTTCCTTTAATTGCTATCTATATCTGTAATACATTTTCTGCTGCAACAGTAAAATGTAACATGCAAATGTCACTAAAACTTAAAAAACGACAGTGTAACATTTTTAAAACAAATGAGTTGTCTGAACATATCCTGTATAACAATTTATTTTTTCAAGCTGATGACTATAATATAGATATTAAATCATTTAATAAGAGCTATAATGTCTAAAACATTTTTATTAATGGTACATTTTATTATTTGTCTTTGTCATTTTACTCCAATAGGCTAATGGCCGTGGAGGAAGAACTGAAAAGAGACCATGCAGAAATGCAGGCAGTCATAGATGCCAAACAGAAGATAATTGATGCACAGGTACTAAAGATAACTAGATAAACCTACATATTAAATGTAAGGGATCTGGAATGTGTGTGCTTGTATAGTAGCCCTACCTGTCTTTAACTGAAGTGTGGTTTTATAGATCCTCTATGTCAACCATTTAGTCTGTTGTCTGGTTGTGAGATAAAGGCTTGTGCGTGCTGCCTAGTGGTATGCCATGAACTCCTTGCTCAACCTCAGATGGTATTAAAACAAACAGGCTGCTGACTGGCTCATTGTTACTGTGTCCTACTGAATTCCAGGTCACTAATGGAACTGAGGTAATACCAGCAGGCAAGTACAAGCAGACAATTCTGCTCCTGCAGTGCAGCTAGGCTTGAGTAAGCAAACCCCAATCCAACACCCATGCCTGGCCTGAACCTGTGCAACACTCAGTCCTCTAAGCCATTTTTTTCTCTCCATTTCAGACAAATATAATCAATGCTGGGTAGTAACGGATTGCATGTAATCTGGAATATGTAATCAGATTAAAAATAGTACTTGTAATTGGATTACGTTACATTTTATAATGTGTGTAATCAGATTACCATTACTTTTTATGGATTCTATTCTTGAATCCATTACCAATATGTCAAATGTAATGACTATTGCCTGATTTAACTTTTATGCTCCTAAATTTTAAGACCTTCCGATCCTGAGTAGTTTTTGCCTTACAAAAATTATATCCACAAAATAAGGCTTCACAGAAGCACTTGGAGGATCTGTTGTCTCTATATTTCTATATATGTATATATGTTTTCGAATCAAAGTATTTTAATAAATTATTCTTTGTATTTTCTAACCATATGTTCATGTAACTTCTAAAATTAACACACTGCTTTGAAAGCGCTTAATACAATCCACAAATGCACACAGGGCATTTGGTTTCAGTTTTAAATAAAAATTTCTAAATTAATGCACAAAATTGTTGCACCCTGCTTCGAAAATAATGTTTCAAGTGTTTAAACAAGCCCTCATCCACCTGTCCATAACTGTCACATGCAAGTTTATTCTTTTGCACCATGCAAATGCACTTCGGCCCATGCTTCAAGATGGCAGGAAAAGCACATGAATAAATATGAGGAGGTACAAATCCCTATATCATATCAACAAACATTCTCTCGTTTTTCATTTCAAAGATGGATGATAAAAAGTCAAATTCCTATTCCTAATTTCCCAACTAAACAATTCTCTCAATAAAATAATTTAAAAAAACAGCATGTTCTCATAGTCTAAAATCTTGGGCAAACATTTTCTTTTTTAATGACCGTTTAAGCACCTTTGTGTTACTCAGCAACTGACAAATAGGCCAATTCTGTTTGATTTTAAGTTTACTCATTTTTAATTAAGTGTTAATAGGTGCTTAATACATTTAAAATTAATGATTATATTTTCATCAATATATGCAATGAGTATGCATAAGTAATCAGATTAGATTACCCAAAATGTGTAATCTAAAGGATTTTTACTTTAATCAGTACCAGAATACATGTCAGAAGTAATCTACCCAGCACTGAATATAATAAAATAATGGATAAAGGGTTAAACGGCGTGTAATATTTCTATGTTAAAACACCTCTCCTATCCCAGCTTAATGTGCAGAGATAACTATAAGTAAGCCATTCATTGGTCAAATTGGTGAGAAGAATAAACACTGCAGCTCTATGACATTTGAAGCTCTTTTTAAGCATAAGTTTGAGGTTGGACTACTTTGGTGTGGGAGAGTTTTGGAAACTATAGTTCATACATAGTGATAGGAAATTGAACAAAACCCGTATACCAACTTTAACTTAACTCATCCTGAACTGTGCTAGAGACATGAAGGATGCCTTAAAATTGTGTGGCGTTAGATACTTTCATGGGTTAGTTCACCCAAAAATGAAAATTCTCACATTATTTACCCTCATGCCATCCCAGGTGTGTATGACTTACTTTCTTCAGCAGAACACAAACAAAGATTTTTAGAAGAATATCTCAGTTCTGTAGGTCCATGCAATGCAAGTGAATGGTATTCAGACATTTGTAGCTCCAAAAATCACATAAAGGAAACATAAGTAATCCATATGACTCCAGTGGGTAAATCCATGTCTTCAGACGCGATATGATAGATGTGGTTTAGAAACAGATAAAAATGTAAGTCCTTTTTTTTTTTTACTATAAATCACCACTTTCACTTTCAGATGTGAAACTGAAACAAAACAGGCACAACATGTGGCTTTCAGATATGTAAGTAATGATTTAGATTTATAAAAGGACTTTAATGTTTGATCTGTTTCTCACCTACACCTATCATATCGCTTCTGAAGATGTGGATTACTTTCTTTTTTGTGAATTTAATATACATTTTTGGGTGAACTATTCCTTAAGTATGCAAATATATAAGTCCCATGCAAATGTAGACAAGTTTCAAAATTCTCCTTTGGGTTAGTGAACGTTTTCCCACTTTTTAAAACTATACATTTGATAGGTGCTATTGAGGAATGTGTGTTGATAGGGAGCACTCTTAACAGATTCAGTATCTGGTAACTGTGAGCTCAAGCTTTTTGCTGCTTTATTTTCTTTCCCACATTATTTTTGCCTAGTCACTTTCTGATTCCCTTGCTGCCTCATTCCCAGTGCCCTTGTAGGTGCGCACTCCACACAAATTGCCAATGCAGTTATTTTATAATGTGAGGAAGTCTTGCTTTCTTTTCTCTGGCTTATGTTTGCACAAGTTGTTTGTGCAGGATTTCAGTTAATTGTCCTCTTTTTGCTGCCCGCACAATCTTGCTCTTGTTTTTTGGTGTACTGTTGGAGACAGTTCTGTCATCGCACACGTCACTTGCCTGACTGCCACCATTCACTTTAGCAATTATTTGCTTTTTTCATTATCTTTATATTGAAATTAATATAAAATTGTTTTGGTTATACATTTGAAAATATACAAATATAAAATATTTAATTTAATCTTTTCTGTTGTAGAATACAAGTTCATAAGTTTATGCCCACTTTTATCCTTTAAATTTGAATAAAAGGGTGCATCTCATTATATGTCTGTTGTTTTATTTCACTTCAAAGTGAATATTAAAAAAATAAGAAAATATATTATGCATATAATAAATTAGACCTATTTTAGTATAATTTAGTAACACAATTTTTGCACCGTTAAATTATTTTTATGATTTAAAAACAGCCAATTTCCCCTCCAAATTGTCATTATTGTAATGCTGAAAAAAAATGCTTGCATGTGATACTGATATACAATAATCAAAGCATCCTGTCAGGACATTTATATTCATGGTTTTTATTTTTAACAATTATAATTAAAGTGTATATTAACTTCCTTGTTGAATTGAAAATGTTTATTAATTCCCACAGAGAAATTTATACTTTACAGTTTAAATAATGACAATTTGTATTTGTATTATTTATTTATTTGGTAATTACAATAATGAAAGTGACAGATTTTCACATTAAAGTCCTAAAATATATATTTTGTTTTATTTATTTTTTTGGGGTGAAATTTGACCGCTTCTTGACAGATTCACCAAAAAAGATCCACTAACTATATGTTAACTCTAGTCCCCAGATTTTGATGTGCTTCTCTCTTTCACAGGAGAAGAGGATCAGCTCCCTGGATGCAGCTAACTCTCGGCTGATGAGTGCCCTGACTCAGGTTAAAGAACGCTACAGCATGCACAACCTCCGCAATGGACTGTCGCCCACCAACCCCACTAAGCTTTCCATCACTGAGAATGGGGAGTTCAAGAACAGCAGTTGCTGATTGATGCTCATGGACTTGATGAGCCATGCCGATCAGTGCTCCAAGATAAATCTCTGGCACTGATTGATCAAGAGCATGGACAGAGCACCCAGAGCACAGCTAAATTGACTGACTACTGTATACATGCAATTGCAAGGAATGTCTGGTTATTAATGTATATAAACGCTATCTAATATTGGTTATGTACAGAAATACTACTGCAGAGTGGAATGTTTTGAAATTGTGTGAGAGAGTTCAGCATAGTGTCAGTAAGTTTGTGGGGTTTTTTTAAAATACTGATATATGCCTAAATGCAGATTTAAGATTACAAAAAGATTTTTAATTATTGCCTAAGATATATGAAGGAGATGTAAATATCGTAAAAATAGAATTGTTTTAAAAGAAAATATGAAGAAAAGCACATAGGTTTCAGTCATAGTTGTAAATGTTCGCAAGTAACAGAAGCTGACAGGCAAAAACAGAAAAAGGCAATTTTATGCACTCAGTTTTCTAAAACAACTTTTCTATATATTTTTTAATTATTATTTGGCGTTGTCATCTTGCAAAAGGTTGTCGTGACTGACTGAAAAGGCAGTGAAGGCAGACAGATCAGTTATATGTATACAGAAAATACATGTTTAAGTCAAATAAAACAATCCGTTATCATTTACTCACCTTCATGTTGTTCCAAAACTGAATGACTTTCTTGTGTTGAGCACTGCTTTTTTCCTTGCAATAAAAGTGAATGGTGACTACAGCTGTCCCTATCCACTTTCATTGTATGAAAATGAGCAGCTTGAACATACAAGTAAATATCAGCTTTTGTGTTCCACACAAGATAATTAGTCATATAGTTTCAGAATGACATGAGGGTGAGATGATGACTGAATTTTCCATTTGGTGTGAACTGTCCCTTTGATGTGGTTCTAAAAATACACCATTGTGAATGGTTGGTGGATTTGATTAAATAAAATATTCAAATGAATTAACCATTTTATTAAGTCAGAAATGTGGGCAATTTGACACTAAAGTGTCACACCCAAACCCAACTAAATCTTGCCTCATATTTGTTTTATGAATCAGACCAGAGCGCTGTGAAACCGGCAATTTACAGTCTCACTGCCCTCTCCTTCTAGACAGCCTCACTGCCCTCGTTCTGTTCCATTGGCAACTTCTGTTGAATGCCTTTTAGTTTTCTGCTGTTTTCACTCTGTCTGAATCAACATCCTTTAACATTTTGTGGCACAGAACTCTTCAATGTTTGCTGTTCTCGTAGTGATATATTTGATAGTCTCAAAGTTCAGAAGTTGAAATCTGAGCATTGAATAAAGATGGATTGTGGCCTCATTGATCATGTTGTCCATGTGTGATCTGAAACTGATTCAGTATTTTTGTTTTAAAAAGCATAATCTTTGCTTTGCACATTGGGAAGACATTCCCGTGAAAAATAATTGTTTATTGTTATAACATTCCTGAGCCAAGAATAACATAAAGAGAGCATTTAAAATGTCAAATTTAAGGCTCGTTATTAAAATATGAAGAGCAAAAAAAAGGTGTCCTAGTATAGTGATAGTTAGTATAAAAATGGGTGGGGGTTTAACAATCCAGCCATTGTCTGTATCCGAAATTGTGTACTGTCAGAGTATGTACTGCGTTTGATGAAGAACGTACTTCTCGGTCTGTAAAAAAGTATGTTCTTTAGGTCTGCATGTGAGTTGTATAAATACATTTCTGGACATTCCACATACGGGTATGTGGCCATTGTCCTGTTCCCCAAATATATTGCATTAATACAACAGTTTTGTTAAACAAGCACAATTTAACTTTGTTGGTGATTAGTGTATCACTTGCAGTTAAAATGAGCCTCCCGACTCTTGGTTCTCTTGAGGTTTTTTTTTTTTTAGATTCTATGTTTTGAACGTGAAGTCTCCTCAGCTCCCGAGGGATTATGGGTTTGTACAGCGGGTATTTACACTTGGTCTCTTCATGAGTTTTTATTGGTTGAATAACTATCTGATCATAAAAGACCAAAGTCCCTCCAATACGGATTCGAGAGGGATATAAATTTGATCACTCAAACCACCTCAAGAGAAGTACCCAAGTTACTTAAAAATAATAATCTAATACAAATTACTAGTTATTTCTCTAAAATTGCAATCAGATTACTTTAATAAATACTTCATTCAAAAAGTAATCACATGATTAATTACCTTTAATTTTAAGTTACTTTCTAAAACAAATTTCCGCTCATATTTCAAATGTTTTTTTTGTTTTTTCTTGTGTTGCACACAAGTCATACACTCAGCACCTCACATTTCTCCTTCACAATTCTCATTACGGGGCCAAAATTCATGTATTCTACATAAATAATCTATTAGAAATAAGCATAATTAATGTATTTAAAAGAAAATACATTTATTGACAGTCAGTAACAATAATCTAATTACAAGAATTTATTATGTAATGCATTACACAATTTTTCTCACTTTTTTAAATAAAAAGTAATTACATTAAAGTAACTAATTTCTTTGTAACTGAATTAATAGCTTTCTGATCATGAAAAGGCCAAGTGTAAATGCCTTCTGAGACAGATATAACTCTGGAGGTGGTTTGAGACATATTCCAGATGAAACTCAAATGTAAATGCATCTGGCTGTTCAGGCTACACGTGTAAACTTTACTCCGCCCAAACAGCACAAGGTCAGCATGGGGAAAATTTTATAATTAAAAGCTGCTGCCGAAAAATCACATAGTGCTCACATCTCGCAATAAATAATATAAAATAAAGCAAGTATGTTACTTGTAGGAGAGATGGAACATTTTTATTAATTTATTTGATTCAGATCGATAATGTAACTGAATCAAAACACTTGCTGTGTTCGGAATTGCATACTATCAAACTACTACTGCCATATCTGTCTATTGCAGAAATAGTAAGGGTAGTATGATTGTGTACAATTTCGAATTCAGCCACTGACAGGCATGGACGTATCTTACCTACAAGCCCAGAAGGGGGAAATACACTGCGTGGACACGTGCACTGGGCAAAGTCACTTGGAATCAAATATTAAATCACATCTTTGAAATTCACTCCCATGCATTAGTATAAACAAGGACGTGAGCTTTAATTGCTACAATCTATTTACTTTTGTATTTGTAGCTTTAAAAGCCCCCGTGCGCCCCCTGGTGGAGGACCGTCATTTTCGTATGGTAACGGTTTTTAGCAAATAACGTTGGCCATCTACTTCTTGTACCATAAAAACGAAATACCTATTTTAATAATCAGAAAAGATGAGGCTATGATCGTCTTCCTGGATTGTAATTCTGGCTCAGATATAATTGATAACACATTAAAGTTAATAATTCTTCTTGGGAAGTTTCATATACATAAAGCTAAAGTAATGTCTATAACACCCTCCTTTAATTTATTTTGTAAGGATCTCAAAATATTCCATGACTCATTGAATGCAATCACTAGAAATAAGAAGTGCATAAAAACATCTCATATTTTGAAAAAAAATATTTGTAGAACTTAATGTTTTAATCTGTACAATGTAAGATCTGTTATGTTTCCCCCAATATCTGTTTGTCTTATGTTTGATGTTAAATGTCATTGTAAGCTTTTATAAAAAGTGAACAAAAAAATAAATAAAAAAAATGTAAAAAATTTTTTTTTAAAAAAAACCTATTTTGATATGGACACATCAAGCTGGTGCCATGTTCTTTAAAATCCATGAACTACAGAATGTTGTGAACATCCTCTGCATCGCGCATACTCGCTTCACTTCCGGTTCTGATCTGCACAATGTCTTTTTATTCAATTCCATATCACAATGATCACATCTGATTCTGTTCTTCTTTGGTTGAGGACGATTTACTGTTGGTTGCACTGGTGGAACATGGACAGAGGAAATAGTCGGAGATGGAAATACTTGGGTGGATGCAGAAAGAGAAAATGGAGCTTCAGAAAGAGGGCAAGTTGTCCCAGGTTGCAAAGGTTGACATAAGGGACTTGTCCAAGACTGTGTAATTGGTGGAGACCGAAACACTGATGTAACTGGAGATGAAGATGTTCGGATAGCCATGGGGCATGTCAGGGGAGGCGCCTGTGTAATGACATGAGAAGTCTGTGCTGAAATAGTAGGAAGTGGAGCAGTGGTTGCTGGTCTATGCAGAAGTGGAGATGGAGCTTCCTGGCCAGGAATAGCCAACTTTTGTTTACATTTTTGAAGATGAGTAATTAACTGCACTTTTCTTATTACCGTAGCAGGACAGTAACAGCAGTGAAAATGTGCATTTTCTCTACAGTGTAAATTGCACTTAACAATCACAAAATCTGGGGGGAAAAGTAACACACACACTCTGATCAAATTTTATAAAGCAAAATAATTTTAGTAGAGGTGAAATTATACTCACCATCATGATGTACTGCAAATTTGAGATGATTCTCTACATGGCTATCAATGGACAGTTGTGATGTGGTTTTGTACGTCTCACAAAAAGGACAGTGATACAGGTTACAGCACCGTGTGCACCTTGAAATTACAGGGCAACTGCCCTTTTTAAAGACATTCATCTAGAACAATGCAATAACAAATAAGTAATCATTAGCAGAGCAGAATCATGTTAATTTTAGATTAGCCCTGCAGTCTGTCCATATGGTATTATGTTCTGAAGTAAAAGATTAAAATGAGAATCGCTGTGATTATCTTAAAAGTCATATCAGCTAAACACGTTTCGCTTCGGATGCATAACACTACACACGACTATACATGTTGAAACAACAAAACAGTAAATAAAGATTCCAAAGATGAAATACCTACCTATATACAATCAATGTTGTTAATTATTACATCATTTTTTCTTGGAAAATCAAAGCATGTCCGATTGTTCACCAACTCTCTAGTAGTGCGCATGCATATATGACGTCACCAAAACACACCACCGCGCATGCGTGTAACACCGTCCAGTACGTAATGGACCATCCAGCTACGTCATCGTGCTACAGGCTGCAGCGAGGACCTCTTGTGCATTTTCTTTGTTATGGCGGGTCTTCGTGTAATATACACATTTGTCTGAACATTTTGTGTGTTTACTAGAGGGGGTCGTTATCAGGTATGAACGTTGACCATTATGTCTTTTAATTTGGTTTAAGAGTTAGTAATTTACTTATGTGAAGGGAATGTTTCTGTCCATCCAGTTTTAGTACACATATAGAGCTGTTAGCTAGCTAGCTAATGTTAGCCCATTCATTGCGCCAGATTTCTTGCAAACAAATGTCGAAAATACTATCTAGTTTGCGATCTTGGATTTAGTCATTCTTGTGCAGTTAGGCCATTTAATCAGATTTAGCTTGATTGCCCAATATGCTTGCACATACAAGGATATTAGTACGTTTACACAACAGCGATGTACTGAAAACGGTCGTTTTTCCTTTGCGTTTTTGAAAAGTTTCGCGTACAGACGATATATATATATACCGTACTATTTGGCATTTACTCTTAGAATTGGTTTCTTCATGTTTATATTTATCTCTTATCTAAATTGAGTCGGTGAGTGTTTGCTAAGTTTGACACATTTATTTCCTATTGGTTGTTATTATTCTTAAATCATAACGTTTATGTCATTTATCTCATTCACATATAGGCCTTCAATAATGGCAGACATTAAAAACTTCCTGTATGCTTGGTGTGGGAAAAAGAAGATAACGCCAAACTATGACATCCGAACAGCTGGAAATAAACTCAGACAGAAGTTCACGTGTGAGGTACGATTAAAGTGGTTCTGTCTATGAAATTGTGATTTATTTATTTTTTTCAGTAGGTTTTTATCTTGTAGCAGGATGTCTGTTTAAAACATGTTTTTCCTCTCAGGTGCGTATCGAGGGTTACAATTACATCGGTATGGGAAACTCCACAAACAAGAAGGATGCCCAGTCCAACGCTGCCCGAGATTTTGTGAATTATCTTGTCCGAACAAAAGAGATAAATGCTAATGAAGTTCCTGCTATAGGGGTCAGCACAGCATCTACGTTTATGAATATTTCTCTTCGCTTTTAACTTACATCTCTGTTGTTTGGTGTTGGGTAAAGGTCTCATTTTGAGTGTTTTATTTTCAGGTCAGTGTGCCTGATGGAGGAAATGAAGAAGGTGGTGGGTTTGGAAATCTCCCATCCAACTGTCCACTGCCTCCACATCTGGCTGTGAAAAATGAACCAAGTGATGGGCTTAATGGTATGTAATGATAGTTACTACAGCAGAATTGGAATATTACACTGATTTTGGAGATTGCGCAGGCTACAACTGAGCGTCGATGTCCATTCAAGTATCATGAATTGACAATAGTTTTTATTTATTGACATGAGACATTGACTATAAAGGAACTGTTCTAATGTTGAAGTTTTTCCTGTTTCTCAGAACCTCAGCGTTCTGCACCTGTCCGTGGAGTCACTGGTTTGGGCTACTCAGGCTTTGGTAATGCTCAATGGGAGCGAGGAGCTAACCTGCAGGAGTACTTCTCCAAGAGAGATGACCAGGAAGCCAAAGCGGTAGGTATAAATACAGAGTCAAGATAAAGATAAAAATTGTGGTTTATTGTACTGTATTTTTTAGCAAGTGTAGAGGTCATCTTGGTGTTCCATGCATATAGAAAATGAACATACGTTGTATAGTATACTTACAGAAGTGGAATGAGTAGTACCAAGATAGACCATAGTATAGAATTGAGAAAGTTTGTAATGACTCTTAATATTTTACTTCTCCAAGACCTTAGAATCTGAAGAGGTTGATCTGAACGCTGGCCTGCATGGGAACTGGACTCTGGACAATGCAAAGGCTCGTCTGAACCAGTTTTTTCAGAAGGAGAAAAACCAAACAGACTACAAATATAGTCAAGTGGGGCCTGACCACAACAGGTCAGCATGTCCTCATCAAATATAATCATTTACTACTACAACTTAGTTTTTAAGTAATTTTTCATTATATCCGTTCAACCTGCTTTTTACGTATATTTTTAATTAATCACTTGATCTACCTAATCAAAAAAATCAGACTTTGTGTTTAAAAGTAAATTATTGAGGGTTGTTTTTCTGCTGGACTGAAATAATTACAGAGAACTCCTTGATGTGCATCTAACCTCAAGGAGATCTCAGAGAACATTGACAGCCTCCTTTTGGAAGTTCCATTACAGTATATGTGTCATATATGGGTTCATCTCATGAAACCTGTGAAAAGCATGTTCCGGTCACATTTTATCCGACAATCGAAAGATGTTAGAAACTAGATATTTAAGCAAATTATATTTATTTAAATTGTCATTAAATGTGTCACAAATTTCTAAAGTTCTAAAAAACTCTTAATTTTCTTTATGCAAAATAGAAATTTGTTTTTCTCTTTATTTTGTATTTAAATGTGACCTGGTCATGTTTTTGTGAGATGATCCCACACATTCTCTTTATGTAATCTAGAGTAAGGACAATAGAGATGCCAGAAATCACAACTTTACATTGGGACAAACATGTGACATGACTTAGGCTGCACTAAGAGGTCACATGGTGCAGTCTGTGATTGGTTGAATCTAGAGGCAAAATAATGTCTGGTTGTGATTTCTGGTGTCCATCAGGGGTTGAGGCCTCCGTGACCAAGAGAGGAAATGACTCCCTCTTAAAAGTCTGGCAGAAAAACACCTGCTGAAGATTGGGTTATTCTGTACACACCCTGCGCTGAAATGTTACTGTTGAACTCATGCTGTCCAGTTGAGAGGTCAGTCTGTGGAGTGTACATTTGTATTTTTGTTGTTTTCACCATTGTTGTAAGCTTGTGCATTTTTAAAGAACTATGAACTAAACGTTATGTCCAGCCAGCTCAATTTTATGTCTTGCTTTATTTTAGGAGTTTTATTGCTGAGATGACACTCTTCGTGAGACAACTGGGTAGAAGTAAGTACCTATTGAAAGTACTTTACAGTAATGATTGAGTAATATCAGTCAGGTTGATTAATCAGCCAACTTTAAAATTATCGCCCAATAATTGGCTTTGCTGATTATCAGAAATGTTCATTTCTCTTTATCATTTCCAAAATGTACTGACAGATTTGTAAATTTATAATAAACAGTTCTCATATGTTGTTACTGAATTTTTGTTTGTATAAACCATATTAAATATATCAGCCATTGAAATACCCAAATCTGTTTACCACTACCACCTTCTACTTAATACATTTTTATGCCAAACAAGGCTGTGGCAGTAATGTGGAAAAGTATCATACTGACAGTCTGTAACAGTTTGGCTTTTCACACTATGCCTAACCCCAGTATATCATCTTTCAGAGTCAGATTCTTTCTCCCCGCTACCTGATTGGTTCTTAGAATGTTAACCCAGGTCTTACAAATGTACTTTGTGAAAAATCGATACCGGAATACGCAGAATTAATTCCTAACCCAGAGTAAGGTAAAATATGAAACAAGGGAACCCAGGATTCCATTTACCCAGGGTTAAGAATGACACGGGGTTAACAATTTCAAGTGTAAAAAAAACCCTATTATTGACAGTTTACATCAACAAAGAAAGTCTTATAATTGCTAATGCTGCCCTACTTCTTCTTCAGAGATTTTTGCCCGTGAGCATGGTTCTAATAAGAAGCTGGCCGCCCAGTCTTGTGCTCTATCTCTTGTCCGTCAGCTTTACCATTTGGGGGTTATAGAATCCTACACGGGGCAGACCAAGAAGAAAGAGGGAGAAAGTGTGAGTTCAGCAGTCCAAATTAATTATCTTGGTCTTCCTTTATGCTTACTGACTCTTCAAACTGCATATTTTTTGGTATGACAGGTGGATGTATATGAAGTGAATCTTAGTGATGATCTTTATCATCAAGTGCAAAGTTTTGTGCAGGAACTTGCCATCCAAATCCCTCCACCTGTAAGTATAGTTTAAAAACTCAAGTATTAGTAGTATGAAGTAAGAATCATGTGCGCTAAATAACTTTGTTGTTTGTCCTGTTCTAGCCTCAGGACCCCAGCAGTCCGGTTTCTCTGGTGCAGGGGAAGTTGGCTCACTTTGAGCCTTCACAGAGGCAGAGCATAGCAGGAGTAGTGCCATGGTCTCCTCCGCAGGTCAACTGGAACCCCTGGACCAGCAGCAACATCGATGAAGGACCACTGGCATTTGTGAGTCTTCAGTTCTGCATGAGTATTTTTATTAAGAAGTTGAATTTAATTCCATGTGATATGGTATGCTTTATTCAACTGGCTTTACTCATCACATTCCTTCAACATTTTGACAATTCTGATCACCTGCTTTGCAGTGCACCCCAGAGCAGATCAGTGGAGACCTGCAACATGAGCTCAACTTTCAACTCGAGCAGGACAAGAACCTGCAGACGGTGAGCAAATAAATCTTACTTTCTCCATGATATTAAAATAAGTGTTTTAGTCAATGTCTGTTATCTTTTAGGCCAGTTATCTGCTAGTGTTCTCCTATACGTTTTAGTATTTGTTTTCTTCTGGATATTTATGGTGTCTTCTGCTCACAGGCATATTTACACATTTTTGTCTAATAAAATTGTGTCATGGTTGTGTGGGGCTGTAATATAAGCCAAAGTTCATCAAAATGATCATACCCCTTTGGAATAGTCATTTTTTTTTGTCTTGCAGCCTGAAATAAAAAAAAAATGTTCCTTGCAACATTGAACTTGTGAAAATGGGCAATAGTTCTAAACATGTATAAAAGATGAAATGCTAGAATAACAGGGTGTGAAAAGTGCTCATATACCTGGATTTAATACTTTGTAGCGCTACATTTTGCTTTTAATGACAGCCATCAGTCTGTTTGGATTTGTCTCCACTTGCTTTTCAGACCTAGATTGGGGAATATTTGCCAATTCTTCTGTGCAGAATTGAAGTTCAGTCAAATTGTGGGGTGAGTGGCGATGACTGCTCAAGTCCATCCACATGTTTTCTATTGGATTAAGGTCAGGGCTCTGACTTTGCCACTTAAGGACATTGACCTTCCTATCCTTCAAACACTGGGTTGTTTTTTTTTTGGTGTGTTTAGGGTCATTGTCGTGCCTTAAAGGTCAACAACATGCCCATCTTAAGTTGTCGAGCAGAGGCCCACAGGTTTTCCTTAAGAATCTGGTTGTACATGGCAGCATCCACACCATGTTGTGTTTGGTGTTCTCCGAACATAGCGCTTGGAGTTCAGTCCAAGAAGATACATTTTTGTCTCATCTGACCATGCATAATTCTAATGCCATGTGGCAAAAGTTTTTATGGATGGATGAGACAAATATTTCCTAAACCTAACTCCAAGCACTACTTTTGGAGAAAACCAAACACTGCACACCACCCAGAACATACCATTCCTACTCTGAAGCATGGTGATTGAAGCATGGTGGTGGCCACATTATGTTGTGGGGGTGTTGCTCTTCATTGGGTACTGGGCGATTGTTTAGAATTGAAGGGAAAATGGATGCTGCCATGTACACCCAAATTCTTGAGGAACGTCTGTGGCCCTCTGATCAACAACTGAAGATGGGCGGGTGGTTCACCTTTCAGAATGACAATGACACTAAACACACCGGCAAAAAACAATCCAGTGGCATAAGAATATTAAGGTCGAATTCCTTGAGAGGCCAAGTCAAAGCCTTGACTTAAATCCAAAAGAATACCTGTGGATGAACTTGAAGAGAGCAGTCCTTCACCACTCACCCCACAGTTTGACTGAACTTGAACAATTCTGCAAGAAAGAATGGACAAATATTCCCCAATCTAGGTGCTTGAAGCTAGTAGAGACATATCCAAACGGCCTGATGGCTGTCATTAAACCAAGAGGTAGCTTGGTGAAGTATTAAATCCCATTATTCCATTAAGTTCAGTGAGCAATCTTATTCCCTAAGTGAAGATTTAAAAAGCAGACATAAAATTGGCAACATAAAATGCCAGTATAACAACAGGAGAAATAATAGTTGTGCACATTTAGAATTGTCAAAAAATTGACAAGGATAAGGTTGTGCTTTATATAAAGTGTTTTGGTCCTCTGAGGTCAGCTTGTTCTCATGGTCTATGTCAGATTCTTACGGAGCGAAATCACCTGCCAGTGAAGAACTTTGAAGAACAAATCATGTCCGCCATCCACAATAACTCTGTGGTCATCATTCGTGGAGCCACAGGCTGTGGAAAGACCACCCAAGTTCCTCAGTACATCTTGGATGAGTTCATACATGGAGGCAGGGCTGCTGAATGCAATATCATTGTTACGCAGGTGAGTCAAGTACAGAAAGCTGTTCTGTTGAAGAAGTCCCATTGTGTGCTCTGTCAGCACTCATATAGTATTCTATTGTATCCCCTGCTATTGGTTATTCTCCTAGCCGAGGCGGATCAGTGCTGTGTCAGTGTCAGAACGTGTGTCTTTTGAGAGAGGAGAGGAGGTGGGAAAAAGCTGTGGCTACAGTGTGCGCTTTGAGTCTGTCTTACCCAGACCTCACGCCAGCATCCTCTTCTGCACAGTTGGTATGTTGTTCCTCTTAATCTCTTACTGCTGCATGCTCACAAAGTCTGTCCTTTGGTGTTCAGAACATATTGCAATGCAACATGCTTTGATACTGAGAAGGATAACTGTTTATGTCATAGACAGTGCACATTAACTTCCTGTGTATTCTCAGGTGTGTTGCTAAGGAAGCTCGAATCTGGTATCCGTGGCATCAGTCATGTGATTGTGGATGAAATCCATGAGAGGGACTTAAATGTAAGTTTGACGTTGACACCAATTGTATCATAAAATATTATGCAATTTATTCTGGCTGTGATCTGACAAAAGACAAACATGTTTTTATGCCTGTGGCTCTCCAGACTGATTTCCTGTTGGTAGTATTGAGAGATGTAATCCAGGCCTACCCTGACGTGCGCATCATCCTTATGTCTGCCACCATTGACACCACTATGTTTAGAGAATACTATTTTAACTGTCCTATCATCGAGGTGCATGGGCGTGCACATTCCGTACAAGGTCAGTAAGCTTTGTTTTCACAATGCACTGTATTATAATGCCACTTTACAGTACTTTAATATAAACATGAAGTATTTTAATATGAATATTAACATAAATACAAATTTGTCTTTCATATTTGTAGAGTATTTTCTGGAAGACTGCATCCAGATAACCCAGTTTGTACCACCACCTATGGATAGAAAGAAAAAAGATAAGGATGAAGATGGTGGAGAGGAAGAGGTACGTGAAAAATAAAATGCATAAAAACCCCTGTGGTCAAATTGCCACCAGTGATTTCCATAGAATTACTTGTGCATTATTTGTATTTACAGTAGGTGGCAGGTGTATTTGGGATAATGTGCCTAAAAGCGAACCTTGACATGCTTTGTGTTAAAAAATTTCTGTCTTGTTTCTAGGTGAACTGTAATGTTATCTGCGGACCTGAGTATACTCCAGAGACCAAGCGTGCCATGTCTCAGCTGAATGAGAAGGAAACTCCATTTGAGCTGATAGAGAATTTGCTGAAGTACATTGAAACGCTGCAAGTGCCTGGAGCTGTGCTGGTCTTCCTGCCAGGCTGGAACCTCATCTATTCCATGCAGAAACATTTGGAGATGAACCCGCACTTTGGTTTGTAATTTAACGTTACTTTGAACATACTTCAGCCTGAATTTACCTTACTAAGACTGCCCAACAAAATGTTTTGACTTCAGCGACTGTTCATTGTAGTAATTCCTCCCGTGTGGTGTCTGTCTCAGGTGGTCATCATTACAAAATTCTGCCCCTCCACTCTCAGATCCCCAGGGATGAACAAAGGAGAGTGTTTGAACCTGCCCCTGATGGTGTGACTAAGGTTTGTAGAATTTTTTTTTTTTTTTTTTTTTTTTTTTTTTTTTTCTGTTGTAGAATTTATAAATTCACTAGTGCTGTCAGTCGATTAAAATATTTAATCGCACGATTTTTCATAGGTAATTGCGATTTTAATCACAGATTTAAAAAGTGCTTAAATTTGACACTATATATACTTTGTCTCATGTCAAAATGCATTTAGTTCCTCCTTAGAAAAGAAAACCAATATGTAACAATTTTTTATACAAATTTATGTAAAAAGTATTCTACAATATAAAGACATAAATTCACTAAAATTTACAATAGTCTGTGGGAGGTTGAATAATTGTAAGAATTTGTCACCAAAGTATTCATTGGGCATAAACTCTTATACTCCACTATAATAGTCGTGGCTATCCACTTTGCAACAGCAATCGTGAAGGAGCATTTACATGATTTGCGCTGTGAATGCAGCTTTTCAAAGGTCCCATCTGTTTTGTTTTTTTGTTAAAAATACAGGATAATACGTTCTCCAACACTTGATTGACACAATCATTGTTTTGTGTGTGTTTGTAGAGTGTGCATCAGTGTAATGACCCCTGAGGCCCAAACACATTGCAATGGTTCTGCCCTATTCAAGCCAGTTTTCAGAAATCATGTTAAATCGTAATTGTTTTAATCGTGATTTAAGACAAATTAGCGAGTTAATCGCACGTGTTAACACATTAATTTTGACAATTCTAAAATTCACACATTCTTATGGATTTTTACCTGACATTTTGAAAACACCTACAGGTGATTTTGTCCACTAACATCGCAGAGACCAGCATCACCATTAACGACGTGGTCTTCGTCATCGACTCCTGCAAGTAAGTGATTTTAGTTAATTCATATACAGGGTTCCCACGGTCATGGAAACTTTGTTTTCAGTTCTTTTCAAGGAATTAGTGTTTCACAAAGCAGTCGAAATTATTCTTTTGAAAATCGGATTTAAAGGTGCACCATATAAGTTTTTGCAATGAATAGCATTTTTTTAGAAATATATTGAAAATTATGTACACTCACACAAGGTGTTTAAATCGAGCGGGTCACCCCTTCATGAGTGCTGCTATTTTGACAGCACATGACACTGTCATGCAATTGACTGAGATACTGCCATTACTATGGTGATTTCAGCCAATGCTAAACAGAATGAGAGCAAGTGAAATGATAAATTGTCCAAACAAGAAGTCCCTGCTGGTGTAATGAAACAAACCACTACTAACATCAGCTCTTACGGCTAAACGACGTGACATCAAACGCCAAGCACGACGGTGGTCTTCAGTCCGGCAGAGAGCTTGCATGTCGCGGATGCACAGTCACAGTCCAGCGCACAATGCTCAAATTTGTCCATTTGAAGTGATGTGTGTAGTATGGGAAAAACACATTTTCCCATACAAAACAGAAGATAAACAAACATCTTTGGTGTAAACCGCAGCGTTTAATAAACAAACTTCCAGTATCTAGGACGATGGGTGTCAGTATTAAATCCAAAACCACAAGTACTGCAGTGAACAATGGGAAAAGTAAGAGCCATCTTAAATCTTACTTGGTGAACCTTTTAATTAAAATAATTTTAAAAATAAATCTGTATCCAGTAATTATGGTTTTGGTCTGGTAAGATCATGGAAAAGTCATATAATTTCATTTGTCAAAAAGCGTGGGAACCCTGAATTACTCGTTGTGTGCAATCTATATACATTTATAATTAAAAAATAATTTTTAGGAATGACTGGAAAAATGGAAATTCATTGGTCAAAAGGTGTTGGGAAAAAAGCTGCATTTATTTTTTTTTCCACTATGTGCTCTTCAAATCTTTACATGAATGGTAAAACATTTGTTTCTTGTAGGCAGAAAGTGAAGTTGTTCACCTCTCACAACAACATGACAAACTACGCCACAGTGTGGGCCTCCAAGACCAACCTTGAGCAGAGGAAGGGACGAGCTGGTCGAGTCAGACCAGGCTTCTGCTTTCACCTGTGCAGCAGAGCTCGTTTTGAGAAGTATGAATTGTCACAGAATTGGGCTTTTACTCGTTTCAGTACAATCAATTTTCATTTATCAATAGAATCCAGTTAAGAAAAACAAGCTGTACTCCAAAAAAAAGCTGCTGATGATTGCCATGATTGTATTGCAGACTAGAGACCCACTTGACTCCAGAAATATTCCGCACACCACTGCATGAGGTGGCCCTCAGTATTAAGCTACTAAGACTTGGTGCCATTGGGCAGTTCCTTTCCAAAGCTATTGAGCCCCCTCCATTGGATGCTGTTATTGAGGCAGAACATACACTTAGAGGTATAGTTAATATTCAGTTTCATTGCAGTGCATTTAATGCTTAATATTGCATTCGATTTGTAATGATGTTCTGTCGTTCCCCAGAGCTGGATGCTTTAGACTGTAATGATGAGCTGACTCCACTGGGACGCATTCTGGCCAAACTCCCAATAGAACCACGTCTGGGAAAGATGATGATTATGGGATGCATCTTTAAGTAAGAGTTTGTTTTTTTCCTAGCCTTGGCTGTTGGAAATTTGAAATGAGCTAATCTCACGAAACCTGCCAATATCATATTTAAGCCAAAATGTACAACCATTTGTATAATTAAGTGTTTTTTTTTGTTTGTTTGTTTGTTTTTTTAGGTTAAATGTGACCTGGCATGTTTTTGTGAGGTTCACCTATTGTTTATAAATATAGTACATTGTATGTGTTGGTGCTTTTTTTTTTTTTTTAGTGTTGGAGATGCAGTATGCACCATCTCAGCAGCATCCTGTTTCCCTGAGCCCTTCATCAATGAGGGCAAACGCCTTGGCTTTGTCCATAGGAACTTTGCTGGTACACGTTTCTCAGACCACGTGGCTTTACTCTCTGTCTTTCAGGCCTGGGATGAAGTGAGGTGGGTCATAAGGAGACCGCACTGTTCCAATTAGACACTTCCACATTTAATCTTCAAATTTGTTCAAGGAGTATCAAGTTAAACATATGCAGATTTTTCTGTGTTACGTTGTATTCAGAATGGGAGGTGAAGATGCAGAAATCAGGTTTTGTGAGCACAAGAGGCTGAACATGCCAACTTTGAGGATGACCTGGGAGGCCAAGGTTCAGCTGAAAGATATCCTTGTTAACGTGGGCTTCCCTGAAGGTTTACCAGTGTTTCTAGACACTTTTATGTGCCATATTGTTTTGTGTTATGGTGCTATTTATTGTAACACTCAGAATGTAATTTGAGATGCTGATTAATTTTTTTTATCTTAACCCTTGCCTTTTAGAGTGCCTCATGAATCAAATGTTTAACAATGTGGGACCAGACAATAACTTGGATGTGGTGATCTCTTTGCTGACGTTTGGCTCTTACCCCAACGTGTGTTACCACAAAGAGAAAAGGAAGATCCTAACCACAGAGGGCCGAAATGCTCTCATTCACAAATCCTCAGTCAACTGTCCTTTCAGCAACCATGATATGGCTTATCCATCTCCCTTCTTTGTCTTTGGAGAAAAGGTTAGTTTGAAGCTCTTTTATATTATTATTTTAATGTCATCTTAATATTATAGTTTAATTTAGCTGTTTATATTTTACTTAAAATAATACATTTTAATTACTTTAAATTCAGATCCGAACTCGAGCCATCTCCGCCAAAGGAATGACTCTTGTCAGCCCTCTTCAGCTTATTCTTTTTGGCTCAAAAAAGATCACCTCCAATGGGGAAATTGTTGAGCTTGATGACTGGTAAGTGTTTCATAAATTAAACCACAAACAAAAAAATATACAGTTCTGTGCAAATATCTTGGGCACATAAGATGTATAGCAAACTTTGTCTTTAGATTGTTCGTTATATCTTCAGCTTTAGTGTGTCAACAGGAAATATACATTTTAGAATCCCAAACATTAATTTTGCAAATAGAATAGAAGAACAGGGAGCCCTGCAACAGATAGCATGGCCCCCAGATAATTCCCATTGAACATTGAGTCAGTCTGGGATTACATGAAAGGACCGAAGCAATTGAGACAACCTAAATGGTTAGAAGAACTGTGGTGAATTCTCCAAGAATCTTGGAACATCCTATCTTCCAACAACCAAGAAAAACTGTCCAGGTGTACCTAGGAGAATTTGTGCTGTTTTGAAGGCATAGGTGGTCATACCAAATACTGAATTAGCTTTTTATGTTTTTATAAATGAAAACTATTTCTGGCATTATTTTTGAAGACATCCTCACTATGCAACTTGTGTTTTTATCCAAAGCACAGGGTTCCCAAATTCTGAAATAGTGGGGATTTTTAAAATGGTGTTTTTCCGGGCATGGGGTAAGATCTTAAAATTAATGGAAAAATCATAAAAATTCTCATTGGCTAGGTATTACTCTGATGTAAAGTAAAATGTGCTCTCAACCCATAGTAGTATCTGATTTATGACCACATTTATATTGATTTGAGCAAAAAAAAAAAGTGTTTTTAAAGGGGGTAGTTCACGTAAAATAAAATAAATTCTAATTTACTCACCCTCATGCCATCCCAGATGTGTATGACTTTCTTCTGCAGAACACAAATTAAGATTTTTAGAAGAATATTTCAGCTCTGTAGGTCCATAAAAGTGAACGGTGACCTGACCATTTGAACTGCTTTATTAAAAAAACATGCTTATCCAGTTGAACAAGACAAGTGAACAAGACAATCCTTTTCTTGTGTAGGATCAAATTGCAGATTCCCCATGATGTAGCTGGTGGTGTGGCAGCCCTGAGGGCTGCTATGGAAGCCCTAGTGGTGGAGGTGACCAAAGACCCAGAATACATTCGAAATTTGGATCCCCTCAATGAGCGCTTGCTGAACGTCATACGGCTTGTGTCTAGACCATCATCAGCGGGCATCAACCTCATGGCCACTAACCAACGGTGAGACCCCCATGCATTAAGTTATTTGGCCTATTTAGGAGGATCAAGACCAATATAGTAGGTGTGAAAGAATGTTTTTCAAAATTGAGAAAGTTGCCTTTATTCCCATTTTACTACTTTCTTTGTCAATTGATCTCATTTTATGTGTGTGGTTTACAGCTTTGGAGATGGGCCACGGCCACCCAAGATGGCCCGTACTGACTTTGGAGGGGGTGGAGACTTCAGGGGCCGAGGCAGAGGAGGATACAGGGGAGGTGGCGGCGAAGGAGGCTACCAGGGTGGTGGAGGCGGCTTTAGAGGGTCGGGAGGATATCGTGGTGGGGGTGGATACAGGGGATCTGGAGGATACAGGGGGGGTGGTGGAGGTGGATACAGGGGGGGTGGAGGTGGATACAGGGGGGGTGGTGGTGGTGGTGGATACAGGGGGGGTGGTGGTGGTGGATACAGGGGGGGTGGTGGTGGTGGATACAGAGGGGGTGGAGGAAATGGAGGGAGGGGATTCGGAGGAGGCTGGGGAGGAAATCGAGGTGGCTTTTAAAGCTGGATGTCTGAGCATGTGTCCATGATTACGAGTACCATTATGGGGGTATTAAAGTATGTTTGTGTTTAGTTGTTGTCACTTTTTTTAATTGCTCATTCTCTTGATTAAAACTTTTCAAACTGATCTTTAATGTTATGTTTTTTTATATATATATATATATATATATATATATATATATATATATATATATATATATATATATATATATATATATATATATATATACAGTGAGGAAAATAAGTATTTGAACACCCTGCTATTTTGCAAGTTCTCCCACTTGGAAATCATGGAGGGGTCTGAAATTGTCATCGTAGGTGCATGTCCACTGTGAGAGACATAATCTAAAAAAAAAAATCCAGAAATCACAATATATGATTTTAACTATTTATTTGTATGATACAGTTGCAAATAAGTATTTGAACACCTGTCTTATCAGCTAGAATTCTGACCCTCAAAGACCTGTTAGTCTGCCTTTAAAATGTCCACCTCCACTCCATTTATTATCCTAAATTAGATGCACCTGTTTGAGGTCGTTAGCTGCATAAAGACACCGGTCCACCCCATACAATCAGTAAGAATCCAACTACTAACATGGCCAAGACCAAAGAGCTGTCCAAAGACACTAGAGACAAAATTGTACACCTCCACAAGGCTGGAAAGGGCTACGGGGAAATTGCCAAGCAGCTTGGTGAAAAAAGGTCCACTGTTGGAGCAATCATTAGAAAATGGAAGAAGCTAAACATGACTGTCAATCTCCCTCGGACTGGGGCTCCATGCAAGATCTCACCTCGTGGGGTCTCAATGATCCTAAGAAAGGTGAGAAATCAGCCCAGAACTACACGGGAGGAGCTGGTCAATGACCTGAAAAGAGCTGGGACCACCGTTTCCAAGGTTACTGTTGGTAATACACTAAGACGTCATGGTTTGAAATCATGCATGGCACGGAAGGTTCCCCTGCTTAAACCAGCACATGTCAAGGCCCGTCTTAAGTTTGCCAATGACCATTTGGATGATCCAGAGGAGTCATGGGAGAAAGTCATGTGGTCAGATGAGACCAAAATAGAACTTTTTGGTCATAATTCCACTAACCGTGTTTGGAGGAAGAAGAATGATGAGTACCATCCCAAGAACACCATCCCTACTGTGAAGCATGGGGGTGGTAGCATCATGCTTTGGGGGTGTTTTTCTGCACATGGGACAGGGCGACTGCACTGTATTAAGGAGAGGATGACCGGGGCCATGTATTGCGAGATTTTGGGGAACAACCACCTTCCCTCAGTTAGAGCATTGAAGATGGGTCGAGGCTGGGTCTTCCAACATGACAATGACCCGAAGCACACAGCCAGGATAACCAAGGAGTGGCTCTGTAAGAAGCATATCAAGGTTCTGGCGTGGCCTAGCCAGTCTCCAGACCTAAACCCAATAGAGAATCTTTGGAGGGAGCTCAAACTCTGTGTTTCTCAGCGACAGCCCAGAAACCTGTCTGATCTAGAGAAGATCTGTGTTGAGGAGTGGGCCAAAATCCCTCCTGCAGTGTGTGCAAACCTGGTGAAAAACTACAGGAAACGTTTGACCTCTGTAATTGCAAACAAAGGCTACTGTACCAAATATTAACATTGATTTTCTCAGGTGTTCAAATACTTATTTGCAGCTGTATCATACAACTATCCATCCATCCATCCATCTTCTTCCGCTTATCCGGGGCCGGGTCGCGGGGGCAGCAGTCTAAGCAGAGATGCCCAGACTTCCCTCTCCCTAGACACTTCCTCCAGCTCTTCTGGGGGGACACCGAAGCGTTCCCAGGCCAGCCGGGAGACATAGTCTCTCCAACGTGTCCTAGGTCTTCCCCGGGGCCTCCTCCCAGTGGGACGTGCCCGGAACACCTCCCGGGGAAGGCGTCCAGGAGGCATTCGAAACAAATGCCCGAGCCACCTCAACTGACCCCTCTCGATGTGGAGGAGCAGCGGCTCTACTCTGAGCTCCTCCCGAGTGACCGAGCTTCTCACCCTATCTCTAAGGGATCGCCCAGCCACCCTGCGGAGAAAGCTCATTTCGGCCGCCTGTATCCGGGATCTTGTCCTTTCGGTCATGACCCAAAGCTCATGACCATAGGTGAGAGTAGGAACGTAGATTGACCGGTAAATAGAGAGCTTTGCCTTGCGGCTCAGCTCCTTCTTCACCACAACAGACCGGTACATCGACCGCATTACTGCAGAAGCTGCACCGATCCGTCTGTCAATCTCCCGTTCCATCCTTCCCTCACTCGTGAACAAAACCCCAAGATACTTAAACTCCTCCACTTGAGGAAGGATCTCCCCACCAACCTGAAGGGAGCAAGCCACCCTTTTTTTCATACAACATCATACAACTAAATAGTTAAAAAATCATACATTGTGATTTCTGGATTTTTTTTTTTAGATTATGTCTCTCACAGTGGACATGCACCTACGATGACAATTTCAGACCCCTCCATGATTTCTAAGTGGGAGAACTTGCAAAATAGCAGGGTGTTCAAATACTTATTTTCCTCACTGTATATATATATATATATATATATATATATATATATATATATCTCTATCTCACTAATAAGTCAAGAATGGGTCACCATCAGTCAGGATTTGGCCCAGAAGCTGATATACAGCATGCCATAGTGAATTTCAGAGATTATGAAAAACAAGGGTCAACGCCGTAAAGATTGTCTGCATAAATTGAATGTTTTTGCAAATAAAAGCCTTTCAAACGTATTAAATGCTTATCATTGTTTTCCAGTATACCATAGAAACATTAAAAAAAATAATCTACAATTACTGAAGCAGCAAACTTTGCAAAACACAAAATGTATTTCACTGCCTATACTTTTGGCCATGGCTGTACACCCATCAAGACCAACACTGCACGTTCAAGACTAACTATGCTTCCCATAAGCAGGACTGAGCTTCACAGGAGTTAAAGCCTAAATATTCTGCACAACCTGCTTAAAACATTTTCGTGCTTTTAAAATGTTTGAGTTACCAAAGAAAGATCATTCCTCTTTGTTTTGCAACAATGTGTGATTCCAGCCAAATTTTGTTCTGATTGAGCAAGATACTGCAGCCTAAAACAAACCACTTAGAATTTAGTTTATTTGCATCCAAGACATGATATAAACACTTGCAAAATATAAATAAACACATTTTCATTTTAATAATATATAATGTTTCAATGACGATGTAGTCGATCATAGTTGAGAAAAGGTTAAGAGTGTGAGATCCAGTGATTGGCGAAGCAGAAGTGGATGTGTTACGGTTCATATATAGCTGTATTAATGAATGGAATACCTGAGCATGGGGAGGTATTCTGCCATACATGTAGTCCTCACCCTCCTGCTCGCACAGCACGCCAACAGTTGCAACATGTTACAGGGTGACGCCCCCAGATTTTCCATTCCTGTTTTTAATTTTGCTTGGCAGCATGCAGACACTGCTTGAAAATAAGTCCTCTCATAAGTGCATGAATACCTATGGAACTGACATGGGGTCTGAATTGTGTTGTCATGTCGCTTGAAAAATATACATCTGTTTTGCCGTGTGTATTCAATATGAATATATATATACACACAACGATCAGCAACATTAAAACCACCTGCCTAATATTGTGTAAGTCCCCCTCGTGCTGCCAAAGCAGCATCAACCTGCATCTCAGAATAGCAATAGCATGTGAGATGCTATTCTTCTCACCCCAAAGGTGAAAATCCCAGGAGATCAGCAGTTACAGAAATACTCAAATCAGCCCGTCTGTCACCAACAATCATGCCACGGTCGAAATCACTGAGATCACATTTGAACATTAACTTAAGCTCCTGACCTGTATCTGAGTGATTTCATGCACTGCTGCCACACGAATGGCTGATTAGATAATCGCATGGATAATTGTTGATGCCAGATGGGCTGGTTTGAGTATTTCTGTAACTGTTGGTCTCCTGGGATTTTCACACACAAAAATCTCGTTTATGTTTCTAAGCGTTTTCATGGAAATTTAAATTAGTTCAATAACTGGGGTCAATGATATTCGTAAACGATAAGGTAATATTTAATTAAAAGAAATTATGAGACATTGTTTTTAAATATTTCTTGTTGCTTAGTACTCTCAAAGACATTATTGGTGAGGCAAAAATGTGTGTGTGGAAAAACCCTTTGTTGTGACGTCACTTCATAGACTTCAATATATTCCTCAGCGCTGACGCGAGTCACGTGAAAGACTCTTAAAAATGTGTATAAATATCAGTCACTTTTGCACATTAATCATTGCTCTTCACAATCACAAAAGTGAGCTATTATGCTTTCAAAACGGCGAATTTCTCCAAAAGGTGAGGAGTTTGGATCCCTGAAATAATATATATATATATATATATATTCCACCCCCCCCCCCCCCCCCATATTTATTTAACTGTTTTTTTGTTAGTTTGTTTTCTTGTTAATGAAAATGTGTGCTCGACTGACCTAACCTCCAAATACTGTGTTGATGCGTTAATGATTGCATTTTTTTTTTTTATCTTGTTTTTCTTTATTTCTCTGGTTTTCCTAATGTTTTTACAAACTTCGCTGTTTTTAATTTAGCATTGTAGTATTTACATAGGCTTCAGATCTGATTCACCCAATAAAGCTAATCTTGAATCATAGCAAAAATTCCAAGGAAGACATGAATATCTTTGTCTTAGCCTCTAGGTTATGTTGTGGGGTACATACCTTGGATACTTACCTCCTGTATAAAGAAACTAAGCCCCCTTAGAGAACAATTGCTGATGAATGAATTCAAAGTTTTAGAGGTAAAAATAAATGAGACCATGCACATCATGGCCATGCCTTAGCTTGAAGCAACAAGGCACCGTCTCTGTATGAGGGGCTGGGATGACTATTTGACAGTGTGTTGACACACATTTCTCTTTTTGACATATATGTCTAACTCCCATTTCCCCTTTCCTGCATGTATTGATGGATAGACAGAAGTCTAGCATAGAGCTCATTGCACAAGTTCAGAGGTTTTATAGTATTGTTAGATGTGAAGACTCTTCATTCTGAATGTTCTGAAAAGTGATACTCTTTGTTTTGGAGTTACAGCTTAAGGACAGGGTCGGGGAGTATTGGAATACATGTAATGGTATTATGTATTTAAAATACAAATTATTAGTTACTGGATTCCACTACAGTTACAATTTAAATAGTTGATAATCAGAATACATTTACATTCAAAATGTATTTATTTTAGATAATTTTGCATTTTATTCTCATTTGATCCATTTATAGTCTATTCAGTTAGAAAACAGTTAACATATAAGTGATGAAATCCAAAGTACATACAGCGGTGTATGTGTTACATTCATACGAGCAGAGAGAGAAGTAAATTTGAAGTAAGTTTGGAACAGCAGAAATAGAAATAAACCAATAAACAATAAATTGTCATGTGGACATTTAGATTTACGCTAATTCTTTTATAGTCAAAACAAGTGAACAAATGTATCAGTGCTGAAGAAGTAATCCAAAGTATTTAGATTATAGTACGTTACTGACCTTGAGTAATCAAATGGAGTACATTACAAATTACCTTTTTACAGCATGCACTCTGTAATCTGTATAAAGTAACCCTCCCAACCCTAAATAAGGACAAGTAGTAATCATATATAAGCCTGTTGTTATGTGTTTTTGTAGGGACAATTTAAGCAGCTTTATTAGTCTTGTAAAGCATAACATTTCTGAACTGCTTCCAACAGAGCTGATTTTATCCTATTTTAGAAAGATGTCAGTTAAAGCAATTAATCAGTTGAAAACACCAAAGTTCTTTGATCAAGTAAAATCCTTTGATTATATCATAATTGCATTATCTTAAGGAATGTCTTAACTCAATCTGATGATGACCATTCTGCTTGCTGGCAATCTGAGACACTCATTAGGCTCCATGCAGAGTATCAGGTACAGTGTCTTATCTGTTGTAGAAGCACACATACCTTTCCAGATAATACAGTACTCCAGGCCTCACTTTCCAATCAATCCACAGAGTATGCTAACGTGAACTGTAAATATACCATACATTGAGAAAGAAAGCCAAATACCACCATTTATCTTGTTCATACTGAGTTTTTTGGGTAATTAAGCTGTGAGCTTTTATGTATTTATTTTTTTGATTAGTGTTTATTTTATTATTGTGGAAAATGATTTAGTCTCAGACATATTTGCTTTCAATAAATGTGCATAGCCTACTTCAAACATCTAAAATTATCTTTCTTTTTAAAGTCTCTGCTGAAAGATTCATGCTCCACCTGAATGTTTTCCTCCCTCTCAAATAGAACGAAAAGCTGTGGGGGAACCTTTTTTTTGGTCATATATTAAATCTTTGAAACACTGTTGGTATTACTAAACAGTCCACAAAAATGTAAACGCTCAGCAATTTAAAGTTTTCGGTTACACCCTTGCCCGGAGTATATATAACCCTGCTCTTTGACCCCACTGCTAATAATGCAACAGCTATCATCCCCTGGTTATTTATAGCACTGGAGATTCATTCAAAAACTATGTCTCTTTGTAGATACAACTAAAAAAATGTGAAGGTAGAGGTCATAGAAATGTTTACGTTGAATAAAATGTAAATGTGCTTGCATTTCTCATTTGGATGGCTTCTAAGGAGTGATATGTAATAAAGAGCTTTCTGTGTAGATTAACTGACATCTTATTTTATTTTATCTGTCATTATTTTTTATTTGTTTATTTATTTTCACTGCTTATTCTTATGTATATTGAAACAATCATGTCAATAAAGTACTTTATTACTGGAATTGAAATCGCTGTTACACTGCTTTTTACTTAATAAAGTGGTGTGGTGAATCAGACTAAATTGTTGATGACGAATTAAGGCTTGGTTTCAAGGGCTAAATATGTCTGTTTATGAATAGTTAGTGTTCAGTCAATCGCTTAGTTTGGAATGTTTTGAGATTCTGTCCCCGCCCACTCCTGGAGTTGACTGCGAAACTGACCATTTGGAAAAGTCAGATACCACGCCCACAACACGTACGCCACGCCCATTCACGTATCCCTGTCCAGTCGGACATGCCTTGTTTAGCGGGTCGGCGGTCCATCAAAGCGTCCTTCAGGCGGAAGTAGACGTAGGGTTTTTTTTTTGGAAAGTTCTTTGACTTGCGCACTAGCTGCCAGGGTGTTGTCGGACACAGTTCCTTTTCTCCAAAACTTTTTTCTTACATGGCGTTGGTTAATAAGCAGTAATAAAGTGGTAAGTCGCAAGAGAGAAGTCGAGAGCAGCGAGGACTTTAAGGCGTAGCGGTCGCTTTTTTGGGGGGAGAAGCCCAGAGTTTTCCGCATGATTTTATTTATAAATCCACAATCACGGTAGCTGGCGAGTTGCCGCAAGCTTTTAAAGGCTGCAAGGATTTAAGGGATCAAGACAGTGAAGGTATTTGAAGTCGCATTAATAAAAGGACACAATGTTGCTAATTCATTTTTTATTATTGACTTTGTGGGCAGCATGCAGTCATGGAGCAATGGATGAATGTATAGACGAATCCAATCGACCTCAGCGCTGCATGCCGGAGTTTGTTAACGCCGCTTTTAATGTAACCGTGGTGTCCACCAACACTTGTGGTTCACCCCCTGAAGAATACTGTGTACAGACCGGGGTTACGGGGGTCACAAAATCATGCCACATTTGTGACGCAGGAGACCCCAGGCAGCATCACGGCGCTACATATCTCACCGATTACAACAACCAAGCGGATACCACCTGGTGGCAAAGTCAGACCATGTTAGCAGGCATCCAGTACCCGCACGCCATCAATCTGACCCTTCACCTGGGTAAGCATCTTTGTGTTCGTGTATGTTCTTTGTTGTCGTGCAGCACGAGGAGGAAACCCCTTTCTTTGCTGTCATGGAAACGGCGCACGAGCGCAGTACTTTTATGTATTTTGCTCTCGTGCACTCTTTGATTAGCACTGAGGGAAGATAACTGGCGCTTTTAGTTAACCTTATTATGTCGATAAATCACAACACCCTGCCCTGTTGGCTAAAGGCGTTTTCAAATCTGCCACTCTGGGCGATAGTAATTCTTCATGGTCCTAACTGACATCTCTGCAACGTTCTGGGAAGGTTAGTTTATGGTTATAAAACATAAAAAGAACGTTAGATGTTTCCCATAAAAAAAACAAATAGGAATCATAATCTAACGATATGGAAACGTTCTGTGTTTGCTGGGATAGCTCAAAGCTACTGTCTTATTCTTGAAAAAAAAGTACATTTTGGGTATTTTGGGTTCAATACAAGTTAAGCTCACTCACTGTAAAAACGAATTTGGACTCATCCCTCCTTTTCTGTTAACATGATATTAGTGCGATAAAATAATTTACCTTATCTGTGTAGAAGTTATAGCCAATTATACAACTTTGTTGCCATGATTATGTAATGTCAACAAACCCATAAAAACAACTATTTAAACAACTTTAGATCTCAAATAATGTGTGCGTTTTAACAGAAGAATTCATGTAAGTGCTTTTCTAAAATTAAATTAAAGCCTTTAAACCCTCCCGAATTTGGCCCCATTTTACCTCCATTCCAAGTGTCTCACTGTTACTTATATTTTAGCTTTTTTAAAAAGAAAAGGAGGGACAGGGGGTCCTAGGTAGCTCAGTGAGTATTGACGCTAACTACCACCCCTGGAGTCGTGAGTTCGAATCCAGGGTGTGCTGAGGGACTCCAGGCAGGTCTCCTAAGCAACCAAATTGTGGTCGCAATTAGCGGTTCTCGCTCTCAATGGGGCACATGGTCAATTGTGCGTGGATCACGGAATTTAGCAAGTGCCTCCACATGCCTTGAGTCTCTGTGGTGTCATGCACAGCAAGCCACGTGATAAAATGAGTGGATTGACTGTCTCGGAAGAGGAGGTAACTGAGATTTGTCCTCCACCACCTGGATTGAAGTGAGTAACTGTGCCACCACGAGGACCTACTAAGTAGTGGGAATTGGGCATTCCAAATTGGCGAGGAAAAAGGGGATCAAATTAAAAAAGAAAAAAAGCAAGACAAGTTGAAATCATTTTTTGTGGTAATCAAACTTTGGCCGCAGTTGCTGTCAATTGAGTTTAACTTTTATTGAAACTGAAATATTCCTTTGTGCAACACAAAGAGATTTATTTAGATCTTATATTGGCAAAAGTACTTTATTTGATCATGTTTTAGCTACCTGATGCATGAATTATGAAATCACAAAGATGTTGTTTTTATTTCAAAACTAGAATATAATAATTTTTTTATACAAAAATTATGTATCTTTAGAAAGTTACACATCTGTCCACTGCAATATATAATGGTAAATATTTTAAACTTGTTGCCCAAAATATCCAACAATGACAGTCAGACAGAGGACAGTCATATATATTTTTTTGGGTAAGGGTCAAAGGAAATCACCCATTGTGGTTTGGATATTACCTCGCACCCTGAATGGTTAAAAATGTCTTTTAAAGAATTATTGCATGTCAGGCATAAATAGTTAAATAATGTGATGCATAAACACTCAAGCACAAATGTTGAATATAGTAATCAAACTGAAGAACAAACCAAGTTCCTTGGATAATCTAACGTCTCCAGAGGATTTTACGCAATTATTCATACAAAAATAACCCTCTGTTATGGACTTGGCATGGACTGACCTGTCTACTAGGGTGAAGTTGTGCACATTACACGAATCATTGAATTTCTGCCAGCCGAAGCAATACGATTGGGTTGCAGGAAGAGGTTGTTGGCTGTGGGAAAAGAGCACCAACATAACCAATTAGTAGGTTTCCAACAAGCTTTGACCTATGCAGCCTCTCATACCCAAGTAAAATACTACACTACTGATTAATATTCATCATAGCCAAATGGAAGTATGTGGCAGGGCGGAGTGCGGGGCCGGGTCGTGATGATACACACCCGGTCCCGTATCAGGCTAATCAAGCCTCCGAGAGGGATTAAGGACGATGGCGGACGGTGGTGCGAGGAGAGAGAGAGATAATTTACGGACATGTCCGTCGTCATGTGTTTGTGTCCTGTGTTTTAAGTTCATTATTAAAACCTTAATTATATTGTCAAGCCGGTTCTCGCCTCCTTTCCATTGAAATACGTTACAAAGTAATAAGCATGTGTTAGTAATCAGTGTGTCAGTAAGACATTTGCTTTTGGCTAATGGAGCTGGAAGTGATTTCTCTTTTAATGTCCCCATCACACATTTAACTAATTAGAACCCATTTGCTTGCACATAGCCTATAGCTTTAGTTCTTTATGCTGATTTAGATTTTTCTTGTTGAAATGGTGTGAAAAGTGTTTTGGTACTCTGTTATATATACTATATTTTTAGGCTGTCTGCCTTGATTATGTGCTCCCTAACTAAGTATTAGTAATAGTGGTGCTTGCAATGGAAATTTAGTTGCAAAAACTCCCCCATCTTTGTTCAGACAAACAGGTAGTCCCACCCCAAACTCATGGCAATGGTTGAGCCAATATTAAAATGTCCAGCCAGGTCAGGCCACTCAAACGTATTTCAGTTCAATTTAGTTTTGCAATAAATGACACATTTTACTGGGCTGGGTAAAGATATAGATTTTCAGATTAAGCACAAACTTTAATTGAACGATCACAACATTGATTTTCAAAATCTCATGATCAATTTTTTCAGTTTTGAATTGTGTTAATTATTAGGGTATATTTTTTAAAAAACAATTGCAAGTGGACTGACTAATATGGTCCCTGTTGTAAATTTGTTTATGTGAAATTTCTTTATGTCTTAAGGTTAGTAATTTACAGCATTAATTGCAAGATAATTTCTTTAGTGTTTAAGCCAAATGTACAGTATAAATGAGAGATACCCAAATTAATCAGAATTTAATCAAATCAAATCAAACTGGCAAATTTGAATAGAATACCCAGCCTGATGATTTCCCTTTTAAGGATTTGTTGTGGCCTTATCTAGTGTCTTGCGAATGTTTGTCCAGTGATTTTGCTTGTGAGAGCAAAGACATCCAGAGGGACAGATACACATCCTAAATCTGTAATTAACCGGCATTGATGGACTGAAATGGACATACATACATGCACACACTCATACACGCATCATCTCTTTTGTACGTTTTACAAAGAACCAAGGCCAAAATGTCACAATTGTTCATTTATTTTATATGTGCTCTGCAGTTCTCTCTCTCTCTCTCTCTCTCTCTCTCTCTCTCTCTCTTTTTTTTTTTTTTTTTTTCCCAAAGCGACTCAGTAGGTGGGAACCCACAAGAAGTCTGGGTCTCAGCCATAAGCTTTTATTTTATGTGCTTTGATGGCTTTTATGTTTATTCTGCCTTCGTTGGGATGGTTGAGGAGGAAGCAGGCATGTCTTAACTTGATGCTGCTCAGAGTTTAATGAGAGCGTGGAGATTTGGCCTGGCCTAGCAGACTCTGAGGGGGGTGAGAAGAGATGAGCAGGGACGATTTAGAATTGAGCAGTTCTGTATGTCCCAGAGATCAGATTTGATCATGGACGTCTGCACTCTTTCTTTAATAGCCAGTTCTGGCTGGCCTTTTAACCTCAAAGAATGTGATGAGACTGAGAAACGTGAATCATCAGCCAGACCATGACTAATGAAGTCTTGGAAATGTAGGCATCTTAGCTTGTACAGACAAATAGTGTAGTGGTTTGAAGAAAGGGAAGGTTAATATACTATTTTTGGAAACATAGGCATATTATTGATTCTGCCTTATATTGGCCTAGTTAAAAGACAGACAGAGCCCATAGGAATTGTGATCATAAACTTAGGTTCATTGTATCATGGTGTGCTCTAATTTGATCCCCAGTATTCTATAAGAATATATTTCAGTTAGAAGGCAGTGGTATTATCTTTAACAAAAAAACCCAGACATGTTTGGAAAATATAATAAAAAATACTTTTTCATATCTCAAATAGTGATGCTCTGATCAATCGGCCACTGATCGGTGTCGGCCGATATTCACATCCTATGACTCAATCAGTGATCGGTAATTTGGCCGATCATATAAACCGATCGCTCATGTTGCAAAAGACATGTGGTTTCTTTGAGTCTTTGAGCAGTACATTCATGGCAGCATGGAGTGTGGGGAATACTGGCAATAGTGTTGTAAGACCACAGACTTGGTTCAGGAGTTAAGAATGATGCAGTGGGAGAGGTATGGCAAATATGACAAGCTTGTGTACTGTTAATAGAGTTTCATACGCGACAAAGCAAAGGGAAAACAGTGCAAGCTGTGAAACTTATTATTGTTCATGGTGGCGGCATCTCCGTAATAACGTGAGTTACAAGATGTGGTGTAATTCAAACATTTACGTATATTAAATATCTCCTGATGAAATGGCTTTAACAATATAGCACATTTGTGTCTTGTGCTCTTTCTCCACTTTCTTTTCATCTCTTGCCTTCCTGAGAGCATGTGTTCCCCTCATTAAAGTTCAAGCATTAACAAGTGAAAACATAATTATTAATTAGAGATCTTGATAAAAGGTGAAATGATCGGTATCGGCCGATCTGGTGACAAAAAGATAGGTGATCGGTATCGGCTGTATAAGTCCCAATCGGAGCATCCCTAATTTCAAAATTTGAGACATTTACAATCCACATTCATTAAACATTAAAATGCCATTTAGATGAAGGTAACACAAGACTGTCCTGAGAATTTAATGACATTAGACATATTTAAATGGTACCAGTAAATGCTTTAGCTTTGGCAGCCAACATACTAAACAATACTAAAACGAAATAAAAATACTACTAAACTGAAGCAAGAAAACACTGAGAAAACTAAACTAAACTGGAATGACAAATTTAATATAAAATTGAACTAAAAACGAAATAATAATCCCAAACTATATTAACCCTGTTAGGTCTTGTTTTTTTTTTTTTTCAATATTACATTCAACTCACTGAAACCTCTTTAGTTGATCTCTAAATCGATTGAAAGATGTTTAATCTCTCTTAACCAGACTGATCTCATGAATATTACGTGACCTATTACATGTTTGACTGAATTTTCCCAGGAGAATATCCAGGGGGGGCAAGTGAAATAGTGTCACGTAGCACGTAAAAGTGAGTTTGTAAAAATGCAGTTATAGTAGAGATTGCTTTTAACAGTGCTATAGAGCTTACATGTTGAGTTCTATCTGTGAAGCCTTGTGTGTTTACGTGCACATTCTTACATAGATTATTCTTAATGAGCCGACAATGTGGTCATGTAAATGGCTTTAATGGCTTTCCTATATTAAGATAAAGTTGGTAGACAGTTTAAGCAAATAACGATGGACACAGGTAGATGTTTTGAACACCGTTATCTTTGCCATGAATATAGCCATTGCTGCTGATATGGCCTCAAAATATAAATAAATAAATAACAGGTAGATTTTTGCATATTTCTCTGATTTCGCATTGCATTTTAACGCCTTTACTGACATTATTATTAGCTTATCCAATGTGCCCAAGTGCTGTCTGCATGCCTGTTTACTTTAAAAGCAGTGAGTAGTCCTATGATTTTAAATGTCATGTAAATGTGGCGTTGTCAGATTTTTTGAATAAGGTGTCTTTTGGGAGCTATCAGTGCATGCACTTTAAAAGTTTGATTTCAGTCTAATTAAAACAATACTTTATCTTCTTAAAAATATCATGCAAACGCTTTAGTCCAAGTGAAAATTTACCAGTCCGATGTTTGCGATGTCGGACTAATAGATCCAGATAATGTGATTGTAGCATGGCCTCGTCTAGTACGTATACACGTTAATTGGACCAATTTTGACCTCAACGTTTTAAAGCATGCGATAGGAGACACACTGCATGTATTCGTCAGCTGACATCCTCCCTTTTAAATATTTGATTATGCATTGTGTCATGTATATTTAGACATACCATTGAACACTGTTGCTTGACTACGCAAAAACCTGTAGCATGATTAGAACTGCGCATGGAAATGTACTAACTGAGGTGTGTACAGCATAAAAAAAGCTTACTTCAACTACGCAGTTTTTGCCAACCTGTCTCATTGTAGCCTGTTATTGAGCAGGCATTGTGTCCATGTTTATCTTCAGAAATTCTTGAAAGGACAAAATGGATTTCAGATAAAGGTTTTCTTCAAAATGATCTAGAAAAAAATTGTGGATGGTGAGAATTTCTTTTTCATCTGATAAACTGCAGCAGTCAGTAATTCATTAACTTGAACTCGTGAATGGCCCTATTTCCTATCATGCCCTATTTCCTCCCTCACTAGAAAGAAGGAATCCACAGTGCTTGTTTTCGATTTCAGTCCTTATGTGATCAAATTGTGCACAAATAAGCTACTAAGGCTAGACCTAATTGGTGTTTTCAAGCGCTTTGAGCTGGTAATGCAGCCAAATTCATATGCTGGCCTCATGTCTGTTTAACAGGAGCTGGCCTTGTTTTCACTTCTGTTTTCCAGAATATGCAACACTCTCAGAGTTGCACTCTTAATACTGTCTTCCTTAAAGATTTCCATAAATTATTTATCAGTCAAAAGCTTGTTTTACTCCGAGATAATGAGCATTTAGCATACAGTATGTTAAATAAGCTGACCAAATGACCCTGTTTTACTTGACAAGAGCCAAAACTTTGGAGTTGTTTTCTTCCTCTCTTTGTCCCTTTCGTGTCTCTCTCTTTCTCCCTCAATTCCTCGAATGAGGGGAGACGATGAGTGCTAGTAGTGTGGGAAAGAGAACAGCCAAATGCTTCCTGGGCTCAGGGGTCCTTATCTCTCATCCCTCTCAGGCTTTTTCCCAAACTCCATCAAAGAACTTGTCATTTCTGAAGAGGGACCAGATGGTCCAAATTATACCAATCTGACTTCGGGGGGTTGGAAGGAAAGCAAGCTATCTGCTTAGAACCTATTGTTATTCTCTGGAAGGTATGATCTCAGTGTAGGAAACTTGTGTTTTTAACAACCTTTGCAGTTCTGCTGTTAATGTAACTCCAGTTGTCATCTGTCTATTGCTGCTTTTTTTCCCCTCGAAAAGGGTATTAGCAGCTCATTGTGAATGTGTTTGGAGTTGCATCATTATAGTAAAGTTAATTCAACCTAACAGTGTTTTCCCACTATAAGTGTGTAAATTCTTGTTGTTTCCATAAATTTGCAATGCTACAACTCTGAGAAGGCAGTGACTTGGGTTGTTTGGTGACTTCAATTGTACAGCCAGGCTCAGGATTTGAGGTTTAGACCACCCAGGGTGGACAAAGTGCAGAATCTCCCTCATTTCCTGGTGATAAAGCCATTGTGAGCCTCTAGTCCTTGCCAGATTGTCCAAACATGTAATGAAAAAGCTCACACTGGGTCTATGTCGCTAACGATAGGAGCCATTAGATGGAGAACTGTAGTTTTGGTGTCATTCAAGAGTGCTGTACTGTGAGCCCGTTTGACTGTGAAATCTGCCCTCAGGAGCCACTGCTTGCTGCTCTTGCCATCACTGATTAGTGCTTGTAACAAATGACTGGACCCCATTAAAAGTTAAGCTCTGGAGATTTAACGCTAGTTTGGCATAAATAAGCCTGTCTGCTTAATGGCTGATGGTTTCTACATACCACCATGATGCTTTTCTTTTACTGTGTAAGGTGCTTGGGATCTTGGTAAGCATTTAGGCATTTCTGCTTTTTATGCGTTTCACAGAGAATTTTCCATAATATTATGGAGATTCTTTACAAAGTTTTGCAAATGGTTCCTCAAATATCTCCTCAATGAGCACGTGTTTACATGTACATTTCTTACACTAATTATGTGTAAAGTGCACCTAATATGGTTTTTAAACTTTCCTTATTTTGTTTTAAAGGTCCCATACAATAGATTTACATGCACCCAAGGTCAAAAAACACTTTAATTTGCTCATAATTTAAATTGCAGCATTACCTTTTTCCCCCAGTGTCAGAAACGACTCGTTCAATGATCCGTTCTAAAGCATTAATTCTAAACTCCTCCTTTCAGAGAGCCTACTCTGCTCTGATTAGTCAGATGTCTCAGTCTGTTTTGATTGGTCTACCGCTTAGTTTAGTGTTTGAGGGTGGGTCAAAGCTGTTCACGAGCAGCCAATGAAGACCAGAGGTGTGTTTTTTTTTGTTACCAAATTACGTAGGTTAGTACAGGAAGTAAGTCTGGAATTACTAACGACTTGTTTCAGGTGTTCAGAATCAGTTCTTTCTATTGGGAGTCAATGGCTGTGTCTCGTTTGGAAGGCTGTGTCCTCTAGACGTCGCATTTGTTGGCAGCATATGTCATCGAGGCTGTATCATTTCAGAAAAGCGAATAGGACACTTTGAATGCAGCCTCCGAATGCGAACTTCTTTCACAGGAACTCTGAGGCTGCATGAGGTGTATCCTTCGTGGGCATTCACAACCCACAATTCTTTGCTTCAATGGAAATGACTACAAAAATGATGCCAATTTGCCTGTAAATATGATGTTCAAACGCAAGTAATGTTAATTCCCAAGTTGACGTACCTCAGTAGATGGGTGCAGAGAACATAATATGTATAATTATAGTAATGTATAATTAAAATATATTATTAAACTAAAAGCAACTGTAAAATCGATTTTCAGTTCTGTGTGTGTGTGTGTGTGTGTGTGTGTGTGTGTGTGTGTGTGTGTGTGTTTCAGACAAACACACACACTACGGACATGTCCATAAATGATCTCCTCGCACCACCGCCCGCAATCGGCCTTTATCCCTCTCGGAGGCTTGATTAGCCTGATAAGGGATCGGGTGTGTATAATCACGACCCGGCCCCGCCCTCCACCCTGCCACATTCATATAAACATGTTTTTCTTGCTGCATTTTTAAAATAAGATAAAGCTTTTTGTGTAAATGTATTGTGTATGTAAGCACACTCATTGACTGTAGCCCACTTGTCCTATTTTGTATTAATATCTCTAATATATTTTTAAAGCGCCAATATTTCACATTTTGAACTACTGAAACCTTAATTACATACATACTCTGTGTATACATACACACACACACACACACACATGCACACTAATTTTAATTTTAAAGTAATTGTTCACCCAAAAAAGAAATTTCTCATAATTTACTCATCCTAATGCTCAGCTCTGTAGGTCCTCACAATGCAAGTGAAACCTGAAATACAAAAAAATACAAAAATAATAAGTTTGAATTAGAAAATCAAAGATCTGATATTAACTGCTTGCTAATACTAATTTTGATAAAAAATTAAATTCTAATGATGGTTGATACTGATGAGGTCCCCAATATCATACATCCCTATTAAAAAAAGTGTATGTTTCTTTTGTTTGTTTGGTTTTCTTCCCATAAAGAGAGGAGCAATTTAGGAATGAGTAGGATTGCTGCTTTGATGTGTGTCTCAAGGAAGAATGGAAGCTTTCCCACAGTTAACCCTCCTGTACTCAGTTCTCACTTATTTACGTGCACTCGGGATGTACAGTATTTGCCCTTGGTCTTTCAATACCTTGAGACTTAAAAGGCTCAATACTCTCAGCGCCACCTGCAAGCAGTGCTCATCTTGTTTGGATTTGGCCCTTCTCAGATGTCTTTGATTGGGTGTGTAGGCATTAAGGTACCAATAGGCCACCTTATTAAAGTCTTTGCAGGTGACAGCATGCATTTAAACTCCAGGCCGGTGATGGCATATGTTTGCAGAAGGGTTTTGTTTCCTTTGGCCAGAGTTGTATTGTTAAATCCATCACGGGGTGTCATACCTTATTGTTTTGCTCCTTCATCTGATCTGGGCTTGCAGTCTAAACCTATAATGGAAATGTATTATAAAGCATGAACGTGACAGCTCAAACACATGCTTGTGCATGAGGTGAAGGAGACTGAGGAGTGGTTATTCTCACATCAGTGTTATCAGGAGCAGGAAAACACTCCCCTCAACACTAAACCTGTAACAGATGGCCTTTGGGTTGATGCCAGCATTGTAACCTGCTGCAGAATTGCCCAAATCAAATGATATCAGCAGTCTGATATGACCTGGTATCTCCAGTTTTGGGTCAATCAGTTTATAGCATTTAACCTGACATACCTTGATTTTGTGTTTTTTGTTTTATGTTTTTTTTTTGTTGCTTTGCCTTGTTTTTAATATTTATTTATTTCACAATATGTTCCAGATTTCCTTAAAATAAAATCTAATTTTTACTTCTAAAAAAAGCATCTTCTAAATATTTCCCATGCATTCTGCAAACATACAGCCATTCTGTCATATTCTATTTTAAACATTGACCAACAGTGAGGCATGACTTGAAGGTGGAGCAATCTGAGGTTAGGTTTTTTTATTTTTATTTGTCTTGTTTTTATTTTTATATCTGTAAATATATGACTATATATTGAATCTAATATTACTTAATATTTGTAGTGATATTACAGTAAAGTAGACAATATTAATAATCTACGAATACACAGGCTATTATCTAGCTGTCAGTTAACTGTGTTCCTTTAAAACTGTCTCATTAATTCAATTTTCTATGGCTCAATTTAACTTAAATTCCCTCTGAATGTGGGCAGTGAAACGGCTGTAGAGTTTACTGAGAACTTTAAACATGCTCTTCAAAACATATCCAATGGCAGGCCCTTCGCTCTGTTATTTTCCAACAAAGAGGTCTTCAAAAGCTTCAAAGCACTGCATCGAGGTATTGAAGTGTGAAACCGATCTCTCTGCTTTCTTGCAGATTGTTAGTTGTCAAATACAGCTGTTTTCACACATAAACAGAGCTTCACAAGCCAGATGGGATCAGAAATGTTGTTGTCCCAACACAATGAGAAAACTTGATTGTGTTCATTTAGTTTTCAATGGTTCCTCTAGCAAACCGCCATGCTTGCACAAAATGAATGGCTGAAAGAGCTTGTTCATATGCTTTTACAGTGAAGCATGATTTGAAAGTAGAGCAAACCGAGGTTTACAAAGAGATTTCAGGAAGTGCATGGAACAATAGGTCAAATATATTACCTAGTTGCTTTCATTTTTTACATTTAAATCAGTTAATTAATGATAATCTGTGGTATAATGTATATTTTTAACTTGAGCATATTGATACAGTACTTTTAAAAAGATCTTAGAATTTATTAAAGGTTCAATGCAGTTTCAATAGGGTAAAAATTCACCTGGAAATATCATGTGCTTGTAAAAACAACATGGAGCTCATTCCTCTGGTGGCTGAGCAAATGGTTGTTTTAGTCCTCTGTACCTTAAGTTACTGTATGTTTTCCAGTGTTATGGTAATCTAAAGTGCATGAAAAATAAACTTTGTCTTCTCTGTCAGAATATAAAAGAAATAATACTCTCATTTAGCATTTGTTTAGGAACACTATAGTCCTAATAAAGTGCCCGACGTGGTCTTCTGCTGTTGTAATCCATCTGCCTCAAGGTTCGAAATGTTGTGCATTCTGAGATGCTATTCTGCCAACACACTCTCATGGTGAAATCGTCGCTGGACACCATTTCCATCGAATACATGACAATTACTTGCTTCTGTCGCACACAACAGCTTCCTGTCTTGTTTACACACTCTGCTGACTGGTTAAGTTTAGATGAGGGGTTTGGGTAAGGGCATAATATTAGTAAGTTTGTCCTTAACGCCTCGTGTGCGGAACTCGCGCTTACTTCTGCATTAGACATCTGGTATTTGGACATGATTAAGTCGTAAAAGTTTATGTGAAAAACATTTTGCGAGACCATACGAAATAGCCAACTCCTAAATTATGTACGACTTTTCATTAGATCGGGTTGTATTCTGCTCGCTACAATTGTACAGAGTGGTTATCTGAGTTATTGTTGCCTTTCTCTCAGCTCGAACCAGTTTGGCCATTCTCCGTTGACCTCTCTCATCAACAAGGCATTTCCCACTGTATAATTGCCACTCACTGGATTTTTATTGTTTTAGGCACCATTCTGCTCGTGAATCAGTGCACCAGCTCCACAATATCTCACATTGCATTAAACTTAATTTACAGTAGCTTAGTTTCTAACAATATAAATGTTAAGAGCTGGTTCATGGGTAAAGTTGACCTTGTCTTGTGCTCTGAATTTTTTTTAATTGTGAGTCAGTAATGTCCTTAAGTTAACAATTGAAGTCTTTCCACATTTGGTTTTGATTATACATTTTACGTATTAATGTGGACACACTCATGTCTGTCATAATGGCAAAAGCACATGGTACATCTTGGCTGCATGTCAAAACCCTCAGTACTAATTTAGAATTTTCTAATCCATGTGATTGCTGCTTGTCATCATGGCTTGGCTAGCCAATTTAGAAACAATGGTTCAACTAAAAGCAGTACTTAAACAAAAGTCTATTGATTTCAGCCTAGAATTATTATTATTTTGTTTTGTTTGTTTCTAACCAAATTGTAATTAGTTTTTTTTTTGCTAGATTTCATATCTTTTTTTTTTTATTTTAAATTTTTACTGTTTTTAAATGTTTCCCATATATTCTGCAACATACTGAGAGAATACCGATATTCTGTGTCATTCTCTTTGTTTACCAGAGTTGACCAAAGGTTACTTTGGTTTCCGGCACCCAGGAAAAAAATGTTGAGCCAAGATTGTAATCGGAATCTCAGCATTCACTTCCTTTTGTCTCCCCTGTCCAAACACGATCTCCTCCTGAGGAATTACAAAGCAAAGTCTTCACTTAGTTGTGACATTTCTCCTGCCTTTGTGTTGGATAATTAGCCAGAATGCACGTTTGCTTGTGTCTCCAAATGCCCTCCTACACCACTGCAGTTAAATGGGTTGAAGTGGTAGAGAGAGCTGAAAAACTGTTGGAAAGTCCAAAGATAATGTAAAGGGCATTGTTAATTTATAATCCAGTTAAATCTTATCAGAGGGAGTGCTCCGGCAAATCTATATTTGTCCATATGGTCATGTGTGCCGTACTATACTTTAAGCAATATCTGCTGCTTTATTTGTGCATAGTTTCTACCCTTTTCTCAGTTGATAATGGCTTTCCGGCAGAGAATTAAGCGTTATCATTCTCATTCTTCAACAGCTCCTACTTGATTTTTTTTGTGGAACTCTTACGAAAACTTTCTTTAAAATGTGCTATTTTGTTTGATGAAATTCATTGTTAACTGGGTACATAGCTCTTGTTTACATTCAAAATAGTATTCAGAGCCCTGTGTCCACATGCAGCCCAGTTTTGTCATTGTCAGTCTTAGAATATTTTAACCTGGTTTTATAGAAACTTTTTATAAACTTTTTATAGAAACATCACTATATACTACATATAAACTACATATTTGTAAAATTATTTTAAAGTGGCTTGTTGTATGTTTTGCAGCAGATGAAATAAGCAGTTAACACATTTTTTTTCACACAAATCACGAGAAAAACTAAAGATTATTAGTTCCTCACACAATGCTGTTTTACAACATTAATACTCTTAGAAAAGTGCATGATAGGGCTGGGTTTTGGGTGTTGATACAGATTTCCCGATTTGATTCCGATACACAAGCTCTCGTTTTGATTATATATCGATTCATGTGGGTATATTTCAGTTAGAATGTCAATTTTGCACACATATGAAAGAAAAGATCTCCCAGCTAATGCTGTAAATTATACAGGGGACCTTCTAAGTAGCTACATTATGAAAATATTCATTTGACTATATTTAAAATTTTCATCATTTTGCTCACAGGCTTTTTAAAAATGAACAAATCCATGTATCCAATCAATAAATATGATATTATATTTCATATATGGTTTTTGTTACATGTTTATTGTTTAATTGCATAATTTATACTATTTACAAGTATTCAGAACATATGCTAAAATATGTATTTCTGTAAAGAGCAAATGTAAATGAGGGCATGTTAACGAGACTGGGCTCGAATGGCTTTATCCTATCTGTGGCATGTATGATTAGAATACAATTATTTATTTATTTTTTTTAATCAAAAACTGACTGTTGAGAACAGAAAGGGTATTAAGAGACATTAATTAATGACTAATGGGTCATGTGGGTGTCGTCTTTGGACACGCATTACATGGAACAACTTTTACTCTCAACATGCAGTGAAAGGATCATGCTGCTGAATACTCCACCACTATACTGCTCAATTACTCTCATTGTAGTAAAGTGTTGTGCATTGTAGTGGCCGTGGCGCAGTGGTAAAGCGGGTCGGCCACCAATCGTAGGGTTGGTGGTTCGAATCCCGGCCCATACGACTCCACGTGCCGAAGTGTCCTTGGGCAAGACACTGAACCCCAAGTTGCTCCCGATGGCAGGCTAGCACCTGCCCAGTCTCGTTGCATGGCAGCTCTGCCGCCATTGGTGTGTGAATGTGTGTATGAATGGGTGAGTCAACAGTGTAAAGCGCTTTGAATACCGATAAGGTTAAAAAGGTGCTATATAAGTGCAGACCATTTACCATTTCTTTTTACCCACTCCTAGTGCATGACTTGTAAGCCGATATATTTTAATGTTTTTATTACATAACCAACTACATTAGTTGCACTAACTAATAGAGCATTGCACTTGCAATGCAAAGGACCGCAGTGCGTCCAGAAGAGCAAGCAAGATGACACATCAGCCAAACGTGTCTTAGACATACCACAAAATGGCATGGTAGCAGCAATTGCATTTTACATCTCACATTATCTGTTATGACATTATCAGTTTGGGTTGGTGTTGGGTTGGGGGGGGGGTTAAAACTAGATAGATCATTAACTTGAAAAACCTCATCTGTTTGAGAGAACATTAAACTTGCTTTTAGAGCCACACAGTGGATATTTCACCTTGAAAATGTAATGAACCACATAATGTAATTTTGCTAAAATGTTGCCATAGTCTTGTAATTTTCATTGTTCATAATCATTGCATCTTAAAAGCTGGTTTACTCTGTCCTCCTGCCTACCTGAATATATATCAATGTGTTAAAGTTAAAACCACAACTAAATTCTCATTCTTTTTAGTCTCAGAATTTTTACCACAATAAGAAACTGCATAGACCTGTCTTCAGCAATTTGAGGCCAGCAAGGATAAAGGGGAACTCCACCAAGGAGCTCATTAAAGAGAAAAGTTATAGCTGCTTAAGGAATGTCTTCAATGGGTGCTTACTCCTTAAGCCTCTTGAATGGAGCACCGTCCCACCAGAGAAGCCTCCATCATATGTTCGTGTGAGTGGATGTCAGGGTCCTATCTTTAGATCTGAGGCATGGGCCAGTGCTCCCCATCAACTCCAGCCCACCCTCTTCAAAAACTTCACAAAACCCCTTTGTCTTTTTTTCTTTACATGGGGGAAGGGTTATCCAGTAACTGGATTAGTCTTTTTGTTTGGTTATTCCTACTTGCCTGTTCATACACCCCACCTTTCTGTCTCCTTGTTTTCTTCTCTCTCATTTTCCTCCATCCCCTTACTTTCTCTCTTCTCTTCTTGGCTTTCTTTTACAATCTGAATATCCTTAATTAGAACTCGCTCTCACACTCAACTTCTCTGCACTGTCTCAAAGAAGTCTTCATCTGGATGAGATGTTAAACACCAAATTTACCTTCTAAAAGCTTAACCACTGCCTGTGTTTGTAGTCCATTCATCACTGTTTACTTTGAAGCTTAAACTTAACATTCCTGCTGTTTGGAGTAAATTGAAGGGCTGGGAGCGGGTTGGGTTTAGGGGGGCAGGGGGCGAAGCGCTCCATTTCACTAAATTAGAGCACCGTGTCAGGATGACAAAGGATATCACCAGGGTGTTGTGCACATTTCTTGCTGTTGTCCCTGAGGGAAGGGAGGTGCGAGAACCCCGAAATGGTTTTGAGTGGAAGACGTTGGTAAAGGTTAGGGCTGCACAATTTAAGTAAGATTATAATTACTGCTACTGCAGTTAAATAATTGTGAAATGTGTCAATTAAAGCTTTCCATTGAAGTCTAGCGTTCTGTCAAAAGCTTTCTATTTACAAAGTTTTGTGCAGCACATGAGCATTGTAAACAGTCTCAGACTGTCACTGATGACTAGGGATGTGCCAAACTACCAATTTTCGTAATCAAATTTTTTTTTTTTAAATTTTTTTTTTTTTAACACAACTAATCGACTAGACAGTTTTAGTATAATAATGTATGATTAGGCTCCATTATGTACATGTGAATCTGACTTCAGAGGGAAATACGGATGCTAAGTGCAGCACTTCAGCATAGTAACATGGTAACTACCGGATTTAAATAGCCTAAATAACTTTAATAACTTATTGCACACCACTATCAAAGTAGGAGAAATAAGAAAGGGTCCAATACAGAGAGGCACCGCTAATGTGCCCTCTGAACGCAGAATAATGCTCTAATGAAACCAGAGCGCTTGGAAGCACTTCTGCCCAGTCAAAAATGCAGAACTGAAATATAATATTGTGGGTCTACATCTACTTAACAACTTAGAGCAGTTAAACCCCTTTAAACCCTTTTAAACTATTTATTTAAGCAGTGTCAGACAGAATCAGCCACCAATTTTAATCTCTCAAAAGCATCTCACAAACACAGAAGTATTAAGCCCAAAGTATACTTCAGTCAGACACAACAGGACGTTTGACGCAAATCTCGTCATCAGCAGTGCTCAAGCACTGAACGCATGCAGCCTGATTTTTCTAACAGCACATCTTTGAACACGCAGACTGCGCATGCACCTGGAATTAACTGCATGGATTTGTGGATCCACAAGGTGGCAAAACTCACATTTGAGCCATCGCTGTCACGATGAAACTTTAAATGACATAATTGCTGGTAAATAACAGGAGACGAAGGTAACATCAATAGTAGATATGCATGTCAAGAGCACGTGTGTGAGGAGGTCAGGAGATACCTGCATTTGTAAAACTTGAGTCTGAAGGAATATAAAGACAACTTTATGGGTCTAAACTCCTCAAGAGAAATTGTCCGGTGTCTCATAGCAGTCGTAGTGTGCATGTGCCAAGCGCCTGTATATGAGCGCATCATCAAATGGAGTATACTTTGACGTGTAAATACTTCGGACGTACGCCAGTGCTGCGTGTTTGCATCAAAATTGAGGTGTATTTTGGGTTTACTCACAGCAGAAGATCTGACAGTGATTGTCTTGAAATACATTTTTAATGCAGCGCTTTGATGGCTGCAACAGCAGCAGTGCATAAACAGACTGAACTTAAAGTATTAAGATGAAACTTCTTAAAGAAAATGCCAAGAAGTTGCATCTCTCAATTAATTTTAGAATTGCATCTCCCATTAAAACCACCACCACTGCTAAAAATAATAATGTTAGTAGTTGACCCCACTAATCAAATAGTCGACCACCATGGCATATCCCTACTAAAGACAAATTATCCTAATGAATTAAAGTTTTAAGCAGTCTGTTGTACAAATGTTTATTTTAACGTATCTATTCTGAGTATTTTGTTTTGGATGCTGCTAAGAGGACCAATGTAAAGTTGAATTTGACAATTTAGCCAATGTCTTACTGATTTACTGATGTATAAAACTGTAGAAACACAGTTCTCTGCTTGTTTTGGATATCTACAGAATATGGTTGCCAACACAAAATAATTGACGTGATATTTTTTTGTGTTGAATTCTGTTAATCAAAATGAATAATCACAATTACAATATCAATGGAAACAATCCATTTTGGCACTCTTTACTGATGTATGAAATCATAGGAACACAGATCTTTGCTTGTTTTGGATGTGTTCAGAATATAGTTGCCAACACAAAATAATTGATGTGATAGTTTTGATGTTGAATTCTGTTAATCAAAATGAATAATCACAATTACAATATCAAGGGAAACATTCAGAAATTATGATTTGTCAACATTGTGCAGCCCTTTGATTAATCCCTCTTGAAGTATAGCGTGCATTATAACGTAATTTTATATGTTTTTGCAGATGTTCCTAAAGCCACACCTCTTGTGTTCTATTAGTCCAAACTGAAGTGAAATTATCTTGGTTGGCTGACAGTTATACATTTTCTACTCTTCAATTAGGGACGAGTCCACTTAGGAATGTCACTGAACGTATTGTGACCCGTGAGATTTCATTACGTCGTTTATTTATCAGGTAGTTGGCCTTCATGTTGAAACATGCCATATCAGAGGATATGGTACCTTTAGGACACCCCAGACTTTTACCCATGCTCCATGTTTCGCTAGCCACTATTAACTCATAACCCCTTTTAACTCCCAGTCACCTTTCTCATTCTCCACATAGATTACAAATCAGTTTCGGTATTATCAGTATGGTTGGTTTTGGATTGCTTTTGCAGAGAAGCCGTAGTTGGAAAAAAAAAAAAAGTAGTTTAAAATTGAAATAAGGGCAACTTAATCCAAACTAAATACATTTCCAGGGGATATGGCAGGATTTCCATATGCTCCTGTAGGTAATTTTGATACTGCTGATTTCGGCGATCACTCGTCATGTGGAAATAAAGTTCAGGTCTTTGTAGTCCTACCTAATAATTACACAGATCGGGTCAAAACGGCTACAAGTCCGTAATGCTAGAAGGGAATTAGCAGCTTTTTACATCACTCTCTAGTGAAGTCAGTAACAATAAAATTAGACAACATGAACATTTGAAGTTCATTTTGGAAAGAACAAAAAATGGACAATTAACCATTTGATTTAATTATTATAGTGACAGACTGATATATTAGCCTGTAATTGGCTATTTTGAGATTACCTGTACTGTCACCAATTATTGAAAAACCCAAATTGGGTTTTGTACACCATTGAGCTGTACACTACTTTAACAAATTGTTTTTATTTGTAGACGTCTTTTGGTCTGAGAAACAATTGTCCTTTGTCCCTATCAGCTCATATTCAGAAGCTGAGCAAAGTTGAGGAACTGGTAGCATTAAGGATCTTTGAGCTGTCAGGGGTTCGTAACAAACATACAGGGTCTGCTAAAGCTTTTTGTTTCTGTGTGTGGCAATGTGGTGAGACTGTCCAGTTTGAAGTCGTTCACAGACATGAAATCTTTGTGTAATGCCTTTTGTCCTTGAATGTATGCTAGATATGTTGGGAAATGTAATTTATCTGAAGCAAATGGTGGAATAAGCTAAATATATCGCAGTGTTAACTGTCTCCCAGATGTCACCAAATAACATCTTTACTCAGCTATATATTTTTGCTGCTGGCGATACAGGAAATTTCTTGCAGAAAACAGATGCAGAAGGATGTCATTTAAAATTCAAGACATTGCAAAGTTGGAAAGAATGTGGATGCTGAAGCGAATTGTAAAAACTGTTATTACTATTCATGTACAGTATGTTGTGGAATTGAGACAGATGAAACAAGCATGTTATTATCTGCCTGCCCTTTAGCAATTTTCTATCCTGAAACTCGGTGTGCTTTTCCCTGTGCTTTGCAGCCTTGTTTTAACCATAGCAGCTGTCATGTAGCTGTCTAAGTTCAGTTAGTTTCAAGGCCAAATTTAGCCCCCCCCCCCCCCCCCCCAAGCAGACAGAACTAACCTGACTTCCATTCTTTCTTTTTTTTTTTTTTTGTCCTGAGAGTTTGTTAGACTTGATTCAGCTCGACGTTCTGCCTGGCACCATGTAGCATTTTACATTTTATGCTAATTAGCATGCTTGTCATACTCTTCTGTGCCTTCACACAGCTAGAGACACTGTATGGAGGCCACTGTCCACTCATAGAAAAAAAATTATGGGAGAAATCGTAATGCTCAATTTTGCAGCTTTTGGAAAGTAATGTCCTCCTTTCCCACAAAATTGCTTGCCAAGTGCACTTTCTTTCCTGAATTGACATATTTCCTATTTAAAAACAATTGTTGAGACATCAAAGGGCTCATCCCTTTTTCTAAAATAAGCAATAGCCATGAACTATGATGTGTTACTTGCTAGTTGGTTGCAGATGGTAATGGGGAGAGGGACATTTTTTATTCTAGAGAGCATTTAATTGGACAAAAATCTGTGTAATGCAAGATAAATTCAATATTTCTGGACCGTTTACCCAGGAGAGTAGGAATGCACATTTTAAATGTGTATATCCGCTAAAAGTCATGGGGTCTTTCAAAGAGATATTTGTCTTTTTTTTTTTTTTTCTCCAGAATGCACATTGGTTGAGAAATGGACAATTTTTTCATTATTTGAGCTCAAGAAGTCAAATTTATGCTTGCATACAGTATATATGTTATTGAAACTTAGGTGTGACAAACATTTTCAAGATTTCGGTTTAGGAGATTTCAGAACTCCTTTTTCACTATAAATCTTGACATTAGCAGTCTTCCTGGCGATCATGATTTCAAGCTTAATTACAGTTTTCGGCGCTATCTTGTGCCCTGCACATGCATCAAGAACTAGGAAGTGTAATCGAGCTTAATCTCGATTACCAAGGGGACTGCTGATGTCAAGATTTATAGTGAAAAAGGACTTATATTTTGGTATGTTCTCACCCAGATCAATTGGATCGCTTCAGAAGACATGGACTAAACCACTGGAATCATATGGATTACTTTTATTTTGCTTTTATGTGCTTTTTGGAGCTTCAAAGTTTTGTTCATCATTCACTTGCATTGTATGGACATAAAGATTCAGATTTTGTTTGTGTTCTGTAGAAGAAAGAACGTATTACACATCTGGGATGGCATGTGGGTGAACTATCCCTTTGGTTCATTGACGGCTTTGTTAGCTAAAAATCTGCTATCATTAAATTATTCACCTAAACAGAAGTCTAATAGAATTGATTTAATTTAGAACAGTGCCAGAACTTTTGATATTTGTTTTTGTGTAGTCTCAGCAATTTATAGCTCTCTAATTACATCGGTCAAAACCTCTCACACTTCAATCATTACTGTGTTGTCTGACCTGTGAAGTTTTAAGGGATTTGTGTGATAAAAGGCACATCATGGAATTTGATTTTTGGATCATGTATTTTTATTCATTTAGCATAATAGACTTTGTCGACCACTATCTTAAAACCCTGATATAGCCAATTGAAAAATACTTGTTTTGGGTGTACTGCTCCTATGGCTAGTTCAAATATGAAATCTCTGCTGAACATTATGTCTAACATATGGTGGTTTAGACTAAACAATGATATATCCTTACTCCTAAAAATCTTTGATGATAAATCTTAGAACCCCAGCTGCCAACAGGTACAGCTGTGATGAGAAAACTGATGGATGTGTGTATGTGATTTTGTCTGTTAAAGAAAGAGATGTCTCCTTTTTTATCACTCTTACCCTTTGAAAAGGCCAATCATCCCCTTTCGATCTGGGAAGGAGCTGTATCTTTTTTTTTTGGTCTTAATGGTTGTTATCAGCAGTCCTGCGGTTTGCTGTCTGTTTGCGCTGCATTCTGTTGAGGGAACAGCTGAGGGTATAGTTAACTGAAAGGAAGTTGTTCGGTGATTGTTGAACATTACAGATCATTGAAAGAACACTTTGCCTTAATGTAGAGTTAATGTAAAGCTTTAATTAGGGGTGGGTAATATGACCAAAATCTTATATTACAATATGAATAATTTTATATCACACTTACGATATATATCACGATACAGTAATGTTATTTTGTGGAAAAATAAACAAAAAATAGCTTTATATGTGAAATAACGATACTGTAATGTCTATTTTTGGATAATTCAGTTGTTGAATTAAATACTTTATAAATAAACTACTTCCTCTCTTTTAATTTTCTCTTCATTGTGATCTTGACAAACATAGTCAAAGTAGTTTAAAACCCCTTTGTTTTGGTGCATGACACAGTGTTGTAGCTATTTTCTTCATCAGTGGTGGTTAGAATGTTAGGGTGTCTAGCACTTTAAGATGAAAACTGATAATTATGGAGAATGTGTTTGACACCCATGAGTGTTTTACACATAGGAGACTGAAATCCTATGCCGAAGTCCTCCTTGTTTGTACCACCCTTTAAGACCTTTCCGGCAGCTGCTCTCGATAAGTTCCACTCACCAGACACACATTTGACTCTCATACTCGCATGACCTTGATCTTAAAATGTAAGCAGGTACCTCAATTAGATTGGCTATGGTGACGCAAACAGGATATTTGTTTACTGCGCTGCAGGATGTTTATTCATAGTCCTATCATTTTATTACATATTTCCTGCATGCTAAACCAGACACAGAAATGTTTTAGTAACTGATAGGACTAGGCTTTATATTGAATATTCATGATATTTTTGCTTTTGATTTTGCTGTCAGTCTTGACATAAAGCAACATTGTGAATATCAAGATGCAAGTTTTGCAATCCCTGTCTCGTGACTCGAGAGATAACAGTTTGATTTATTTCTGCGAATCAGTTCAAATGTTCAGTTTCAAAGAACTGGTTAAATGTTGGCCCTGTGTAGCTCAGCGGTTAAAGACATTGTGTACCACTACCACTACTAGTCACGAGTTGGAATCCAGGGTGTGCTGAGTGACTCCAGCTGGGTCTTCCAAGCAGCCAAATTGGCCCAGTTGCTAGGGAGCGTAGAGTCACATGGGGTATAATGTGGTTCTCGCTTTCGGTGGGGCGCATGATGAGTTGTGCGTTGATGCCGCTGAGAATAGCGTGAAGCCTCCACACACGCTATGTCTCCGTGGTAACGCACTCAACAAGCCACGTGATGAGATACGCGCATTGACGGTCTCAGATGTGGAGGCAGCTGAGATTCGTCCTCTGCCACCCGGATTTGCCACCATGAGGACTTAAGAGTGCATTGGGAAGTGGGCATACCAAATTGGGGAAAAAAGAGCAGGGGGAAAAATAACTGGTTACACTCTGGATATAATTTTAATTTGCATCACTGCTAAAAAAAATTCACGGACATCATTGTTCGACATTTTTCATATATTAAAATGTTTTTGTAAAAATTATAGCGTATGTAGGTAAATATTGTTTTGTCTAATTATTAGGGCTGGGCAAAAAAAATTTTTTTGCGATTTAGTTGTTTTTCTTTAAAATGTGGTCGATTCAATATCGATTCTCAAGTCATGGTGGATCGATCTTTTACTCTGTGTGCAACCCACCACTTCAGTGAGAGGGAATCAATTTGCAACCAAATTTTGCGCTATGTGACTAAAAATTTCTGTATTTGGCATCTGGCTGGTAAATGTTTACATTTCACTCACCAGTAATTTTGTAGTGGTGAAGATTTCAGCAGTGAGATCCTTTCACTGTGTGTAAAAAATGACTCGTCTAAAGACAAAATTCAACTGATTTGTCATTGAATATGGTCTCTTAATACTCTTTCAGTTCTTTACAGTCAGTTGTTGATCATAAAAAAACAAAAAAAACAGATGAGATAAAGCCATTCGATTCTCTCTCTCGATAACATTCGCTAATTTAAAGACACTGTTTAAAGAAATGCCAGATTTCCCTAAAGAGACTGTACTGGGTTTAAACACATGTTCAACAAATCCATGTAAATACCTGTAATTAGTACAAATGATGCAATTAAACAATACAAATTTAACAAAATATAATAAATGCAATATAATATCATATTTATTGATTAAATAAATTGATTTGTTCATTTTTAAATGTTAAAATGTGAGCAAAATGATGAAAAACTAATAAAATATAATTAGAAACATTTAAATTTTTAGATTGTACCTAGTTAGAAGGTCCACAAGCATTAGCTTGTAGAGAATTTATTTAATATATAAGCAATAGGGACATTATAATTGAAATATACCCCAATGAATTGATATATAATCGGAATCGGAATCTAATCAGGAGCTTGTGAATGAAAATCGAATATGGTTAAATATGACTAAAATCTGATCTTTGGATCTGGGAAGCAGCTGCATCTTTTTTTTTTTTTTGGTCTTAATTGTTGTTATCAGCAGTCCTGCTGATTATCATATATATTATCATATGTTTTTATTTTGCTACTCTCGTCACTTGTCTAAATATTAAAAATGTAAGAGTTGGCTGATTAACCTCGGAGATGCCATAATAATGAGGTGTCAGAAGATTAAATGGAGGATGTAGAAAATAATATCTGGGATTGTTATTTCTTTGACCCTTCACTCAGAAATGGTTCTTGAGGATGCCCTTAAAATATCAACTACCCCAGCACAGGGAGGGTTATATGAGGAAGAGGTCCCAACAAGAACTTTGGCAGCACTTCAGTAACTGTTTATGCAGCTGTTGCATGTCTTGCATCCATGTTTAAACATGCATCCTCGAACCGCACTGTTTGTCACTATCAAGCTCTAAAGCAATTCCCTAAAAATATGCATGTTGAATATCCGGGCACTATCTTGAATTGGTTGAAACGTCCCACTCCCATTTTTGAAGTATGAACTCCTCTAGAAAGTTTTATGAATTGTGTTGGTTTGGAATGGAAGCCCTCAGAAAAGAGGTCCTCGAAAGACCGAAGTTAATGAACTGGAAAGTGAGTGCTGTGCCAAGATGCCCTGTGAAATGGATTTTGTCAATGTAAAGTTATGAGTGTTATTTAGTTTAGCATTACATCCTCTATACATGTGCAGAACTGCAACAATGCCATCATCTTGTCTGATTAGTTTGGGGTGTTTAAAAGCTGTTTGTTTGTTGACTGATTGCCTTAATAGTTCCAAGTCTGTATTAAGTGGTTGCAGGTGACCTTTTAATTGGACTTCATGTGAGTTCACAGACTGACTGTCATGCACATTAACTTTTACTATTTTTAACAGTAGACTGAACAAGACCAGACTAGCCAGCACAGCATCTCTGGTTGTCTAGATTTCAACAGGCTATCACCATGTGTGGAGTTACAGAGCAGAAAATCCCATTGTTATGACTAGTCAACCACAAAGACTTGTCTATGAACGCTCTCTGATGTGGTTCCTGGGAGGCTGCAATGCGTGGCCGCAGTGCGTCTACATGTGATGTGTTTTAAAACATGTCAGCACCTTAAAGCTTTGCCCAACAGTGTCCCCTTTAACCTGTGATTACAGGGCTTGGTTTCACACAGTTGTATTAAAAGTAATCCACATCTTTAGAGCTTGCTTACTTAGCAATGATTCACGGTTAATTTAATTTAATTGATGCTTGTCACTAAAGCAGACATTTTCTTGACATTAGTGTTGCCAAGTTTAGTATCTTGAACACATCTACAGGAAAATCTGTGTGGAAGAAAGACTAAAAATGTCTCAAGATTATATACCTGTAAAAGTTTTTACTTCAATTTTAGTCAACAAACTTCAAACAAAATGTCTATTTTCTGAATAGGCTATAGTTCTGTTAAATTGGGTCATTTTTTGACACCTCTCAATGTCAAAAAGTTGGAGAATTTACTTAAATTTGCCCAATTATAACATGGCAGTCAATGCAACAAATCATGTTGGACAGTTTTCTTGTGAAAGTTAACAGCATTCAATAAAATACCAGAACATACAGGGTAATCTGCTGTTTACTGTTTGTTCCTTTGACTCCTGGGGGGTACAGTCAGGGTGGCCTTATTTACCCCATTTTACCATGTGTTGGTTCCCTCAATGTAACACACATTTTTAGCCCCATGTGATCCTAGGTGACCATTGCTATCAAAGCCCACATTTGCTCCTTTTATTTTGACACCGACTCTATTTCTGTTTGGCTGAAATGGTGTGAAGCTATTTAATATTAATTGGCGTTAAATCAGCCTTGATTTTAAATTAAATTATTGGTTTGTTTGCTAGGAAATCCATTAACTTAAGGGGTAAACTATTGTGTTGTGATGTGTTATATTGATTTTTCCAAAAAACATTTTTTTAAGTTTACTCTTGATATAACCCGGCAAATGTTGGGTTGGTGGTTTGATTGCCTCTACCAAGATATGATTGGGTGGTGTTGTCCATGCGGCTACACTGACACACCAGCCTTTAGCGATTCTCACCCCAGTGGTCCCATGGTCTGTCTGCTCCGTAACGAGTTAGGGGACCTCAAGCCTTTAACTCAATTATTACTTCCCTCACTCCTTTCTGTTATTCATCCTCCCCCCCCCCTTCCTGCCTCTTGTCCTCCTCCACCCTGCCCGTAGAACCACCCTAGGGGTCCCGCTGCACTCCCTATGAGCATACACTCCCAGAGCTCAACACCTTAACACTGTTGACAAAACACTAAAGAGCAAGCAAACAGCAACCCTGAATAGGTGCTCAAGTTTGGGTGAAGATGGATCCTGAATACGGGGTGGCTTAAATAAAACGTATCTGTTTGAATTCATTGGGTACTCATGGGGTTTAGAATGTTAAGTCCTAAATCCACAAACTTGAGTGAACAGGATTTTGTGGAAAATATATTGCCATTTGGTATGATTGAAAACACATTTTTTTTAAGCTCCTTGTGTGCTTGATCTTCTAATCTTTGGGCAGTGCTGCACATGTTTGCAAGAAGTTTAGTCCAATGAGAGAGCTTTTACACCTGTGATCCTGGATGATGCCACAATCAGCACTGATTTATGAAGGTAAAAAGGAGAAATTAGGTTTGTAGTAGAGTTCAGATGTCTCTTTACTACTCTATCAAATCAGATACTCCCTGCTTTATAGCTGTTTAGTATTGGGTAATCCATTCATCTCTGACAGTGTCTAGAATGAGCATTCCTTACATTCCTCTATTGAAATGCATGCCAACCTCCTTCACTCCACTTACCCACTCTAAAATCTGTCACATTAAATTGTCCTGTATACTGATTGGTCGATACAGCGTTCCAGTTGTGCTAGAAAACACAATATAAATATACTTTGCTATGATAATAAAACCAACATGATCACACGGGAAGTCGGCATGTTATTTCTGAGAGTTCCTCTACACTAGGAACTCGCCCACAGTCGTCATTTTCTATCAGATATTTTTTGCATAGGCTCATAGGCTTGTTCCAAAATGTGAAACACTGCCTCCTGTGGCCAAAACAGGAGGCAGTGTTTCACATTTTGGTAAGCATGGTCTGACTCACTTGAGGTCAGTCTGGTGAAACATCTTTTCACCTATCTACTGTGTATATCACTGCCAAGCACCCATCGAATAATTATCTTTTTAGCTGTTTTATAAGAGCAATAAGGGATTTAAGGCTATATTGTGAATATATTGCTGTTCATTTACTTGGAATAAGGTTTCCATGGTAATCCTCTCACTGTTTTCACCAGATGAACTGTCACAGTAACGGTTCTGGATGAGTAACAGGAAGGAAAGTGTATCTGTTGCATGGGTTACAGGTTAAATTGAGCTTGACTGTTGCTGGGAAGCCATATATTTAAGTGACAAATGTGCAGGGGTGAAAAGTGTCTTAAGTCTTGACGAAAGCTTGTAAAAGAAATGTGTGCATATTTGTGTGACTACCAAAAAGTTGGTTAACAACTAAGCTTTCTGTTGACCTATGCAATCCCTTGCTGCTCATTTTGAAAATATGAATGTTTGACAGTCCCAAAAAAAAAATGTAATAAATTAGTAGGTAGACTGATATATCACCAAGAATGATAAATAGGATGATATTCAGAATTCATTTATTTTTTATTTACATCCGAAGAATGAATTATAATAGGCTGGATCAAAGCTCAGTTCCTCTGATTTACGAATGTTACATGGCGGTCAGTGCGTGACAATCCAGTCAGGTGATCCAGGCCATTTAATTTGTCAGTGGATTGCTGCTCTCGCTATAGCCACTCTACTGTGTGAAAGCAACTTCATAGTAAAATCGCTTCACATGTGCTTTGAGTAAATGTCATATTCACTGTGCACTGTATGTACAATTAGTTTGATTCAGGTCTTTTGTGAGAAAATGCGAGTGCTATTGTGCATGTGCCATCAGTTATTTTCTTCCTGTCATATTAAACAGTTCTTTGAGCAAATAAATTACTAAAATGGAATGACTAAACAAAAAATCAGAGGAAAATGCTATCTACCATCAGCATCGGCCATTTAAAAAAAATATGTTTTCGGTATACCACTATAATAAATGTTTTAAAAGGGTCAAATGCATGTTTGTATTATCCAATTAAAACTATAACAGGGTCGTTGACGCCTAGTTTTTATCAACATCAAGATTCTGGAAAGTATATTTTAGAGATGCATAGCTGTATCGCCGAACATTGGTATCAGACATCTACCAATTGTTTAAAAACAGCTGATGATTAGGACCGATTATTTCAGACAATTGGCCTACAACCCAAGATTTGTGGGAAAGAAAATGTCTCTTGTGTGGAAATGCATTGAATTGGGTGACAATGACAGCAGAGTTGTAATTTGGAAGCTTTGCAAGACTACAATTTCATAAGGTGAAACTATCGGTAAAACTTTAGACAACTAATTTTAATACCTTAAAGCTTGACACAGCAAGGAATATGATGAGTTTGTTAAAGCTAAAGTGGAGGTTGCTTCAGCTAAAATGGGACAAGCCTCATCATTCAGTGAATGCGAGTTAAGAACATTAAAACAATTACAAGAGGCCTTTTATAATTAACTTAATATAAATTTAATAATGTGCTTTTTGCTTATAACTTTTAAACTTTTAAAGACACATTTGAAGGAATGTATGAACTTGTTCTGTATGGTTCGTGCATCAGGCTGATGGTGTGGTGTGGAGTCAAACAGATGTTCTACATATCTTCCAGCAGGCTGATGGGCAGATGGTAAAAAATTATGTGCAGAAAAAAAACTGTCAAGTTTATAAGTCAAAGCCGTCGTTGTTCATCCCACCATGGAAGAATGCAATGAGGTCATGAGAGAAAGTTTAATTGGCCTGTAGCTCTAGGCTGAGGCTCTCCCTCTGGACAGCCCCCCCCACTCATGTACTCACACAGCACCCCTTAATCCTTCTAATTCCCTGAGGGTCTCTCTCTCTCTCTCTCTCTCTCTCTCTCTCTCTCTCTCTCTCTCTCTCTCTCTCTCTCTCTCTCTCTCTATTTAAATTTGATTTAAGGTACTTTATTGGCGTGATTGTGTTTAAATACAATATTGCCAAAGCATTAATACACAATAATGACAAGACAAAATAATAATAGTTAATAGAACAATGCCAATTAATAAATAAAATTATAATAATAACAATATACACTGTACAATATAAATTAAAATAAACATTTCACAAGACATTATGAACATAAATAAAATATAAAAATACTGTAACACTCTCTCTTTCTCTACCACAGGCTGTGCTTGAGAGGGTTAGAGGAGTGCTAAAGGAATGCAGATAGAGGCCCAAGCTCTCAAAGTTACCTCACCCGATAGAATGTCTTTTTCTTGGAGCAAAAACAGGCACACCCTGAGATAGTAAATAAAAATAAAAAAACATTTTCAGCATAACATTTTTTTTCTTTGCTTTGTAACACATTTTTCAGACACATTTCCCCCCAAATTCTCGTTATGGAAAAAAACTCTAAATATCGGAAAGCAGTATTGTAAATCATTCATTCTGGAAATTATTAGAATTGATCATTTGTATTTTTTATTTTAATGAGCATAAATTACATTCACGACAAATAAATATTCATAGATGTAAAATTACATTATACTGCCATGTATAATTAAAACATTTGCATCAGTAATGAGAATGTGATTTACATTTGCATTACAGTAGGTGACTTTGAATGGAAGGGCATACGCTTAATTTTAATAAAAATAATGTCGCATGACAATAATGCAAAAAGATCATAACCATAAAAATAAGCCTTTTCATTATGCAAAATATTGTGAGTTTTGGAGTAAAATATGACCCAGACATTTGTGAGACTCACCCTTACTCTTTCTGGTGCCATGATTGAATTACAATATATGAATATTACACTCTTGAGATTCCCACCTGTATTTATTCTGTACCACTTTCAGCTCTAGTCCCACTAATATTCCCATTAGTGGAATATTTGAATTTAGGAAAGATGAATGTTGTTGTTTGGTCTTCAGCTGGTGGGATATGGCTAATGACAGAGCACGTAAAGAGCAATGCCCTATCAATCTCTTCGTTCTTGCAGTGAAAACACCAAACACAGCAAATCTCTTTTTCTCATCATAAATTTCTCCATCCACCACACCATATTTTAGGACAGCTTAATAAATGCCTAATCGTGTTTCTTGACCATAGACCACTATTTGGACGTTCACACAACTGTAAACCCACAACAGTAAACCTTTCAGATTTGTTTAGATAATGCAGGCACTTATTTTGAGTTTGAGTTTTTTCCCCCTCCTGTAAACAGCTTTGTGAATTACTTTCGTCCTCTGTGAGCCAGCCAGCCTGGGGCCCAGGGCTCCATTTTCTTGATTGAATAAATGAATACTACTTTCTTTGTTTTAATGGAGCTCTTACTTAATTGTTGTGGATCTTTATCACCTCTAAACATCTCCGAAAGTGCCCAAAGTTAAGCTCAAAGGTGTGAATTCATAGTATGGCCAAGGGCAAAATGCTCCACCTTTTGTTTTTGCGCAGGAATGTCAATCCTGAATGGAATCCGTAGTTGCAAAGATGTGGATCTCACCTTTGGAACTTATGAATGGGCCAAACTCCCCAACACAATGCAAACTGTGCATTAGTGTTTCATTTGGGATTCGTGCTTATTTTGTGTTTGTTTTAAAAAGGATTTAATTGGGGCCATGTGACAGTTGCATACCAACAAGACTAACCATGTTAATGGGATGTGATTTTCAGAGCTGGGCCTCTTTGGCAGTGCCTCCTTTTCAAGGGAGACCAGTGGATGTGTTTTGTTAGCTGAGACAGGCTCTCCGTTTCAAAGGGTTTTTCAGTTTAATCATCTGCACCATAAAACTTGGCTTTACCATCAGCACACAAATAAATGTGTTTGACACCTTTAAAGGCTAAATCTTTTGCCCTCTGCCTTGCAAAGCAAGTTTGCACAGGTCCCTGAAGATCAGGACCTTTTTTAAGACTGGCATTCCTAACAAAGACAATGTTTTAGTTTATGTGTTTTCTTTTCCCTCGCTCTAATCAGAGTCCAGTAACTGTTTAAGGAGGATCTGCAGCTTTTCTGTTAATCAGGCATTGAAAACTCTAGTGGGAGTGAAGCTGTTGACACACACACAGAAAAACTCAAGGATGTACAGTATCTCTTTTTTTTTTTCTTCTCACACCATGAGTTCTTGAGTTTAGTCTCTTTTCAGGGCTAATGTGTACCCTTTTCAAAGTTTAGTCCCCCTTTTCCTGTCCCCTAATGCTGGGTCTACAGATTTATGGAATAGATTCTCTCCAGACAGCTGCTACTTTTCTTCACTCACTTTGCAGTGTTGGACTAATTCTGAAATGTGATGTACAATGCTATAAATACTGGTCACATTTGTATGTGAGGCTTACAAATCACGGGTCTAAGACATTTAGAAAGTTTTATAGTTTGGATTCGCAAACATTTAGAAAAGTGGAAAATTTTGTACATTTAATCGATCTCCATTTAGGGAGGGAAGTTGCTGTGTTGCAGCAACGGAAACGGTTTTGTTCACAATTCAAAAATTAGAATTATGTAATTAATTACTCCTCCTCAGGTCATTCAAAACCTGAATGCTGTTTTTTTTCCATTAAATAATCTTTATTCAACCAATGTATCTTTTTTACCGATAGCTTTCTTTTTTAAAAAACTTTATCTATGATTTAGCCCTATGTTCAGTAATACACTTGTAAGAATAGCTGGTTAGTGAGGTCTGTGTTTTTTGGCTAAACACAAGCCCAAGCATGTTGCCTGAGCACTTGTCCCAACTTTCATTATGACCAGTTAAGCTGCACTGAACCACACAGTGGTGTTTTCATGAATAGGTTTGACTTCCTTCTCTTCTTCAGAGGATATGCCTTCAACTATGCTTTCAAAGTGGCTGCATGTAATTTTTTTTTTGCTCATTTAGCCATGTCACGCTGTCTTGTGTTCTTTCATTTAGTGACAAAACATTGAGCTTCAACAAATGCGCCTCTCCCCCATGGCCATTCTGACCTTATCTTCAATGTTTTATCTCTTTTCTGTCTCGCCTTTCATGCTAAACTGTCATGTGCTGTCCCCTCTCTCTTTTGATCATTTACAGATGTTCCCTCCCTCTTTCAAACTTTCTCTATCTCTCTATATATATTTCTGTCTGCTTGACCCCCTTCACTGGTGTCACTTGTGCAGAAGCACATTCTAATCAGTTCAGCCAGTGACCGTCCCACCTTTACTCCTGTCTTTGTCACACAGTTCTAGTTACATATATTCCGCCAGTAGAGCTGCAGTGGCAGTCTTTAAGATGCCCCTATAAAAGTTTTTCTAAAAGTCAAACAGCGGCATGAATTTGTTTACAGCTTATAAAAGCTTGATAGTGGTGTGGTGTAGTGGTAAAGGCTCAAGGCTGATAATCAAAAGGTTGGTGGTGTCATCGCCATTGTGCCGTGGAGCAGTGCACTTAACCCCGGGTTTCCCTATGACGATTGTCCTATTATGGTGTTTTTCTATAGCAACACAATGAAGAGATGATCCACACACTGATAGTAAACTATTAATGTTTTTAATCCATGACTTGTAAAGGGGAAATAGACGAAGACATTTCTGCGCACAAGCCTTCCACAGTACCTGGATCAGTATCGGCTCCATACTGAAGCTATTAGACGGATCGGTATTGGTCCAATGAGCCCGATCCAAATCCAATACTGTGTGTTAGTCATGTTCGTTACTGTCAAGCTCAAAAAATGACATAAAAACACCATTAAAGCAGTGACTCGTGCATGACTCGTGCATTTTATTCAAAGCCACTTGAAGATATGTGATAGCAAGTGAATCACAAAAGGCTGTTTAATGAATGAAAAAGTGTTTTAGTAAATATATAGTATGCGCGGAGCCAGCGCGTTAGTAAATGGTGCTGCTCTGTTGACAAACTCGCGCATAGGCTGGTGATGCACTCGTGGCTATTTTTAGCCTTCGCAGCGGTGCAATATTTGAGTGCTGCTCAAGAATAGCATCTCAGATGTAGATGTTCAATAGTTCAGTTCACTTATAATATGCATTTAGAATGGCACCGGAGGTGTATTTTAACAGAATTTGAATAAGAAGTGAATTAAACTACTGTGAACTTGCCTACAAACAGACATGTACAGGACTTCCTGGAGAGTTGAGAATGTCAAAATAAAAGCGTAAGATTTAAAAAGTGCACAATTAAATATTACTGTTGTATTTCAGATTAAAAGTCAATAATATTAATAATATTAATAACAATATATTATTATTATTATTATTATTATTATTATTATTAGTATTGTCATCATTAGTATTTGTTTACAATATGTAACAATATTTGAGTTGAATGGGTTTGTCCAGTAGGGTACCTCATAGAAGAGGATCTGACTGCATTGAGTAATGCTGGTTTTAGAGTCTGCAGTTACTTGGACAACACAAATGCATACACAAAAATATTTATAAATGATTTATGTTTTTGTGAGAAAAAGAATTGCAATATAATATTGATATATGATTGTGTTGACAGCCCTAGATATGATTGCATACACAGCAAGTCTGTGTGTGTAAGAGGAATACAGATTGTGAAAGACAGGAAGTGGAATATAAGGTCATTGTCTGATAACTTCAAAGCTGTGTTTAATATATACAAAAGTCTTGATGGTGGATATGTCTGAGACTTATTTTTATCTGAGCAGTATAGAAAAGTAAATTTGTGTTTTTTCCATCCTCTAACTATTCATCCTCACAATGGAGAGCCCCACCTTTTTTGGCATCAAAACCCTAATTGTTCTGAAAGGAGTGGTGGAATTCCTCTTGGGCTTCTGCTCAAGGCAGTCTTTTAACTTGAAGGACTGGGTAACCCCATGCAGTACTGTCATTCTTAAGCCACCAAGCACATGGAACTCTTCATGAAGTTCTTACAGCTTCCATTTTATTGAATATACATTGGTCCAAAAGTAAAAAATATTGAATTCAAAATCTAAATTAAACCTGTAAATAACTTTTAGCATTTTGTCAAACTTGAATAACAAAGAAATGTTATGATGTACAATATTGACCATGTTAACTCCTTTTGTGTGAAAGCTCAGATTTCCTTGTGCCCATTGAAGCACACAAGAAGCTCTTTGTAACATTCCCAAATCATGTTGGGATAACCTGAATCTTCAGATTTTGCACACATTTATGGAGTCCATATCAGCTCGAGTAACATTCTGTCATTTTGTAATTTAAGAGCAAATTTGACTAAAATTTGATTGCTGGTAATGTTATTGGAAATGCTAAATAGAAGCATTTTCACTTGTGAACTCTGGACACCATTGTACTTTCGGACCCTACTGTATTTCTAGAGTATAGCCTAAATGATATGCATTTGGTGGAACCAGTTATGAATAGTGATTGGGTAAAGAGGAATTTTCCATTAGTGGTGGATTGTGAGGATAAAAGAACCCCTTTAATTTGCCTCTATAGAGCCTAATTAGGTTGAGTTTGTGAAAAGCTTTAACTCCTGTAGTAGACCTCAATACATCATTCAGCTTTACACCAGCATTAGTTCAAGGCAGAGACTTCTTCTCATGACTTCTTCCCATGGAGATCATTTTACTGATATTGCCTACACATGATAAAATAAAATCAGCAATTAGGCGATATTTTATACAAAATTATGTGAATAAAATGAGATAAATGCCTAATTTGAGATTGAGTCATTATTATACCTTAAGAATATTCTACATTATTATAATTAAGAATATTACAAGCTGTCTACTTCCACAAATACCTCTTTGCATTTAACATGGATTATGGATATATGTTCTAGGGCCATCCTAGTGATCTAAATGTAGGCTCCCAGCTGGCATGCACTCAGTTAATCGTCAGAATTTTCACTGCTTTAGGGGACACCTGTGGCTACTTCCCCCACAGCTGCAGTTGATAACTGCTTATGTCTGTGCAATGTCTTCTTTGTTGACCCAAAGGAAATAATTTTTTGGCCAGGGGATGTGCCGTATTTGTCGTATCATGAGAACATAAGATTCCAAAGGTTGACCATTTTTGGTTGGCTGTATCCATCATATTAGGAATCTTGTTTTGTTGAATCTATGCAATCTATGTCTTTTGTGTCTGTTTTTTTTATTTATTTATTTATTTATTTTTATAACGCATTGAACCATGTGTGTTGCATTTCTTAAGTCAGCATGTTAAAAATACTTTGACTTTTAAAGGCTAGGGTGGACTTCGCATTTCCATATGCCATTCCGTCTTGCGCACAGTCGAGCATTGAATGTATGCCCATACGATGCATGTGCACAACAACTGCTTTATGATACTCTAAGCACAGACAATGCCAGACGCATGTGGCGATGACACCCAAAGATACAGGCTGTCCAAGTGCCTAGAAAATCTAGGCTTCACACAGTCCATGCCTTATTGTGCTGATAACAATCATTTTTGACGCGTGTGCGGTGCATGCTAGCTGTTTTTGAATGCTGTAACATGTCTATTATGTAAAGCCCACCAAATGCACTTCCGAACAGGGTCAAGTGCACCTGAAACAGCCTAATTATACAAGGCATGCTTAAGAAAGATTAGTTGACTTGATTTTCAGACAACCCACCAACTAGTCGAATTTTAAAATGTGAATTGTTGCACAATTAAGTTGCCACCAGCTGTTCACACATTTTTAAAACAGGGCTTTACTTTAACTTTCTTCTTCTAGTATACAATAGATAGTTATTACCACAGACTTGTAGACCCCAAATCACACCCACTCAATCACATTCAGTCTGCAATGGATCTGTGACAAAGACAGGATGTTACAAGTCTAAGTTCAAAGACAGTCCAGTGCTGCAGTCCCCACGAGGCCTGACCCTTTCCTCTTCATCTGTGCCCTGGCTTCAGTCATGCCTTGGAGCTCCAGCAATGCTCCGGTGAGCACTACAATTCAGTGCTCAAGTGCTCTTTGTCTGTTCTCCTGAAGCTTTCACTGGCATGATGGCTACATGAAGGAGCTTTTTTGTTTTCCACCAAGTCAGCTTCTGGCTCCATTCTTCACAGCTTTGCCAACAGTCTTTTTTTTGCAAGGATGCTGGGAAGACTTCAGAGGTGAGACATCAGTGATGGCACTGTTCGTTGCGGTACAGAATGTGTTCTTCCTTTCAAAAACAGGTAGCGAGAACAGTTCAACAGAAAAAAAGTAAAAAAAATTTTACGTGACGCTCCAGGCGCAAGATGCTAAAAAAGCAGCGCAACCTTATTTAATGCCCAAAGACATCCATCTGATGCATATGTACATAGATCTACAATTAAATAAATTGTGCAAAAATGCCCCCAGAGTCGACAAAATGCTGAAAATGCCCATCTCTACGATTAATCTAACGATTATGTATTTTTTGATACATATATTGATTTATTTTCAGATTTTTTTATTTTATTAATCCTTTGGTTAACTTACTAATAAATAATAACTGTAACTTCTGCCATGTAATCTCATGAAAATACTAACTTTCCAAAAATAAATTCTCAACATAAATACAAATGTCCAAAGTAATGATTTAGGGCATCATTCACTCAGCATACAGTGGCATCCTTTTTATGGAAAAAAATCTTGCACACAGCTTTGCCTCTTCCTGAGACACAAAAAGACACAATAAAATTAGTGACTTTTTAAATAAACAGCTTACAACTTGCAAAAGCGCTGGAAAGCGGCATTGGCACACTAGGCATTAGCATCTGCTCTAGGGAGTCTTCGTTGAGTTTCTGTGTGATATGACAGATAAGGCGGCAATGACGACTCCCAGGCACTGCTAACAACCAACAATCTGACACAACTCACTGTAATATTCAAAATACTTACTCTGCTGTCTCATCATTTTGAGGTCTGAGAGCCCCAGGATGCTTTTTTGAGACACTTGTGCATAACGCTTGTGCTGCTGTGGTATTTTTTTCAAAGCTTGCAGAGCATAATTTTATTAGTTCTCTGTTTAAAGAATTGCCACTTTGGAATGAATGTAAACAGTGCGACGTATTTATGAAATCGACATCATCGATTACGTCAATGCGTCGTTCAGGCACTATTGTTGGTAGATAGGACATTCCAAGCTTCTTAGAGAATTCGCCACAGTTCTTCTATCTATTTAGGTCTCGATTGCTTCTGTCTCCATGTAATCCTTCATGACTCGATGTTCAGTGGGGGGCTTTGTGGGGGCCATGACATCTCTTGCAGAGCTCCCTGTTCTTCTATTCTAATCTTTTATATTTGCAAAAGTAATGTTTGGGATTCTAACATTTATTTTCCTATTGACACACTAAAGCTGAAGATATAAATAACCATCTTAACGGAAATTTTTTGTGAAACATCTTAAATGCTAAAAAACTTTTGCACAGTACTGTATTTTCACATTTTTATTGTAATATGTTTTTGTTATTTGTGAAATGTTATTTACTAAAGCCATATGATCTTCCTTGTGACATCATATCCTGGTCTGTTGCGTTGCCCATAAAAAATTAGAAAGCCTAGCGTGACTGCCCATTTAAGCTGTCCCGAATGACACACTTACAATATAGGCTACAATATGCACATTTTCAAAGAGTAGCATCTCCCCCAAATGGAATGTATGTTTTTTACTATTTGGAAGCACTCGCTGTTTTTCAACTGACAGAAATTATGTTGCTGCTAGCTTCGGTGTGTTTGAATACTCCAGTAATATACTTATTCACACTGTGTGAGGTCTTGGTAAAGCATTTAACTCCCATTTGAAAGGTGCTCTCTTCACAGACGTTTTGCAAGTTGCCACATTCATCATAAATGACAATTGTTTTGTCAGGCCAGCATTGCGGAACCAGTAACTGCCCTTCCACTACTTATGGCAAGCTGCAATTGTTGAGTGCATGAAGTGTCCAACATTCCACAATTTTTAGTTCAAGAAGTACATCATCTGGGTAATTGTAGTACACTTCTTTTTTTTGTTTTTCATTGTTAACATATTACTCGCACTATACTTACACTACAAAATGGTGTAGAATAGTGCAGAATTGTGCGATTTTGGAATGTACTTTTAGTTTTTGGTGCATGAACCCTTGAAATCTTTGGTTTACCCTTGAGTTTTTCTAAACTTCTAAGCACCAAATAAGTTTTTATAAACTTCTTTCTAAGCACCAAATGAGGCTTTTCCAACTCATTCACTGAGTTATGTGAGCATAAAGCCCACCCCCTGTTGTAAAAATGTCTCCCACCTCAGTTGAACCTTGACAGCCTGATGTGTGCAGGGTCTCCTGAAAGTCATCAAGTTTTTTTTTATTGCAACAGCCATAATGCAGTCAAAGACTGCTGTAAGGAATTAGTCTTTTTTTATCATTGCTTTAAAAAAGTCTGCTGCTTTAGCTGCAGTTTAACTTTTTGATGAAATCCATAGGTCTGTTTACTTCACACAGTTTCCCCTCTTTTAGCTTTTGTGGATTTGTTTGGAGAGCAAATTCTTTGTTAAGCAAACATTGGTCCCCCCTGTGGCCCTGGTGAAAGATGGTGTCATTTTCTTTACGCTAAATAAATGATGTCTCTCCATACCATTTGGCCCCTGGTAACAGTCTCTAGTTCATCCTCCCAAACATACATGACTTGCACAGACATGCAAAAATATGTTTTTACATGCCCTACAAAATTGCTGGAGGACCTAGCAAAACTACAAAATGACTTTAATCCAGACAAGTACAAAAACCTAAGCTCCATGTGTAAAAAAAACAAAAAACAAAACTTGTGTAATCATTCTATTGTTTCCATATTACAACTAGGGCTGAAAAGATTAGTCAACGTCGACAATTAAAAAATTGTCTGCAAAAATGTTCATTGCGAATAGTTAAGTAATTTTACGTGACATGAGATTGCATTAACTCTAATGATGACGGGCGAGAGCAGCACTGCAGCTCGCACCTGACTGAGGCAAGGAAGAATTACACAGTTCACAGACGTATTCCAAATCTTGCAAACAGCTTGAGTGATGCAGATTGTGAAGTATGAGGGAATTATAGTGCAAAAATACAGAAGTGCACTCGTTGTGGAATAAGTGGAGCCGGAGCACTTTAAAGGAAACACCCCAGCGTTACATCTTGAATGAGGTTGTATTTAATGTGTTATAGCTTTATTAAAGTTAAAATAATACGGAAACAGATCATGTTAATAACTACAAAATCAAATTTCTCTGAGTGGTCAGCACCTCTTCTATAATTTGCGCTAATGTCCCGATCTAAGGGGGAGAGATTGAAACTGCACCCGGCTGATGAACACTGTCATGGAGATGACTCATCACTTGAGCGTGATCGTTTAATGCAGCTAGATTATAAAGTGATGGCTCATGATTTATTGAATAATATATGTCACTGTGCATTTCTTATCATGAAGAAAATTGGCAATACGCAGCTTTATTAAGGAGTTATTTTTTTTGTGTGTGAATTGAAGTGAACAAAGGTGAGAGAGATGGTAGTCTTCACCCCATTATATACTGCAACAAAAAAAATTTTCCCATATAAATATCTAAAACTCCTTTAAAACAAAAATTTACTTTAGCAGCTATACTGCTGAAGAAAAAACTGTTATGTGAGAATGTTGAATATAATATAAAAAATACAAATACTTTAAAATATCTAAAAATCCTTGAAAAAAAATGCATTCACCTGAGAAGCAGCATATAAGATATTTATACTTGCTTCTGGAGAATAGATCTTGAATATAAGTGTATGTTGTCTTTACTGCACTCACAGAAGTATAACTAAGTAAAAAATACACTTATATTTAAGAGACATTCTCTTAAAGCAAGTATAAATATTTTATATGTTGCTTCTCAAGTAAATGTATCTTGTTTTAAGGATTTTTAGACAATTTTAAATGGAAAACAAGACAAAACACTAGGATTTTTTTTGCAGTGAATTTCTTTAATGCATTAAACTAGGTAAAAATTATTTTTTTTTTTCCTTTAATTCTGTGAATATCATTTAGAGGTATTCTTTAAAGATGATTTTGTCATTTTTATTGTTAGTAAGCACGTTTAATACAACCTTTTAAGTCAGGGCACAAGCTGAATAATCAATTAAAAGCTAATGATTAATTATTGTAATAATTGCAGAATAATCATTCAAATTAATGGATTATCAAAATAATCGTTAGTTGCAGCCCTATTTATGACACAGTGTTTTATTGCATGTTGTGTGTTAAAAAGTAGAAGGAAGGATTTCAGGTTGGTTGATGAAATAATTCAGGTGATTGAACAGTGATTTTTGCCAAGGATGTTAATGAATTTTCAGAATTGGGGTGGAGGGTCCAAAGGTTAAATATTAAGAATAAGTCACTGAAAACCACATATTGATTGACCACTATTATTAGGGATATTGAATGTCTTTGGTGGTCCAGTGTTTCCCCTAGAATTTTTTTCAGCAGCCGGGCTGCTGTGCACGCATCCATGAGCCTGCAAGGCCGGACCCGTATTTATGCAAGTCTACGTTAGACTCTGCAAGATATGTTAATATCTTAAAATGGCCTTAGAATCACGTAGATGGGTTATTCATGTTTGCCTTGTTGTGTGTGTAGATATTATTTTGCTTTTGACACTTGAAGCACTCAGAAAATCACTTTCACTATTTGTACACCAATAGAAAATATAAACCTATCTAACTGAACTTTACATGTCTACTTCCTTGCCAAAGAAGTTATCAGAGTAAATGTCTTTCCGCTAGAAGAGGTATCATGTCGGGTTTCCTGCTTTTCTGTTGTTTATGCGCATGCACTCACAAATAGCCTTTGATGGGCTGCATTATAATAAAGTCACTGTGAATATGTGCGTGTATAAGGTGGGATCCTTTTCGCTTTATACAGATGTCCCATTTGACGGCAGACAGTATAAGTGCTCAACTGACTGGTGCTGGTAAGTGAAACATTGTGTCATGGATATTAATGAACCATGTGAAACCATGCAGATTAATAATAGCGGAGCTCATAGGCGCTCCTGAATGCATATAAGGGAAACACTGTGATCACAGCATTTATTATTGCGAAGCAGTAGTTGGAAAAAGAAATTAACAGAACAAAGAATGTTTTAAGGGATGGATTTGCAGATCTCATCAGGCAGGAAGGATCAGAGGTATTTTTAGTGAAACAAGGTTGTTTGTGTGGTGTTATGCCAGCTGCATATTACATCAGTTTTGTCTGCTCAGCTTTGTTTGACTTTTTCTTTACAATCTTTTAGAGTTGTGAAATTGTTTAATTATATTAAAGTAGATTTGTAAAAAATGTAAATGATTATGTAAAAAATAGGGCATACTACAGCAGAGATTGTTTAGAAAAGTTTCATATTCTCTGTACCCTATAGAGCATGCCTCACTGTGATCTGATCATATGATCTATCATATGCTTGTCTGTGTCTTTCCCATGCAATGCTTGGTGACTTTGCACACCTGCTATTTCAAATTGGTTCGATCCAACCTTCTCCATTTATAGGCAATGGTATTTCTCATTTTGATTATTAGGACTTCTCCAGATCTGTTTTTCTCTGGTTTAATGCTTGGATAAATTTCAGTGCTTTCAAAGTCCTTGCTATGTCATCCAGTTAGTGTGAATTAAGATAGGACTGTAGTGTTCAGTACTTAATGTTGTCTCTTCCTGTATCTTTTAGGCAAGGCCTTCGACATCACCTATGTGCGACTAAAGTTCCACACCAGCCGTCCTGAGAGTTTTGCTATCTATAAGCGCACTAGCGAGGAAGGGCCCTGGATTCCCTACCAATACTACAGCGGCTCCTGCAAAAAGACATACAGCAAAACGAATCGTGGCTTCATCCGCACAGGAGAGGATGAGCAGCAGGCATTGTGCACGGACGAGTTCAGCGATATTTCGCCCCTCACCGGAGGAAACGTGGCCTTTTCTACACTCGAGGGCCGACCCAGTGCATATAATTTTGATAACAGTCCAGTACTACAGGTAATGTGAGTCCTTTGATCACTGTTACTAAGTAATGCAGTCAATCAGTTCATTGACAGCCACAGAGAGATTGGTGGGAATCAAAAAACTCTGTTGCCAGATGTGTGGTTGTGAAATAATTTTGTTATTGCAGTCATACTCCAATTCTGAAAATGTTCTAGTCAGATTGAGTAACATTTTTCCAAACAAGGAATATGCCAAGTATTTGCAATTCATTTGAGAAAATTAAATAAACAATAAAATATCTTAATTTCAGTTTAAGAATAATTATTTACTGTTTTGTCTGCTGCGTAACAGAGATGTGGATCTATACATAAAAAGTGATTGTTTCCTTACATACATGGCCATTTATTATAAAATGCTTATTGGGAATGTGCTTAGGAAACAAACTTTATTGTTGTGAAATCTAATTTGCATCGAGGGAGAGATCACATTTACATTCACTTTTATTACCAAATGGTACAAATTGGGAACCCAAGCCAGAAAGTGTAGACTATAAACTGCTTAATTATCTAGAACTTTACTAGAGCAGACTTTTCCAAACAATGGTAAAGTAGTTTGATCCAATATATTTAGGGTTGTTGATTTAACGCGTTAATTCAGTGCGATTAAATATCTAAACAATAATGCTCTAAAAACAATAAGTAATATACCCTCACTGAGAACTTTATTAGAAACACTGTGGTACTAATAAATTGCCTGACGTGGTCTCCTGCTGTTGTAGCTATCCGCCTCAATTTCAACGTTTTGTGCATTCTGAGATGCTATTCTAAGTGTTTACTGTAGCCTTTATGTCAGCTCAAATCAGTTTGGCCATTCTCCGTTGACCTCTCTCATCAACAAGGCGTTTCCGTCCGCAGAACTGCCACTCACTGGATGTTTTTTGTTTTTGGCACCATTCTGAGTAAACTCTAGAGACTGTTGTGCGTGAAAATCCAAGGAGATCAGCAGTTACAGACATACTCAAAACAGCCCATCTGGCACCTACAATAGGTCCAGGGTCGAAATCACTAAAGATTTACATTTTCCCCCATTGTGATGGTTGATTTGAACAAACTGAATTGACCAATAATTGCACGAATAAGTAGGTGTACAGGTGTTTTTTTAATAAAGTTCCTAGTATTCCTACCAGCTGAGCAATTCAAATTTAAAGGACCACCTTTTTTCAGCAGGCGGTAGTAAGCAAAACTATACATGTATAGGCAACATTCAACTGTACAGACAACAAACCACAGCAGACAACACAAGATGAGGATGCGTTCTTGCATTCAAACAGCTGGACAGAGCGCAATTCCTAATGCAGGGATCTCGAAGCGTGTTTTTCTATGTTTCAAACTATGTTTAACTTGTGACCTAAAAGTGCTGCGTTTATGACATGATGCAACCAACGTGACCCCTTAAAAGTGTCCATTTGATGCATGTTTATATTGAAGCCCTCATAGTAAATCTATCTATGACTAAATTATTATTATTGTGGATTATTGTTATTTTGAGAGTCGAAAAATATATTAATTGCTTTAGTGTGCAGTATGAAACATGTATAACACATTATTTCAGTTTACCAGAACTTGACATCCTTCTAAAAAAAAAAAAAAAAACACACAATTATTCAGACTAATTAACTGAATGAAGCGACACCCACCAAGTGCTGACTATGGAATTTGATAGTCGTCTTCATTGTCAGCCAAGGAAATCAGCCTGCACGCTGAGTCAAAGCAAGATGCTGCTGTGGTTACTGGGCAGATGAGAAGAGGTTAAAAGTGTGAGACACTAAGATGCTATTTTTCCCCATTGTGATGGTTGATTTGAACATTAACTCTTGACCCCTACAAATGATTTTATGCATTGCACTGCTACCACACGATTGACTGATAATTGCATATACTCTCGTGTAATCAAATAACTGAAGTTTAGTGTGTCAGACCTTATTTGACTGGCATAATTATGCAATACTAATGTTTGTGCTCATGCTTTACAATGAGTACAAGAGCAGAAGTGGGTGGAAAGCAGGTAATTTATGGATTCAGGCTGGATGTGTGTTCGTGAGACCCGTTGTGGGGAGGCATTCTGCCATACAGGTGGTACGCAGCCTCCTGCTCGCTCAGCACAGCCAACAGTTGCAACATATTACTGGGTGACGCCTCCAGATTTCCCACCCCTGTTCACATTGTGCTTGGCAACATGCAGACACAGCTGGAAAAGAGCGTGTATGCTGCTCATGTTTGGCGACAACTCATGTGCATGGAATGCGTAGTAAAGAGCAATGGAACATTATGGCCTGAAGCATGTGAACGTGTCTAAAAGAGATAGTTCACCCAAAAATGAAACTTTTTTTCATAATTTACTCACCCTTATGATTTTTCTTTCTTCTGTGGAATACAAAAGAATATGTTAGGGATTGACTGCCTCAGGCACCATTCACTTCCATTGTATGAAAAAAAGATGCAATGAAAGTGAATGGTGAGTGAAGCTAACATTTTGCCTAATATTTCCTTTTGTGTGTCATTTTTTTGAGTGAACTATCCCTTTAAATAAATATAAATGTTTTCCTCCATCTTGTGTATTCCAAATCAGTTTGCATATTTTCTGCATGCAAATGGAGTAATGTCCATAATGAGGTAGGGGTCCATATTCTTTTGGAAATTATGTCAGAATGTTAGTTCTTAGTTTTTTTTTTTTTTTTTTTTTTTTGGAAGTCACTTTTATTGATTTACTTGAGTAATCAGCAACTTTTATTATAACTGCTGCCTAAATATACTCGTGTGTCACCAAATAACTGAAGTTTAATGTGTCAGACCTCATTTGACTGGCATAATTGTGCAATACGATGGCAATGTTTGTGCTCATCCTTTATTTCAGTGTTATGTTCTTAAAAATCCTGTCAATTGAACTCTTTTAGCCATGTCTCCAGATACTTGCATAGTAGTCATCTTATGTGGCATGAAGCTATTAATACCGAAGCCCACAATGCGTAATGGATCAGTTTTTGTACCACAATATGGCCTTCATGCATGTTCCATTACAGAAGCGCAAGATGAGTGAAGATGACAAGGTTTATGGTGGAATTTGTTGTAAAAAATAATCCACAGCAAAGTTGTTTCATCCATGATCTGTCATCATTATTATTATCGTTAGCTGAAAATTAGCAGTTACTGTACAAACAGTGCTGACAGTTAGATATTGTTATCACATTTATCACAGGGATATTTCACCTAAATATGTCACTCATGATGCTTAATGGAACACAGCCCTCCTCGTTCTTATCCATACAGTGAAAGTGGATGATGACTACAGCTGTCAAGCTCAAAAAACATTATCTACATGTTTTACACTCTATTTCAAGTCTTCTAAAGCTAGGCTAGCCAGATTGTGTGTGAGAGGAATGGATGATATTATGGACGATCCACACATTTCACTATGAAGAATTTGTGTTTTTAACATGTTCCTGATATGGGGAGGAGAGCTGCTGTAGGTTTGGCACTCTTGCCAAACAGGAACATGTGCTGAATCACAGCTGTCAGCTGAAGGTGTCAAAATTACTATAGGACTTTTTCCTCCAAGGTGCCCATCAATGGTTTAGTGGACTATCTTCAGTTCATTACTACTCTTATTGACTTCCATGTTATTCTGTCAGTCCTGCTCGTAAAGCAACAAATAAAGCTAAGTTTATAGAGAAGCTGGAGAAAATGGTTTTAGAAAAGGGTCATGTTTTGGTTTCTGAGGCTGTTCCCGCTGGCTCTCCCAGCATGTGACCGCAAGCAGGCAAATTTCAATAGCAAATAATGTGTAACTTCATGTTTCTAAGGACTATAAATGGCATTTTCTGGTTAAACTTTAGAATTGTGTTTTTCTTTTCCCATGAATCCTCTCCGCAGACATGCCTGTTTCCCATCAACGTGACTCCATCAGATTTGGTTTAGATTAGAGACCGGAGTATTTATTTTCTTTAAACATTTTCACACAGAACAGCTGGGAATCCTTCCCTACAAAATGTAGCCTCACTTTTTCTCCAATAAACATTTAAAAAAAAATGAAAATAAAATAATTTTGTCATCTAATTTGCATTGCATAATCTACATTCTTTTTTTTTATTGTTGTATGTGTCTTTATAATAGTACATCATTTGTAACACTGCTGCGCTTGTCTTTTTTCTTTTTTATCTGCTCAGGATTGGGTGACTGCCACAGACATCAGAGTGACCCTGAACAGATTAAACACTTTTGGAGATGAAGTTTTCAATGATCCCAAAGTTCTCAAGTCCTACTACTACGCTATTTCAGACTTTGCAGTTGGAGGAAGGTAATGTGTGTGTTTTTTTTCTTCATTTGCAAAATGTTATCATTATAGAATTTATTTGTTTCAGTCTCCAGCATAAATGTCAATATATTGGTGAATTGTTTTTGTAAGACCAAATCAGACCAGTTGACTGTAAGGTATAGGCATGCTTCAGTACTTATGCTTAATCCAGCGCTGAATTTCATGGACAATTCACGACAATAAAACAAGGTGAAACATAAATTAAAATTTGCAATTGTTCCGGAGTGAAAACTTTATTTTAATATGTTGATTACCGGTTAATAACTGGTTCATTTTGTTCCAATTTTTTTCATGACACCAAAATCTAAATGTTTTATTACAGTACATTTTCGGAATTACACCACTTCCTGTTGCCCAAAAAATTATGTGTTTAGTTTCTGATTGAAACTGCTGTATCACAACTTTCTTTGCCTTAATGCATGTTGTGGATGTAGCCTTTCTATTCTGATAATTCCCCCACATGCATACATGCCAAAACTTTTGATTTTACAGTGTTTCTCCCATTTTTTTTTTCCACCTATCCCACTGTACACCCGATTTACAATTTCTCCCGATAAACTCACGATTTTCCACATCCACACTTTTCTCATTTTGGGTTGCCACCCATCCCGTAAAATACAGAAATGTCCCCTATTGAAATATGAAATGATGCGTCCCGTATCGAATCAACACAGGACGTGATTTGTCCGTAAGCTGGTCAGATGCTGTCATGGAGAAATCATTCCAGATCATTTATTTAACACTGATATAAGTTAGAAACTTTTCATATGGTGGGTAAGGGGTCATCTGATAAGTCAACACGTTGTGCTGAAACGTGCTAATACTGTGGAGGGTGTGGTGATGGACTGTCTGAAAAGTCCACACATAAAACTATGGATTGTTTCTAAAAAAAAAAAAAAAACAGAAGTTTCAATATATTTGTTCAATAAGATGTACAAAATTACATAGATCCAACAATGCATGAATACTATAACTGAATCATAAAGACAAGAAGGAAAAAATAAACAATTAAAATAAAGTAAAAATGATTTATGCCAAATAATTTATTCTTATTAGTGTCTGGGAATTATTGCAAACAGAAGCAAAAGGCATTCCAGTTATTCACATGATTTAATGTAAAATATATGATTGTGAATCTGTAGTGGATGCTGTCATGGTAAAAATTACATTTTTGACATTTGATTAAAACAATCAACCAATGCAGACAAATACTGATTGCATTGCATATTTTCAGACTCTGTGCTAATGCATTTATTAGTATCCTTTGTTTTGTTGTAAGTCTTCGTCTCATACTGTATAAATAGGCCTGTACTGATCTGACAAAGCTGACAGGAGAAGCCAAAAATAGCTACTTTACACCATTTCCTTTTAATGTTTTCACATCATTATATAAATGTAACATTGCACCTCTAAATATTCCAACCTGCATGCCAGGTCAAGGTACAACACAGAAAATCTCTGCTATTTACTTCCTGTATGTTTTTGCCTGACTCTTATCTTGGTGCCTCCATTGCTTACCTTTTCACCTTAATCTTTTTTAAATGTGGGGCAGATTTCCATTACACAGTCCACATTCCCCACATTCCTGCCTGGCAATGCTGGATTACAGAGCGCAGAGGAACTGGAATGGGGTGGGCGGAAAGACAGGAGGTCTGCGGAGGGCAAGGAATGAGGCAGCGAGGCCGAGGCCTAGGGAATAATTTACACCTGCTGCCTCAAGGGCCTCACAGCTCCTGTCCTGCAGACACATCTGCACTGACTGACAGGCACATGTGCTCAGCCTGTATAGTACGGCTGCACAATTGCGACAAAAATGATAATTGTTTATTTTATTTTCCTTTATTAATTGTCATTTAATACAATTTATATTAAAATGCTTATTTTGTATTTGCAACTACATGTCTATATTTTACATAGACTACACATCCAAAACAAGCTTCAGTTCCTCAATTAACTTATTGCTGTTTTATATATGAATAAGATTGAGCCTAAACGTTCTACTTCATTTTAGACCTCTTAGCAGTGTGAAATCAACTTTTTTCAAATATTTAATCAATTATGGACAAAAAGATTGTCAACTAGAACTTTCCCATCCCATTATAATCAATGAAGCTGTTGATTTGAAGCAACAGGAGTAGACCTAAATGGAATGCTGTCAACACTTTAAAAATTAGTTAATCGTAATCTTGATTATTTTATATTATTCATTTATTTAATTGTCCAGCCCTACTGGTTAAGGTCCATTCACGCCAAGACCGAATATTCGGTGTGAATGTTCTTTATAACCGAGATCTTGAACAGAAATCTATTGATGATCCATCCATGCCCGACAAATCCTTGACCAACAATTTTCTTTTTTTCTTCCTTCGGACAGCAAAGAAACCTGACTCCCTAAATTAGATTTTTAATGAGCTTTTTGATTGCAGAGATATTGATAGCTGTGGCCAGCACCAGAAAGCATGGCCTACCGGGAGTCTTAATGCATCTCTAGTAAATATATGGCACATCCTGCACCTAGGTATTATTACTCACGTCACCATTTTCATGAGGCTTTGCCAAGAAAAACCTTGTGCAAGAGGTGGCTTCTGCCGCACAAGTCCTCTCTTGTTCTAAGAGGCGTCTGTCAAAGTGTCTCTGCAGGAGAATATGCTTGGAGGAATGAGGTTTTGTGGCCAAAATTTGGCCCATGCTCTTGTTTTGATAGGTACTGAATAGATGTTAAATTGTTTTTGGTAATCTGGCAAGAGTTACATGACCCACAACAGTGCTTTAGAAAGAATTTCTCAAAGGAATTCTCAATTTGTTTCTGTTCTCTTGGCCTCTGATCCCCTTGTATGAGTGCATAAAAGAATAACTGGACCCCCGGACCCCCCCCCCCCCCCCCACCCCCCCCTACAATATATATATAGTATGTAATTGACTCACCCTCATGTCGTTCCAAACCTGTATGACTTTCTTTCATCTGTGGAACACAAAAAGTGAAATTTTGCAGAATAGTTTACAGATGCCATGGGCTGTCAAGCTCCAAAAAGTGCAATTAAAGTACCATACAAGTAGATTATATGACTCGTGCACTATTTTTCAAGTGTTCTGAAGTAGGACTGGGGGATTTGGATTCATTTGAATTTACGTTTTGACAATATTAAAAAATGTTCAAGCTTCTGCATAAAAATATTAACAAATACTGTAGTTAGACACATTGTCAATCTACCAAAGGCTGAATAAGTTGGAGCATAAATGTTCATAGCGCTTGGCTTGATGCTGCTCCCAATCTCATCAACTGCACATGTGTGTGTGCTTCAAATACGTAACAGGAACGTAACAGGTTAACAACATGGAGAGACTGATATAAAAGACACCGGTTATATTTATTCGTGTTCTGCACATGTTGATGAATGGTCTCCTTTCTTTAAATGCCAATAAATTAAGCATTATTTACGTGACTGTTATCGCAGCTTCATATGAAATCATATAGTTAGACTATAAACTGGAGAATCAAACATCTACCGGTCCTTCTTTTACCATGATGATTCAGATAGAATCTAGTTATTGCTTTATTCTGTGACGTGTTTCATGTGTACTGCATCTAAAGCTAGTGTTTTGGTCAGCGTTCATTTTGACAAACTTTATGAGTTGATTTTCAGTGATTTAAATAATTTCATGTTGCTGTGCTGCTAAGTGTGTACCGGTTGAGATTGTCGTTGGCCTGGACTCTATTGGCAGCAGTTTATGATTTTACATACAAATTGTTTGATAGACATTGAGTACTTTTTAGATAACCTTGATCATTTCTAGATAGACTTGGTTTAGATAAATATTAATACCTACATTGGCTAAGAAGTATTTTGCACTTATCTTATTCTCTAATTTTATTTCTTAACATCTAGGTTTATTAGAGTTTAATTTATTTTACATTTACACTGTTGATAGTTTCTTTTGTGGTGCCATTTTTAATTTTTTTTGCAGTTAATCTCCCAGCCCTATTCAAAATCCATTCAATAGCTTTGTGTTAAACAGACTGTGTGAAATTGTTATTCACTGATAATATGTCTCTCCATCGTAGTTCTCAAATCTTTTAATTTACATTTGTGTGGATTCAAAAATGCTATGTGAATTCTGATGCACCAGGTTAGACATCAGTTTGAAGTCAATGACACTGTATGTCATTGGTTGACTCGTGTCGCATAAAATATCTCGACAACTTATATTTCAGACTATTCAGCGCACAATGCTATCCTATTTCTTTGAAAAAGTTTGGCTGCTTTTGTGGTGCTTTTTTATTTGGCCCTTTTATAGGTAGTAGTTCCTTTATGCTGTGATATTCTTAAAAATATGTCCCTTTGTTTTCTTCTGTAGAATATCTGACAGGTGTCTGAGTAAATCATCATGAAAATAAATTACAATTTTTGTGGAACTGATCCCTTTTCATTTTTGCATTAAATGTAAAAACAAAAGAAAACAAAAAAAACACCACATAGAAAGTCAAGAGGCAATTTTGCACAAATGTATTGCAGATTTCAAAGACTTGGAGACACAAAAAAGCACTAATGTGACTAGGTTATTTGATTTGTAAGCGCATCATACTTTAGTTATACTCAACAAAAAATATTTTAGCCTATTTTTAAGATGTATCCATTTCAATGTAATAACAAATTTCCATCTAATTGAATTGCCTAATCTTTAACAAAATATTTTTACATTATGCAAGTTTTATTAATTACATTTTCTTCAAGACTATTCAATTCAATTAGATGGAAATTTGTTATTAAATTGAAATGGATACATCTTAAAAATAGGCTAAAATATTTTTTGTGTACTCTTGCAAACAGTTTCAAAGGGCAGGCAGGATAAAGACAAAGACATAAGCCACTCAATCTGACAACAAAGACATGGTGATGTTTCAGTGATGGGCTCAACAAACATTGTCAAAGTGCTGTTTGAACAGCTTTGCGGCACGTTTGTGCCTGCTTGGTTTGTGTTCTGCACAACAGTGACAGGATGTGTACACATATACAGTAAGTGTGCCCTATCATTGTGCAGTGACTTTGCACCTGACCGGTGTTACCTCCCCCTCCCCATCCAGGTGCAAGTGTAACGGCCATGCCAGTGAATGCATGAAGAATGAGTACAGCAAACTGGTGTGTAACTGCAAACATAACACCGAGGGAGCAGACTGCAGTGTGTGCAAGCCCTTCTACAATGACCGTCCCTGGAGGAGAGCCACAGCTGACAACCCCAATGAATGTCTGCGTAAGTTTCGTTTTCCATGTCTCTATTAATCGCAGAGCAGATTCAAACTCTACAAGACTAACTTCATTTCCAGTGGGTTTCCTCTTTTCTTGTCCTCTCCGGCATTAAGTGGAATGCGTAAGAAGATGCAGAATCCCACAAGTCATTATTTACTTACCCTCATGTTGTTCCAAACTTGTATGCTGTTTTTTCAGTGGAATACAAATGTAAAAATTTTAAGAACAGTTCATAATGACCAGAGAATGTCAGTCTCTAAAAATGACACAAAAGCACAGTAAAAGTATCATAAAGAAGTCCATATAGTGTGTGTGTGTGTGTGTGTATGTATGTATGTATGTATGTATGTATGTATGTATGTATGTATGTATGTATGTATGTATGTATGTATGTATGTATGTATGTATGTATGTATGTATGTATGTATGTATGTATGTATGTATGTATGTATGTATGTATGTATGTATGTATGTATGTATGTATGTATACAGTATCTCACATAAGTGAGTACACCCCTCACATTTTGGTAAATATTTGATTATATCACTATATAGAACACTGAAGAAATGACACTTTGCTACAATGTAAAATAGTGAGTGTACAGCTTGTATAACAGTGTAAATTTGCTGTCCCCTCAAAATAACTTAACACACAGCCATTAATGTATAAACCGCTGGCAACAAAAGTGAGTACACCCCTAGATGAAAATGTCCAAACTGGGCCCAATTAGCCATTTTCCCTCCCCGGTGTCATGTGACTCTTTAGTGTCACAAGGTCTCAGGTGTGAATGAGGAGCTGGTGTGTTAAATTTGGTGTCATCACTCTCACACTCCCTCATACTGGTCACTGGAAGTTCAACATGGCACCTCATGGCAAAGAACTCTCTGAGGATCTGAAAAAAATAACTGTTGTTCTACATAAAGATGGCGTAGGCTATAAGATTGCCAAGACCCTGACACTGAGCTGCAGCACGGTGGCCAAGACCATACAGTGGTTTAACAGGACAGGTTCCACTTAGAACAGGCCTCGCCATGATCGGCCAAAGAAGTTGAGTGCACGTGCTCAGCATCATATCCAGAGGTTGACTTTGGGGAAATACACGTATGAGTGCTGCCAGCATTGCTGCAGAGGTTGAAGGGGTGGGGGGTCAGCCTGTCAGTGCTCAGACCATATGCCGCACACTGCATCAAATTGGTCTGCATGGCTGTCGTCCCAGAAGGAAGCCTCTTCTAAAGATGATGCACAAGAAAGTCCGCAAACAGTTTGCTGAAGACAAGCAGACTAAGGACATGGATAACTGGAATAAATAATAAATGTCCTGCGGTCTGATGAGACCAAAATAAACTTATTTGGTTCAGATGGTGTCAAACGTGTGTGGCGGCAACCAGGTGAGTAGTACAAAGACAAGTGTGTCTTGCCTACAGTCAAAGCATGGTGGTGGGAGTGTCATGGTCTGGGGCTGCATGAGTGCTGCCGGCACTGGAAACATGTACTGTGACATACTGAAGCAGAGCATGATCCCCTCCCTTCGGAGACTGTGCTGCAGGGCAGTATTCCAGCATGGTAACGACCCCAAACACACCCAAGACGACCACTGTCTTGCTAAAGAAGCTGAGGGTGAAGGTGATGGAATGGCCAAGCATGTCTCCAGCCCTAAACCCTATTGAGCATCTGTGGGGCATCCTCAGACGGAAGGTGGAGGAGCACAAGGTCTCTAACATCCACCAGCTCTGTGATGTCATCATGGAGGAGTGGAAGAGGACTCCTGTGGCAACCTGTGAAGCTCTGGTGAACTCCATGCCCAAGAGGGTTAAAGCAGTGCTGGAAAATAATGGTGGCCACACAAAATATTGACACTGGGCCCAATTTGGACATTTTCACTTGGGGGTGTACTCACTTTTGTTGGCAGCGGTTTAGGCATTAATGGCTGTGTGTTTACACTGTTATACAAGCTGTACACTCACTACTTTACATTGCAGCAAAGTGTCATTTCTTCAGTGTTGTCACATGAAAAGATATAATCAAATATTTACAAAATTGTTAGGGGTGTACTCACTTTTGTGAGCTTGTGTGAGTGTGTGTGTGTGTGTGTGTGTGTAAAATTATTATTTGTATTACACACCAATCAGCCACAACTTTAATGTGTAGGTCCCCCTCATGCCACCAAAACAGCATATATTATTCTCATAACAATTGTACAGCGCAGTTATCTGAGTTACCGTAGACTTTCAGTTCAAACTAGTCTGGCCATTCTCTATTGACCTCTCTCATCAACAAGGCATTTCCAGATATGGGTATCTAGATATGGGTCAGGCTCTTCAGTTAATGTTCACATCAACTATCAGAATGGGGAAAAAAATGTGTTCTCAGTGACTTCAACCATAGATGATTGTTGTTGCCAGACGGGCTGGTTTGAGTATTTCTGAAATGTGTGTGTGTGTATATGTATGTATGTATGTGTGTATATATATATATATATATATATATATATATATATATATATATATATATATATATATATATATATGAGTCAGAGACACAGATTTAAAAAAAAAAAATCCTGTGTGCTTTAAGTCTTCTAAACCATACGATTATATGGTTATTCACTAATCTCAATCTCATGTGAAACTAGCGTCCAGCACACATTCGCATCCAAATTCATAAATGGTGCTTCAATGTGATTGACACTAAAATGGCAAGTATATTACTGGCCTGTACTGATGTTTTGGCACTTAAATTCTATATCATAGTGGTATAATGGATAATGCCATCCATACCACTATAAGGTGCCGCTTGCTCACAGCACTGACTAAAGCACTGAATGCAAAAATGCAGCCTTTTAAGGTTTAGTAATCAAAGCAAGGCCGTATTGCGATTTCAGTCTTAATACCATCAGTCATGCAGCATTAATGGATATCATACCACTCTCTGATAAGTCAAAATCTGCTGATTTCAAAGCAGTTTGGATGGTTTTCCTCATGTAGCCTTTAGGTAAGTGCCATTTTCACAAATATCACGTCTCTTTATGGCTTTTTTCTGCATTAACATAAGAACTAGCAACTTGTATCATACAAACTTTTTTGGTACTTTCTTTTTGGTGGATTTTCTTATTCTTTTCGGAGCTCGACAGTGGTTATCTCTAAGGACTTTTACGGCTAGAGCTGCATTAAGATTCTTCAAAAATTGGTAATTTTGAGTTCCATGAAAAATCATACATCAACAGAATGCAGATTTGCAATGACATGTTAGTTGAGCCATTCCTTTAAGACAGGGGTGTCAAACTCCGTTCTTGGAGGGCCACAGCCCTGCAGAGTTTAGTTCCAGCCCTGCTCCAAAATGCCTCCTTGTAATCTTAAAGCACTCCTAAAGATCTTGATTAGCTGCTTCAGGTGTGTTTAATTAGGGTTGAAGCTAAACTTTGCTGGACTGTGGCCCTCCAGGAACCGAGTTTGACACCCCTGCTTTAAGACCATCAAGAACTAGTGTTTCCCTACCATCCATACTGAGTAATATTTTGTTTTCTTAAGCTGAAATCATATTAGGAATGGAAGGGAGCTTGTTTTGTCCTCCATCCCCTCATCTGGACATGCATGACTGATGTGCACATCTGATATACAGCAGCCTGAGGCCCAGTGTTCTCACACCCACACAGCTCCTGGTCCTCCATCCTCTTATTTTCACTGTCTCCCTGTTTCCATTTCTCTCTCACAAAAATATGTCCACTTAGTGTTCCAACAGAGGTCTTACTTCGCAATCCCAATGACAAGCAACCCCATATGTGTCTAGTTGTGTTTTCTGAAACCCAATTCACACTTACCATTTGTTTTAAATTTTAACATTTACACCACTCTTTTCATGTGCTCTAAATGGAGCTTGCACGTTCCTACCTGTCAAACTCTCTGAAAGTTCTCACATTAATGTTCTGACTGGAAGGCTTGTCTCTATTGCAGCCTGTAACTGTAATGGCAAGAGCGCAGAGTGTTACTTCAACCCAGAGCTGTATCGCGCCACAGGTCATGGAGGTCACTGCCACAACTGTGCCGACAACACGGATGGGCCAAACTGTGAGCGATGCCTAGACAACTACTACAGAGATACTTCTGGCCAGCGCTGTCTCCCTTGCAGCTGCAACCCAGTTGGTGAGTAACAACCACGCTACAGGCCCAAGATGGAAGATACAGACCTATACTGAATATTGTATCAAACTACACCTCACACAATGGATTTGACTTTATCCTTAAGCCTATTCACACCAAGAGCAACAATACAAAGCCACATGCCTATTAATGTTGAAAATTGGCTAAACTGTTCACAAAAGGCATTATGTTCATGAGAAGTTTCATGCTTGAATGAATATCTACTCTGGTCACTCTCATTCCTTAATACAACCCATCCAGTTTAAAATGAATGACAAATGCAGGTAAAACTTGGCTGGAGCGAGTAAATAAAACAAAACAACTAGTCATTTGACCTTTTAAATTAAAGACATCTTCCACAAATTTTACCTCAAGAAAATATGCCATCAGAAGTCTATTGGAAGCCTGTTTTTTTTATTATTCTAATAGAAGAATTGTTTATTATTATTATATAACAATAAAATATTGTTTTATTTATAAAACAGCCATTTTTATACTGTACATTTGAGTATGGTTTGTATTTCGGTTCTGCTCAGTGCTTGGACTTTGTTTTATTTTTGGTGTATTTTCATATTCCTCATTCTCGGAGACCAACTATATCAGCAGCTCTCAAAAGCTCTTGTCTTATTTGTTTTTACCAAAACAAAACATATCCATCTACGCTGAGAAAAAAGCACATTTTTCAATCACTGTGAAGGTTCCAATAGGAATACTTTGTTTTGTTTTAACATCTGTTAAAACATCCAGTACTGAACATATCTGAATAATTGGGCCTTTATGCAGTTATCTGTGTTTTCTGTGCATGTCTTGTAACAGATTGTTCTATTTGGTGCTGCAGGTTCTCTCAGTACCCAGTGTGACAACACTGGTCGTTGTAGCTGTAAGCCAGGATTGATGGGTGAAAAGTGTGATAGATGCCAGCCAGGGTACCACACACTGACTGAGGCAGGCTGCAGGTAGTGTGCTTTAAACCTCCACGGGTGTGTCTTAAACCCTGAAACCTGTTACTCAGTTATTCTTTTCTGGAAGGATATATTATATTTTCAGACCTGTTATTCAATGGCTTTCAATATTTGTCAGTGCAACCCTGTACTGGGTTAAAATTGCTGTCGGCTTTAAACATTTTTTATTTACTCGCCAGACTTTTGACGACATGCAAGCGCAATGCAACTGAAAAAGATATTATGCAAACCAGGAAGGGGACATCTTCACGCACATATACATATATACATACACACACACACATTGCGCTTGCATGTCGTCAAAAGTCTGGCGAGTAAATAAAAAATGTTTAAAGCAGATGGCATATTATATATATATATATATATATATATATATATATATATATATATATATATATATATATATATATATATATATATATATATATATATGTATATATACCTACCAACCACCTCTTTACTCCAGAGGGCAGAAAGTGAAACTTCAGCTGTGCGGGCAATGCTCAGTTTATACAGTGAAGAAAACAACCATCCAACAGACAGAAGAACACAGACATGCGTTACGTTCCTGCATTTAAAACACTTTATGGAGCGCAAATCCGAACTAAGGGATCTCAAGATGTGTTCTAAGTATTAAACTATATTTAACTTGACACAGTGACCTAAAAATGTATGTTTATGATGCAACACACCCGAGATGCTACACAAGCATGTCTGATGCAGGTGTAAATCTCGAACTGATTGACAAATTCACTTGTGATATGGATTGCTGTGAACTGTATGCCAATGATTGGCTTATATACACATTTATCGTATTATTATTTTTTTAGAACTAATTATTATTAGTTATTTATCTCTGCAACTTTAGTGTGTCAATGGGAAATATACATTTTATACTCTCAAATATGCCTTTTGCAAATAGAATAGAATTGAAGAACAGGGAACTCTGCAAGAGATGGCATGGCCCCCACAAAGCTCCCCAATGCACATCGTGTCAGTCTGAGATCACATAAAGAGACATAAGTAATTGAGACAGACTAAATAAAAGAACTGTGGCGAATTCTCCAAGAAGCTTGGAACATTCTATCTGCCAACAACCAAGAAATACTGTGTCCAGGTGTAAGTAGGAGAATCAGTGCTATTTTTAAGGCAAAAGTGATCACATCAATCTGGGATGGCATGAGTAAATGATGAGAGCAGTTTAATTTTTGGGTGAAATATTCCTTAAAGTGCTATTACATCAAAATGATTTATATATTTACACATTTATTATATTTACTACTATTACTAAATTCTGTTACATGATTGTTTATATGCATAATTTGATGTACTTGTTTAACTGTACTTATTAAAGTATTTACAGTTTACATTTTATACATGTATAATGACAAACACTAAAATGGTATTGTCTCTTCAAGAGAACTGTAGTTCTGTGGCAAATGTTTAAGGTTGAATGAGCGCATCACACAACACGAAATAAGTTGCGCACTCATGAGACCCAGCATGCAGTGAAAGGATCTCGTTGCTAAAGTTCTTCATCGCCACTACACAATTCATTCACTGGCTAGTAAAATTTGAATATTTACTAACTAGTGGATAATAACAGACATTTGAAGTCACATACTGTTCACATAATGTTTAGGGATGTAATCCTTTTAAAGTTATTTAATTCTCCTCAGTCCCTCTTATTTTCTTTCCCCTCTTTCTGTCTTCAGGCCGTGCTCTTGTGACCTTGCCGGAAGCACACAGGAGTGTGATGTTCAGACAGGGCGCTGTCAGTGCAAGGACAATGTAGATGGCTTTAGCTGTGACAGGTCAGACTCATTACTTTTCAAAATATCCATACACATGTACACACACACACACACACATACAGTACATACATGTACACACACAGAGCAGCTGCTGTGGCTTTTTATATGCTTCTGGTGTGTTAGTTTTGTCTATAGTTGACTTGGACAAAAGTTATAATCATGGTCTAAAATGATCACCCACCAAGTGCCAAATGGGAGTAAAAATTGGCTTTGGTAAATAAATAAAACCAGTTGGCTGATAACTTTATAAATAAGTGCTGTGTTTATGCAATGTAAGTGATGAGAGCGATTGTAATCAAAGCCGTACAGACTGTCTAATAAAAACATTTGTTTGAAAACATTTGTCACAATTTATGCATCTTGTAGTGACTTTTAACTCAGTGGAAAATGTACCTTCAGAAGTTTATCTAGGATGCCTAAAATATTTTTCTCCAGAACTGTGGTGTTACATAAACTGATGAGCCAAAACATTGACCACTCACAGGTGAAGAGAAGTACGTTGATCATCTCCTAACAAGGTCACATGTCAAGGTCTGGGTAGACTAGATGGTAAGCAAACAATCAGTTCTCGTAGTCAGTGTGTTGAATGCAGGAGAAATGGGCAGGAGTAAAGACCTGAGCAACTTTGACAAGGGCCAAATTGTTATGACCAGATGACTGGCTCAGTCGTCTGGTCTGAACTAACAGAAGGTTGGCACGAGTCACAGAAAATTTTAATGATGGTTAATGGAGGAAATTATCACGACAACTTGCTCCATATGGGGCTGCGTAGCCGCAGACTTGTCAGAGTGCCCATGATGACCCCTGTCCATGACATATGCACCTACAATGGCCACACAAATGTTGGAACTGGACCATGGAGCAGTGGAAGAAGGTTGCATGGTCCAATGAGTCCTGTTGTCTTTTACATCACGTGGACGGCCGTGTATGTGTACGACGTTTACCTGGGGAAGTGATGGCACCTGAAGGTGTTGCCTTGGCCTACAAATTCCCCAGATCTCAATCCAATTGAGCATGATTGTGCTGTTTTTCATAAAAATACAGATACAAATACATTTTTAAAGAAAAATCCGCTTAATCCCCATGTCATATGGAAAAATATATTCTGATATAAATATAGATTCATGGCTTGTAGGAAATATTTATGGCCTTTAACAACTATTGGCAGGTGTGAAAAGAATTTAATTTCGGACCCTGCTTATAATTACATTGTGTTTATAGTTGTCAAATTATTCATCAACATTTGTGAACCAGAATTAACACTGACATCAACACAATGCCAAAACCCCCATAAACATTCTCCACCTTTCAGCTTCTGATCTTTTACAAGGATGTATCATCAAACAGCAGTTTATAAGAAGCGTCTGATGTTGTCTACCCTCTTTTCCTAATGGAAAGTCCCTACAGTATGTGGGAGTTTTTCTGACAGACAGAGGATCTTAGGGAATGTGTGCGTGTCTGAGAAATAGAATTAGGAGCATGGGTCTCTCAGTGTCAGATGGAAGAGAAAATAGCTCAGGGATGGCAAAGGTTTCCCTGCTGACAGCCTTCAGTCAGACCATATAGGGTCTCCAGACTTGCAGTCACCATTAAAGAGTTTAACTAGCCTGGTCTTCAGCCTCTCGGCGTTGACTGCTCATTGACTATGACAGGGACGGGTCACGATGGGCAACTTGTCGCCCTACATCCGACAAGTATATCATTTTAAGTATATACGTTTTTTTTGTATATAATTGTATATGCATCTATAAATTCATCCCCTCGAAAGTATCTTCGATACAAACATTTTTGATAAAGAGTATCCTGACACAAGCTTTTTGTTTTTTTTAAGCATGTTGAGTTAAAAATATTCCAATAAAAATTCAATATTCATTCTGTTCCATTCCATTGCACACTGTGCTCATCAGATCCAGGTTAGGTGAACCTTGCTAAATATACAAGACTTCCTTAAGACCAATTGGTTGACTAGTCATTCAAGCAACACACCGACTAGTTGATTTTGAAAATATGTTGATGGGCAAACTCCACATATTTCATGAATTGTCTAAAAACGCATTCATCCCAGGACTTGGTCATTTCCATAATCCCAGTTTTCCTGCCTGCATTTACCTAGCACTTTTCACAAAATCTCTTCTCTCACCCCCTCTCCGTTCCTCAGTCACACATAAACTCGCATGTCGGCTGTGACATTCCTCTCAGTCACCCACCTTGGCCACACATGGACTGGATAATCCCTGCATTATATCCTCATGAGAGACACACAGACAGAGAGAGAGAGCGAGCGAGATAGGGGGTGAAGTAAAAAGACAGAGAGGTTCAGAACAGACAAAAAAAAAAAGAGAGGCTGAAACTACAGTTCTTGATTGATGTGTGACTTCTTTGTGGTTTAAACGCCCCGTGATGATCTCACTGACATTAACTGATGATCCATTACAAAACTTGATGACTTTGAATGGGGACCAGAATACAATTTCAATTTTACAGTATTTCTCAATATTGTAATGTTGAATGAATCACTTGGCAAAATAACAAGATTTCAGTGCAAGAGATGCATGGATGCTAAGCACAGGCAAAGTCTTTCTTGCAAGTCAGTCCACTGCCGGACATCTTTGGAATGCTCCCAGGAAGCTAGCCCCTATCTACTTGAATGGGAAAAGACATTTTATAATTGTTGTAACCTTAACTATTGTTGTCCCTAATAAATCTATGTGTTTTCCTGTCAGGTGTAAACTGGGCTACTTTAATCTGGACCCTCAGAATCCTCAGGGATGTACACCATGCTTCTGTTTCCAGCATTCCACTGTGTGTGACAGTGCCAATGGTTACAGCATACACACCATCACCTCCACCTTCGACAGAGGTCAGTGTCTGTCCAGTAGAGCACACACACTCTATCTACACTCCTATAAAGCCCTGTTTATACTCGTTAAATGTGCACTAACTTAGGCAATGTTGTTATCAAGAAATGAGTGCCAATGTAATACAGCTGCTCCAACCAGTCATGAGTAAACATGAGTTAACTCCTATTTTATAGATGATGAGGGCTGGAAGGGGCAGCAGAGAGATGGCTCCAGCATGCCTGTGCAGTGGTCTCCCAGTTCTAGAGATATTTCGCTCATCTCAGAAGACTACTTCCCCATCTACTTTGTGGCTCCAGGTACATCATAACATCAGAAATGGTGTTCTCTTTATGAAATGGCAAAAGAGCCTACTATCATGGAAATGTTTGGGAATTTTAAAATTGTGTTTGTCAGGCCTGAAAAAAGTCATGGAAATTGATTAAAAGTGATTCACAAATTAGTATGAATGATTCATTAGTGAATCAGTCTGAATCTGAATATTTTTTTAATCACTGACGACAGGAAATTACATTTGAAATTCATAGGTCAAAAAGGTGGGAACCCTGGTTTTTAATTAATGAGTGAAATGAGTGGTATCTTGAAGTGTTTTTCTAACAAACCTGGATGTTTTTCTTTGTTTTAATAGAGAAATATCTAGGCAATCAGTTGCTGAGCTATGGGCAGAACCTCATGCTGAACTTCAGGATACAGAGACATGATGCCCGACTGTCAGCAGAGGATGTTGTACTGGAAGGGGCAGGGCTCCGGGTTGCTGTGCCACTTATTGCCCAGGGCAATTCCTACCCAGGAGAAGACATGCAAACATTTGTCTTTAGGTGAGTTTCTTTTGTTAGGAGAATAATAGTCTTTCAACTCATTCATTGATTTATACATAACTTGGCTGATGTGCAGTTAGTTTCAGTGTCATGTTAAATGTGTTTTAAAAAAAAAAAAAAAAATTATATTATAATTATTCAGGCTCCACGACACCCCTGACTACCCTTGGAGACCCCCCCTGAAACATGCCGACTTCCAGAAACTTCTGCACAATCTGACTTCCATCATGATTCGTGGAACCTACAGTGAGAGAAGTATGTGTGCTTGTTCACTGTAGTTGAACATTTATTTTTAAGCACTTTATGAAGATGTTTTGATCTCTGTTGAACAATACTTTATCTGCACAAAAATACTGATACAATTTGTTTTGTACTCTGGTTATATATTACAGTGAAGACAATACTATTGAGCTCTCCATTGTGAGACACTCAATGTCATTTTAACCTTGAAATTTACCTCAACTGGTAGTGCATATAGTTGGCAATGCCAAGGTCATGGGTTCGCTTTCCATGGAACAAACATGCTGATAAAATATATAGCTTAAATATACTGTTAGACGCTTTAGATCAAAGTGCCTGCGAAGTGTATGGAAGTTCAGTCCGTCAGACATAATCTCTTTATTTCTGCTGTAGGTGCTGGTTATTTGGACAACGTTTCCCTCATGACTGCCCGTCATGGCCCTGGAACTCCAGCTCGTTGGGTGGAGAAGTGCGTGTGCCCTCAGGGCTACGTGGGGCAGCACTGTGAGAAGTGTGATCTGGGATACAGGAGGAGTCGACCTGAGCTGGGCCGATTTAGCCCTTGCGAACCCTGTAACTGCAACGGACACAGTGACACTTGTGACCCTGTGACAGGTTTGTCATCACAACTGGCTTATTACCATTGCATTGCCATAGTGTTGATATATTATTACTTATCTTCTCTCAGAAGACTCAAGGCAACAGGCTGGATATTAATTTCAAATCTGTTGTTTAGATGTGGGCATTACAGAAGGTCATATACTCTGGGTGTATGCAACATGAAATACATTGAAATAAAATAGACTTTGATTAACATAACATTATGTATAATTTTAAGGGAATTAAGATCTTATCTGATACTGCTACTACAGTTGCCATTCTTAGCAGTCCCCTGGACTGGGGTACTTGGTCCACCAATTCTTTTGTTTTGTTTAGTTTTTTTTACCAAAAAAGCTTCCTAAAAGGTCTAAATCCATAATGAAAGTGAACCAGACAGTTATTCTTAATTTGTTAACTACAAAATTAGCTTTGACCATGGTTGCTTCAACATTTTGAAACCGGAAGAATGAAATGGCTCAATTAAACTATAAAAGAACCACTTTCCCTTGACAATAAACATAATGAGTGCTATCACTGTTTTAGTGATTTGCGACCTGTTCATGGGTTCATGACCCTTTCAGAAAAAAATGTTAAAGGAATAGTTCACCCAAAAATGAAAATTCTCTCATTATTCACTAAACCTGATGCCATCCAGATGTATATGACTGTCTTTCTTCAGCAGAACACAAATTAAGATTTTTTTAGAAGTTGGAGCTCTGTCAGGTCCTTATGATGAAAGTACACAGGTGCCAGCATTTTGACGGTCCAAAAGTCATATTTAGGCACCATAAAGTAATCCACATGACTCCAGTCGATCAATGAATGTCTTCTGAAGCAAATCAATAGTTTTATGTAAGAAACAAGTCAAGAATTAAAATTAAATTGGCGCTTCCATCCAGGTCTCTGATGCTGTTTGAAATGGGCGAACTCTCACATGGCGTCTGTCGCACTTACGTTAAGCTTTGCGTCAGCTGCTGGCAGGAAGTAATTTTTAATGCATTTGCTTCAGAAGACATTAATTGATTGACTGGAATCATGTGGATTACTTTATTGCTCCCTAAATATGACTTTTGGACCATCAAAATGCTGGCACCGTGCACTTGCATTATAAGGACCTGACAGAGCTCCGTCTTCTTTTAAAAATCTTAATTTGTGTTCTGCTGAAGAAAGACAGTCATACACATCTGGGATGGCATCGGCATAAGTGAATGTGAGAATGTTAATTTTCGGGTGAAATATTCCTTTAAAGTTAGGGCTAATATTAGTCTAGTTCAGTTGAAATTCAAATCTTGCACATTGCTTAGTGGGATACAGTTAATCATTGCAGTAAACTGTTGTACACTGCACATTTAGGCAAGTAGGACATCTGGGTATTGTATGGATAAAGAAAATGTTTAAACTGTGCACAGTATATTTTCTGTACTGCAGCAATAGTAAAAGTATAATGGTAGTATGCTATTCCTAACAGAGCCCTAGTCCCTTCCTAATAAAGATTATAGTATATGCTCCTTTTAGCTTTGTGTTTGTAGAATGTTGCCATCTTGTGGTGATATGTAGTATTACATTGTAGTTCCTTCATTCTCTGTTTGCAGGAATGTGTAACTGCCAGCACAACACTGCTGGCATGAGCTGTGAGAGGTGTAAGGATGGCTTCTATGGTGATTCAACGGTGGGCTCTCCTACAGACTGTAAACCCTGTCCCTGCCCGGCAGGTGCCTCATGCGCTGTTGTGCCCAAGACCAAAGAGGTGGTCTGTACTAACTGCCCAAGTGGCACCACAGGTACAATGAATGATGAACCTGTATGACTTACTTTCTTATGAGGAACACTAAAGGAGATAGAAGGCAAATTGTTAGCCTCAGCCACCATTCGCTTTCACTGTGTGAAAAAAATATGCAATGAACGTGAATAGCGACTGAGGCTGTTTTCATTTTGGGGTGAACTATCCCTCTCAGAGCATTTATCCCATTCGGTGCTTATGTGTGATCATATTTCATTGATTATAGTAAATATAACCACACCTGATGTCATTCTGTGTCCAGGTAAGCGATGCGAACTTTGTGATGATGGCTTCTTCGGCGACCCTCTGGGTGAGAAAGGTCCCATCAGGTCATGTATTGTATGCAGTTGCAATAACAACATCGACCCCAACGCTGTGGGCAACTGTGACCGAGAATCAGGCCAATGCCTTAAGTGCATTTACAACACCGCTGGCAGCTTCTGTGACCGTTGCAAAGAGGGTTTCTATGGTGATGCCCGTGCCGCAGATGTAGCCGACAAGTGCAAACGTGAGTGTTTTATACTTACTCAGAATTTACCATGCTAGAATAACCAGGAAATACCAGTTTAAGGTTGTCAATCAGTTTTTTGGAACATCATTTTTTTCTGGTCCAAAAACCAAGATGGTTAAAACCAGGTTCACCAGCTGGTAGTCCAGCTGAATAAGCATTTAGACTAGCTTTAGGAAGTTAAGTAGGTTGGTAGGTTGGTAGATTATATACAAAATATACTTTATATTTTAATAAATACACAAAATTAGAAACCGTAAACATTTTAGACATGAGTATCATCTTATGACAGTCTGCACAAAACAGTGCTACCACCTATAACTAGTTTTAGCTGGATTTTCCAGCAGCGTAGAAAGTTTCAGATCCTTCCTCATTTCTAAAACACCAAATATTTATTTACACATACATTATAACGTGTGTATTTTTTCACATCTGCAGCATGCTCGTGCTCTTCATATGGTACAGTGAACAGGCAGACTACCTGTTTGCAGGTGACAGGCCAGTGTAATTGCCTTCCACACGTAATTAACAGAGACTGCAGTGCATGCAAGCCTGGTTTCTACAACCTACAAAGCGGCGAGGGCTGCGAAAGGTATTTAATTGAATTCTCTCCATTTTACAATTATGCCCAATTTTGAGCATAAAGGTTAGAAGACCTGCACATTTTTAAAATGTGCCTTTGAATTTGTTTCCACAGATGCAACTGCAACTCTATTGGCTCCACAAACGGACAGTGTGACATTGTCAACGGTCAATGTGAATGTCAGCCTGGGGTCACAGGTCAGCACTGTGAGCGTTGTGAGGTCAACTTCTTCGGCTTCAGTTCCTCTGGATGCAAACGTAAGATTTCCTGCTATATTTGTGTATATTTGCATAACAGAACTCCTGAGAACTATTATTCTAATAAAAGCTAATAAAATAAATGTATACAGGGCTGGGCGGTCATGACAGTGTACTTGTGACGGTAGAAATGTATCAAGTTCTAGAGACTATGCTGCACATTTATACTGCAGTAGTTTTATTTTTGCAAGGCTATCAGTGAGCAGGACTGCTTTATATTATTTACATGTAGGAGTAATGAATAAAACTGGAAGACTCAGAAAGTACAGAGCCTGACGTGTCCCAAAAAAGTCAAGACAAGGAAGAACTCGTCATTAAAGGACAACTGTTGTGTGGACATGCAACATTAAGCAGAAAACTGTAATCTGAAAACTGTCACACACACGCCTAGTTTTTATCTACAGTAGTTTTGTCGTGGCACACAGAGCCTCTTGCAGTGCAGACATGGGTGATAGGAATACTGTAAGAGCCATTATATGCACCCTGCATCCACCTGTCCATCAAGTTACTGATAAAAAAGTGTAATTATCTTTCATTTGTAAATGTACTGGGTTATGCAAAAATTGGCAAAACCATGCGGTTATCTAATTTAAACAATTTTATTGATAGACTTCTGGAAAAAACAACTATATTGTCATACGCCTTATTCGTGATATAAAATTACTCGTAGTAATTTATACTATTCACCAAGATTGTTTTGGTTTGTTTTTGTTTCATTTGTTTGTTTTCATTTTGTTTTTTGTTTGTTTTGTTTTTTGCTTCAGCTTGCGACTGTGACCCAGAAGGCTCCCAGTCCACCCAGTGCAGGGAAGATGGGCGTTGCCAGTGTCGTCCAGGGTTTGTGGGAGCTCGCTGTGACATGTGTGAGGAGAATTATTTCTACAACCGCTCTACACCAGGCTGCCAGCAGTGCCCCAACTGTTACAGTCTGGTCAGGGACAAGGTAAGGTCTTAATCTTCTGAATGCATCCACAAGAATTAGCTGCATATTTTTCCTAAAGGACTTTTGTTTATAACGGAGAATACAAGTTCAGATTTCTCTGTCTTTTTTGCATAGGTTAACCAGCAGAGACAGAAGCTTCTTGACCTGCAGACGTTAATTGATTCTCTTGACAACAGTCAAGATACAGTGAGTGACAAGGCCTTTGAGGACAGACTTAAGGAGGCAGAGAAAACAATCATGGACTTGCTGGAAGAGGCACAGGCTAGCAAAGGTATTTTCTGTCAAAGTCTTTTAAAAAATGTCTAAATATTATTCTGTATTTTTGTTTTTGGTATAAAGTGCAATCTGACAAAATTAAATTAAATGCATTGATTTGTATTCTGCCGTAATAACCAACTACAATAGCGTATTACATGTTCATTTCTTCTCTAAAATGCAATTCTCAAGCCTATGAGTGTAAAACCTGGTGAACATTCTCTGCCTCCCTACATTTGTCTTTGCGTGTTTTTAAAAATGAATTATGAATCATACCAAAATCATGAACAAATTTCAGATGTCATGATGGATCCCATCATATAGCAAAGAATTGTAATTGTTTCGAATAATTCTTTAGAGCAAATATTTACACTCGTAATATTTTCATTTTTGCATTACACTTTTGTAAAATCACATGGTATATGCAACGTCTATTTAATATTAAACAGTGTTACATAAGACACTTTGTATCATCATTATTCTGTCATCTTACACTGTTACCAAACAGAAGTTGATAAAGGACTTTTGGATCGTCTAAACAACATTAATAAGACCCTGAACACTCAGTGGAACAGACTGCAGAACATCAGAACCACCGTAGACAACACAGGCAATCAGGCAGATATTGCTCGTAACCGAGTCCGTGATGCCGAGGACCTGATCAGTACTGCAAGAGAGGAGCTGGACAAAGCCAAGGAGGCAATCAGTAAAGTGGTGAGCTTTTACACCCAGTTAAGAGAATATACCTTAATATTCTAAGAATGTATATAAATTGCCAAATCTCTTAATTGTAATCATTTTTTATTTTTTCCATAGGACATTCAAATACCCACAACTTCTGGAGATCCAAACAATATGACACTTCTGGCAGAGGAAGCCCGTAAACTGGCAGAAAAGTGAGTTATTCTAATGAAAATTAATCTGACATTGCTTTTTCACACCACAAACTTTACTTAACATGTTCTGTTAATATTTGTACAGACATAAAACAGACGCAGATCAGATTGAGAAGATTGCAAAGGATGCAAATGACACTTCTACCAAAGCTTATAATCTTCTGAAGAAGGTGCTGGATGGCGAGAACAAGATGAGCAGTGACATTGATGAACTCAACAGGAAGTATGCATTTTGCATTTCTTACCAAAGTACATTTTATTAAATTTATTCAGTTGGTAGCTAAGGATGCAAAAAGAGTACTACAAGGTTTCCATCATCATGGAATTCCCCAAGTCAGCATGAAATATCAGTCTGTCCATTTTAGGGTCTAATTGGAGACATTTGTAGACTGATGTTAAAAGCAGTCTTGTTTTAAAACTAACTGGTTGTCCATTTGTTCTCAGGTACAATGAGGCAAAGGACTTGGCCAAGAACCTTGAGAAACAGGCTGCCAAGGTGCATGCTGAAGCAGAGGAGGCTGGCAACAAAGCTCTGAAGATCTATGCTAACTTAACCACCTTGCCCCCATTTGACACCAAATCGTTAGAGGTGCTGATTTTTAGAACTTTTGACTTGTCTTGCTTCGCGCAATCAACACTGTTGTATCCATAATCAAATATCCTTGAATTCCTCTGATCTCAGGATGAGGCCAATAAGATTAAGAAGGAGGCTTCAGACCTGGACAAACTGATAGATAAGACAGAGGAGGAGTACAATGACATGAGGGAGGACCTGAGGGGCAAAGAGACTGAAGTTCGCAAACTACTAGAGAAAGGAAAGACTGAACAACAGGTATGCAAAGATTGTTTTATTTTCGTCCTTCCACAGCGTGACTGCCGTGTGCATTTTCCATTTCCCTGTTTGATCTGTAACTAGTAGCACCTAATAAACATGCAAAAAATATATATAATATTTCTAGAGCAAATGGTTTTCCTAAAAATATTGGCAACATATATGGCCAGCAAAGTTGTGAAATTTTAAATAATACCAAGCTATAGAATGTCAGATTTTTTTATCGAATTGTTTGTTGTTTCCAGGAATGTTGGTTATTCATGTTTTTGAGATGTTACAGACATTTATATCCGAAATTAGCATAATTCATTCTGATTCAAAGTATCTGTAAGGAATTTTTAGAATTGGCCCCCAAGTATCAAGTCAGGTTTGCAGTCGCTGTCTCAATCCGGATACTCACGAGGGGAGAAAGAAGTGACACAGCAGAGCATATCAGATCATTCTCCCACTTTTAATGTCCAGCTCATCATTATGTATGTTCAGCAAAGCAACACGTCTACTAGACTAACCAATCAAGTCATTCTTTACCTTATCTGTATGTGACATACATGTTTGTTGAAATACGTTAGTTCTTAGGTCAGAGAGTATAGATATAGGAAACTAATTTCTATAGATGGCAATTTGCTTACATACCATTTGCAGAACAGGAAACAGCTTGCAACACATCAACCGTGTCTTGTAACAGCAAAAGTTAGTTGTACTGGATAAAAAGGTGTTGAGAGGCCTTATTATTTTACAGTATCAAATTGCTTGCTATTACTATTTAGTGAATGATTTAACCTTCAGTGTGCTGTCTGTCTGCACTGGTCTCAGAACAGTTCGAAATGCCCTTATTTTCATCCTAACGCCATATAAAGCCTCCTAAAAGCAACATTTTTCAGCTTTTGGATGAACCCATTTAATCTCAATGCGATAATGCACAGTAAATGTAGGATTTCTAAGGGTGAAAAATGGGCTTAAGTACACAGTCTACAATGAGGCGATTTGCGATAAATCACTCAAATTTAAAAAAAAATTGCATATCGGATGAAACTAGACTCTAATCTTTTGACTCAAACAGGTTTCAATGTAAAAACTTAATTAAGGTTTCTTACCAGCTATAGTTTTGTTGCTGTTTCTCACAAAGACAAGCTCTGCTGTGGTCGGCACCATGCTGTTTTGTCACATGACTCTGTGTGTTGAAACTTTACCCCTTTACTGACAGCACAGGTTCTCCTGAACTGAGATGAGTCGGTTTAAATGAATTTAAATTATGCGTGCATAAAGCAAAGCCAAAATACAACATCCATGCAGTTGTACGCAAGGTCGCACGAGGTTAATACGATATGAAAGTATTTAAACATAGAAAATTTTTTATGGTCTCTGTACATGTATAAAAGAACTGAAACAAGTAAATGTTTTAATATACATGAGGGTTATTTTGTGGTGGTGTTTGGAGTTTTTTTACTTCAGCTGCTGCTCTTTCACATGGTTGGAATGTAAGAATTAACCATGTAGCAAGAGAGCCAGGAGTCACAAATGATAGTGATGAGAGATGAGTGATACTGCTGGTCATAGTCCATAGTCTCATCATAATCTGATTGAGCTAAATGTCATGTTCTTAATGAAAGAACCAAGCCATGAACTCAATCATTGTGCTTATTAAACTCAGCTCAGAGTATTAATTACTTTTTAGCTGCTGAAAGGAATAGTTTGCCCATAAATGAATATTCAGTCATAATTTACTCACCTTCATGTTGTTCTAAAACTGTATGACTTTTTTCTTCCTGGGAACACAAAATGAGAGAATTTGAAGAATCTCCAAGCTGCTGTTTTCTATACAACAGACAAATACGGCATGCAGTTTAGCGGCCATTATACAAACCTATTTTACCTTGAAATGCCTCAATTGACCAATCAATGTGAAGTATTCCAGAGAGCTATGTATTACTCTGTATTTGTTTTCCCACAACATTTACAAACCTTCCCACATATGCTTTTTCTGAATGTTAGGCCACATCCACACTTATACCTTTTCATTTGAAAACTCTATTTTCGGTTTCCTGACATCATCTTTTTCCAAAGTAGGTAGTACTAGAGAGTGACAACAGAGCCATTGAGTACTAAACTAATACGTGTAGGAGCTAAATGGCTGTTCTTAGTTGCCAAATGACAGAATCGCTTGATTTTAAATGGTTGTTCAGCAGTACAGCGGCATTTTAGTGCCACTTCAAAATAAAAAAATCTATGATTTTGAGGATGTAATGGCATTAAGAGAATAAAGTTATGTTTTGTGAATAAAGTCAAAATTATGAGAATAAATGCGTAGCATTATGAGTATGCTATATTGCGTGAATACAGTACAAATATTTAGAGTAAAAAAAAATCTTTCACCGCATATTATTTCTTACATTTTTTTCCTCTTCTATCCCTGTCCATTTCAGACGGCCGATCAGTTGTTGGCACGTGCAGACGCAGCCAAAGCTTTGGCTGAGGAGGCAGCAAAAAAAGGCCGATCTACTTTCCAGGAGGCCCAGGACATTCTGAACAACCTCAGAGGTTAGGGGTCTAAAGTCACCGCCTAAAATCTTATAAATTGATATCATTGGATTTGTTTGAAATATTGAATAATACTATAAATATGTATCTCACTTCAGACTTTGACAAGAGAGTAAATGACAACAAAACCGCTGCCGAGGATGCCATGAAGCGAATCCCGGAAATCAATGCGACAATCAATGAAGCCAATGATAAGACCAGACGGGCCGAGGCGGCTCTAGGAAATGCAGCAGCAGATGCTAAAGAGGCCAAGATGAAGGCAGAGGAAGCTGAGAAAATCGCCAATGATGTTCAGAAGGTACATAATGAGTTTTAATAAAATAACTTGCAAACTATTAGACTCAAAACTGTAAAGAAGTTCTGGGGTGTCCTCTCCGGGGTGTATTTCTAAAGCTGGAACTGCATACATGATTCAATGTGCTTGTTCCTCAGGGCTCAGCCAAGTCAAAAGCTGATGCAGAAAAAGCTTTTGAGGACACCATGAAACTGGATGGAGAAGTGAACAACATGATGGGCCAGCTGACCGCTGCTGAAAAAGAGCTAGAAAAGAAGAAAGCAGAGGCAGATGCAGACATGATGATGGCAAACATGGTGGGTTATGGCTTCTTTGACCTCTTGTGTAAAACTTGTTTTAAAATCTCATTACAGTCTTTGAGTTTTTATTGACTGTTCTCTACTTCACAGGCATCTGACAATGCTAAAGAAGCAGAGGGCAATGCCCGGAAAGCCAAAAATGCTGTCAGGACAGTGCTGAACACAATCAATGAATTATTAAGCCAACTCGGTAAGAACAACATCCAGAAGATTAAGGAATGCACCGATATGGAATTTATGTGTCAATTATAACCGATATTCAACTATTGGTGATAGCTAATTAATTAAAAAATACTCACTTGACAAAAATAGGTGTTTAAATGCTCAGAATCTGGACTCGACATTGCACAAATGTGATATGGCCAACTCTGAACTACTGCTTTTTAATTAGCTGACACTGAAAAAACAGTTAGATGTGACGTTCCTTTAACTGTTCTTGAACGTTCCAAATGCTAAACGTCGATGCAGAAGAAACACTACTAAATGCTTCTCTCTTAAGTCTGTTTTTGGTTTTATGTACGCAAAACAGGGGTTGTGATACAACTATGGTCACTGACAAAAATCACAACATTTTCTGCCATTGGTGAATAATATTGGTTTAAAAACCCCAACTTGTCCTCTTCCAGGCAACATCGATAAGGTGGATCTAAGCAAGCTGAATCAGATCGATAACGCTCTAAAAGATGCCAAGGAGAAGATGTCAGGAAGTGAGCTGGACAGAAAGCTGAAGGAGCTTAATGACATAGCCAAGAGCCAGGAGGACATGATCACTGACTACGATCGTCAGATCCGAGAGATTCGAGCAGACATCGCTAACCTCAACGACATCAAGAACACACTGCCAGAAGGCTGCTTCAACACTCCTTCTTTAGAGCGGCCTTAACTTTCATGCTACACCGCTACATCTGCCTTACTCTCTACTCCCCTTGTCCATGCTGTGGACCTCTACCATGTCCGACACATGGTCAAGAAGCCACCCTCAACCAAAACAGGCTTCGTTTTGTTTCATATCCTTTTTACCTTGTTTTTTTTTTTTTTGTTACTTTTATTAAGTTTGTTTGTCTGTATTCCTACAAGACACTACTTTTTCAATCCAAATTTTTCATACAAGACGACGAAAGCAGCTTTTAAATTTTAATGTGCAGAAATGCTACAACGTGAAGAACTCCAAGTAATGGCGCTCACCAACTGTGTGTGTGCATGCGTGTGCGTGCACGCCTGTGTGTGTGTTTGTGTGTGTGGGTGGGTTTGGGTGGTTTACAAGGACTATTTTTTTAGGTTACAAACTGGTAACTACAAGGGTATTATACTATAAATGTGGTTTATGAGGACATTTCTTGTCCCTATAATTTAAATTGCTTAAAACATACTAAATTATGTTTTATTGAAATTGTAAAGTGTTTTGTGAGGTTTAGGGTTAGGGGTTAGAATCTATAGTTCAACAGTATAAAAATCATTATGTCTATGGAGAGTCCTCATAAGGATAGCTGCACCAATGTTTGTGTGTGTTTGTGTGTTTGTTTGTGTGTTTGTTTGTGTGTGTGTGTGTGTGTGTGTGTGTGTGTGTGTGTGTGTGTGTGTGTGTGTGTGATACAGCAAGCTACAAGAGATTATGTGTACCTCTTGAGTTTAACGTAAACCCACATGACTGCACCACCTCAAACCTTCCTGGTCTTTACATCAGATTTAAGGGAAGGCCATCATGTGCTTCTTTTTAGCCAGAATTAAATGAACACCGAAGCCAACCATAAGGTGAGACTTCAGGATTTTGTGTTTGTTTGGGGAAGTTTGCTACTTAAGCTAGTATATATCATAATCTATAACACATTGGTCGCCTATTACTACTCAATCAAAGCTAACAGTGAAGGAATCTTAATTTGTTCATAATGCGCATTTACTTTCTCAATACCCCATCCTAGATCTGGTACTGACCCTGTCATATATATATATATATATATATATATATATATATATATATATATATATACAGTATTCAGATTAAGTGTATATAAATTCAGTACTAAAAGTTGAGAGAAAGTTGATTTCACATGGGTTCAATGACCCATCATGGTTGCAATACATTTCATGTTTCTATTTGTTTAAACACTACAATTTCATGTTAAGATGTGTTTTTATTTTATTTTTAAAGGCTGCTGCTTACTACAGGTGTACTGCAAATCACATTAACAAGCAAAATTCAACCCTATGCAACTTTGTACATTTGCGTAGCAAGACCTTTTCTGATACACTGGTGCTAATAATTATTTCAAATGTTCTATTTTTGTGTGAATGTTTTTTTTTTTTTTTAATTATTATAATAATATAGAGTTGAGGAACTGTTATTTGTGTAAATATGCTTAAATGATTCAGGAATGGCTGATTTGAAACCCAAGACCCAACCAGCCACTTCATCAGTTCATTTATAAAAAAACAAAAAATCAGCCAAAACTTTCACATAATATATATAAATCTACATAATATGTTCTGTGATATATATATATATATATATGCTTGCCTGTATACATGGCTCAGTGTTGCATCATAGCTCTATCATTTATTTTACTTGTGGTTTATTTTCAGCAGACATTGATGCCTAATGAGAACCCTCTTTTTTGACTGTTAACTTGCACACCCCAAAACATGTCTGAACATACACCATATGTCTCTAATATTTTGTATTTATCTGAATGATTTGCTTTATGTGAGACAGTAATCAAATGTTGCTAGTTAATCATTGTTAGTTTCTTTTGCCTAAATGTATGGACATAATCCATGTCACAATTTTCTAAATGTGTTCTGCTTATGGACATCACATCATAACTTATAAGAAACTGAACGCTGATGTCCTTTGATTTAAGAAGCATAGTGATCTTTCACTGTTTGTTTCTTAACATTACCATATCAGTAGTTTCTTAAGTTATGGTCTTATTTAGACAATTTTTAGCAGTTCCTCAACCAACATTTGAAATGTCCAACTGAGAGATTAAAATATGGAATGTGCCACTTAAACAGTAGACAAATTGGCCTCTGCCCTCTCTCTACAACAGTGTGGACATAAGTGCAACACGTACTCATTTATGTATAAAACAGTATTTTTAATTTATAATGTATCAAGTATTTGTGATTCTTGTTCTTTAGTAAGAGTATGTTTGATGCACAGTTTTATGTGGTCCTTTGGTTCTGGAGAGTGTAACAGATTTTAAAGACACCCCATCCCTCTTTTATCCAATCATTTTACAAACACACCCCAAAGGACCGACACCTCTGCTTGTTACCCATTTGCCTGTAAATCCAATCATAACATTTGAATAATAAAAAGTGGTTATTACAGGACTGGCCAATTGTGTGGTTTTTCTTTTCTATAATTGTGCTAGTCATAGTCAAGTCATTTTTATTTGTATAGCGCTTTAAACTACACAGCTTTGCAGACAATTATGTCCTCATTGAGTAATTTAAATTAAAAATTTGATTGAAAATCATGTTTTGAAAATGATTTGTCTTTTGGCCCCAAGTGAGTAAGCCAAAGTGCAAGGAACCCAAAATTCCATAAGATGTAATTTAAAATTTTTGAAAAAAATAAAAAAATAACTTCCCCTCTGGCTATACTGTTGATGCAGTGTCCTTTTTTATTTGGCTGATAAAGGCTGTAACTGGTATTAATCAGTGGTGGAAAGAGTACTGTTTTATTTATTTACTTAAGTAAAAGTACTGCTACTGAAGAAATAATTTACTTGAGTACTAAGATATATTATGACTGAAGAGTAAATAAGTAGTTTGCCGAAAAGCTAGTGAATTACGTTACTTTATGAAAATAATATTATATATGCTTCCATTTTTAGAACATAAAGACAAGTTTTGTTCTTGAAAGGAACTTATAGTTCCTTTCACCAAGGATGCATTAAATTGATAAAGAAAACTGCCATAATCATTAATTGCCAATATTATTACAGTTTGAAATAATTGTTTTGTGATATTAAATGTTCTTATTATTAGAACAATTGAAAATGGTTGTGCTACCATGCTAAAATCACAATACAGTGGGTTTTACCCCATTTGCTGAGTTTTTTTTTCTTTTTATTAATTAACATTTTTTTTTATTGATTCAAAAATACACAACAGAGAAAAACACAACACATACACACCGAATCAACATTTAATATTTAACCCCCACTAATATCTCTCCCCAAACACCAACCCCACCCTAACCCGCAACGAACACCCCTGTGGTCACATATAACACCACACACACACACACACACTAAAAAAAGCAAAAAATATATAATAAGCATACATAATTATACAAAACTTCTCTTTCCCCATCCTATTCTGAGAGTCTCCCAAAAATGCAAAAAAGTACCCCATTTCCTAACAAACAAGTCCCCAAACCCCAGCCTTCTACTTGCCACCCTCCCCATCTCCGCACACCACTCTGGAAATGATGGCGCTCTGTCTGACTTCCATTCCCTTAAAATAATTTGTCTGCCAATCATGATACTGGTCTGAACCCAGTTTTTTATGTTTATCCCCCAAATGTATGACTGCCCCATCACCCAAAATACAGAGTCTGGGGTAAAGTAACATTTGAGTGCCCATAACGTACACATACAACTCTAAACCTTCAACCAAAATTCTTGGATCTTAACACACCCCCCAAAAAAACATGGATTATGTCTCCATTTTCTGACTGGCTTAGCCAGCAGGTGGGTGTGTTTTTAAGACCAAGCCTATACAATCTAGATGGGGTCCAACAGAATCTATGTAATATCTTGAATTGCACATGGTGTACCCTTGACTGTCGAGATTCAGACTTGACATTCTTTAGAATCCTACACCATACTTCCTCCTCCAATACCAAGTTTAAATCTTTCTCCCATAATCTCTTGAGAGAAGTTAAAGCTCTGTCCCCAAGACTCTGAATTAACATACATTGATGCCTCATGCCTTTTCCCAAAAGCAGTAATCACCTCTCTTAGAGTATCTGCCGCTTTAAGGGGTGTGCTACTCCCCAAAATAGTACAGAGCAGGTGGCACAGCTGTAAATACACATAGAACTGAGATCTGGGAATCTCAAAGCATTGAACCAAATTTACAAAAGATCTCAACACTCCACTCTCATATAGGTCACCGAGTGTAGTAACCCCCCTCGGAATCCACTCTGACCAGCAGAAAGGGGATCTTTCAATACATCATTTAGGGTTCAGCCATATGCTCGAGGCAACATTTAAATAAACGTCTGAATTAAACACTCTGGACACTTTTGTCCATACTGTGTTAAAATGCGAAATTACAGACTTAACTACTCCAGTTAGTTTAATAGAAAGGCTTTGTAATGGCAAAATAGGGTCAAGAACTTCCTGTTCAATACAAAACCAGGGAGGGGCTCTCTCAGGTGGAAGCGACCAATGATCCCTGAGGTGCAAAAAACATATATGCTAGTATGCAATGCACAGGGGTGCCATGCAAAGAAAAATGCATAATAATACATCTAAATCTTGGGTAGGCCTAGCCAACCTTTGTCATTCAGCCTATGTAACTTTTTGAAATGTAATCTGGGATACCATTCCAAATGAAGGACCTTGATATACTATCAAATTGCTTGAAATAAGAGAGGGGGAGAGACAGGGAGAGGCAGGTAGTTAAATGATGGAATACAATTCATTTTAATAACATTAACATTCCCAATCATAGATAAATGTAATGAAGCCCACCTGCCCACAAGGCTCTAATTTTTTTTTTATTAAGAAATGTATTTAGTTAAGAAATGTAACTAAATCAGACAAATTTGCTGGGAATAAAATGCCCAAATACTTAATGCCCTGTTTGGGCTACTGGAAGGCACCCAGCTGGAAAGCCGTTACTGGGCAATACACCTTCAGAGCCAAAGCTTCGGATTTAGGCCAACTGACGAATAATAAAATATAATCTGTGTAAAACAAAAGTTTATGAGCCACACATCCCGCCACCACCCCTGGAAAATCATCTTCCCTTCTTATGGTGGCTGCTAATGGTTCCAGGGCAAGAAAGAACAATAAAGGGGAAAGAGGGCAACCCTGCCAGTGCCCATATCCAGAGTAAAATAATCTGAAATTAATCCATTTGTTTGTTCCGCTGCTACTGGGTGTCTATAAAGTAACTTAATCTAATAAAAGTATTCCTGAACCCGTCGTATATTTCCAAAATCTTAATTTTGGAAATATCAAAAGATAATCCCATTTTACCATATCAAATGTCTTTTCCACTGAGCACATGACATTGATGAAATGCCTAATGTTATCAGAAGAGCTGCAGCCCGAATAAACCCCACCTGATCTATATGTATAAGAGATGTCATAACTTGACTTAATCGGTTAGCCAAAATTTTAACATCTAGCTGGATCAGGGAAATTGGACGGTAACTCTTACACTTGCTTGTATTATATCTGTATTTCAATCAGGTCAATTCTCTGAGGCCATCAGACAACGTTTGGCACTTCAGCTCTGCAATTTGACATTTCTGCAATTTTAATATTCCTTTCCAAATCCACGAGTTCTCATGCTTTGGATTTTTTGATGATTGAGGCATACTGTATGGCCCCTAAGAACCACCTTAAGTGCCTCCCAAGCCATGCCCACAGATAATACGGAAGACCAGTTGGTCTCCATATAAACATTGATTTCAGCCATTAACATTTGTTGGAAATCAGGATTTTGCAAAAGGGATACATTAAAGTGCCAACTATATGATTTATTTTTCTCCAAATGTGGTAACACCTCTAAACTCACCAGGGTGGGATCTGAGACTAAGATGTTTCCAGTTGAGCAATCAACAACAGAAGAAATTAACAGAAAAATAAAAACATCTAGAGTAAATCTTATGGACTGATGAAAAAAAATGTATAGTCCCTCCCAGATGGGTTCAAAAGTCTCCAAATATTTGTAAGACCAAGATTTTTACACATCCTGTTAAGCGTCAATTTTGCTCTAGGGAGCTTACACAATTTTGCTTCACTATGATCAAGGACTGAGTCTATAAAAGTCTCCTCCCAATATTATATCATGAGGGGTGCCAGCGGCAGGCACATCCCTTCAAGATCTATAAAAAAGTCGTTCATCAATGTTAGGAGCGTAAATATTAGCTAAATTCAACCTTTGCCCCTGAATTTCTGCTAATGCAATAATGACTCTTCCTAATTTATTATTAAACTGTTTGAGACATTTGAATTGAAGACGTTTACTCATAAATGAAACGACTCCACTGCTTTTACTTGAGCCAGCATTAACGAAAACATGTCCACCCCATATCTTCCAAAATTTTTCAGCTTACTGCGGGGAAAGATGCATTTCTTGAAGAAACACTATATAATATTTCTTACGTTTAAGAAAAGAAATAACCTACCTTCTTTTTATTGGGTGCCCCAAACCATTCAAATTCCACGTGGAGGTAGTCAATCCACTCATATTAACATTTGACATTTTGACATATTAGAATACATTTATTGTGTCAAAAATTAAATTATAAATACCACATTCCAACATTAGTGCAACAGTCAAACCCCGAACTTCCCCCCCAAACCAACCAAATAGAAAAAGAAAAATGTGCGCATTAAGCCTGTGCATGACAGCACCAAATGGCGTCCATCCCTCAAAACTCAAACTGTCCATGTACGCCTACTAGAGCCACCGCAACACATTTGCAGTCGGATTGCTCGAGTCTGGTGTTTCTATTCAATGGTATTCTATTCAGTTTCCTCGGGCAATAAAATGAATGTTCAGTGAGCCATCCCGTTCAGCCGTTACATGAGTGAAACAGATACCACAATCACTCTAATGATTTGCAAGAAATACAAAACAAACTCCATCCAATAGGAAGCATAAGCACAAAGAACGTACAGATACATCCACAAACTTTCCCGAAGGAGTGCTACTACACAAAACAACTCCAGCCACTAGGCGAAGCCAACACAAAAAGAAACAAAGGCATTGCCCAGTTTCCTCAGATGATCAAGTGAATGATCAGTGAGTCAGGTCACCTTGAATCAATCACAATTGTCTCTTGTCGAATTCGCAAAGTCTGGTAATAAGAAAATACTGTGGTTCTTCCAAGAAAGCCTTCCTTTACTTCTCACCTTGAATAACACAAGATCTTTATCGGATGAGCTCAGAAATTTGGCTAGAATTGATTGGGGCTCGTCTCTCTCCATGGATCTCAGAGCCGGAACTCTGTGAGCTCACTCGATTTCCAGCTTATGGCCTGTCGAGCTGACTCGGGAAGAGCTCGTCTAGGAATTTCACCATATCTCTGCCTTCTTCGTTCTCAGGAATTCCGACAATTTGGATGTTGTTTCACTGGTTATGATTTTCAAGGTCTTCCAACTTTTCCCAAACGCACTCCAAGTCCACCTTGGACGCTAGTGTATTAGCAGCTAATTCCTTATCCAATGACTCCATATAATTGATCCATTTCTCGACGTCCCCCACTCTTGCAACCAACTCAGAGAATTTCATCTCCATGGCAGTGATCGATCAACATATTACCGCAAGATCCTCCAAGTGAGCATTGCCGACATGCTCGATAGTTGACGCTGAATCTTTCCCACCATCAAAACTGAATCCCTGGTCTGCGGCCTTGTCAGGGGTATCAGCTTGAGCACGTAAGTGTCTTTTAATACCCGAGGATTTTGAATTCTTTGACATATTGTCTTCATAGTACATTTATGGAACAGGGTGTATCGAATCTCACCGGTTTATGGCACAAAAAGTATTAAAAACTGGCAAAGTGCACAGAGCTTGCCGTTCACATTCCGACCCTTGCATGGCGCCACACGACTCTCCAACCTGGATCGGTATCGGCTCTGATACTGATGGTTTTAAACAGATCAGGTATCGATCAGACGAGCCCAATCCAAATCCGATACTGTGTGTTAGTCATGTTCATACTGTCAAGCTCAAAAAATGACAAAAGAACCATTAAAACATAGTTAAAGTAGTTAATATGTCTCGTGCATTTTATTCAAAGCCACTTGAAGACATGGGATAGCTCTGTGAATCACAAAAGGCTGTGTTTTATAAGGAAATATATCAAATGCATTAGCCAATAATGATATGCAGGTGTGTGCAATCAGAACTCAGGGGAGTGTGAGCTGTGATGACAGTGAGGAAGGTGCACGATTGAGATATATTACTATTATAATTTATTTTTATTATCATTTGTTGACAAATTATAATAATATTTAAGTTGAATGGGTTAAAAAAAAGACCAGATACAAGTTGAAAAAAAAAAACAGCTTCTTTTCTACTGATGACTTATACTGGATTTACTGTTAATTTTGCTGCTACATTATCCAGTACACTAGTTAACAGTAAAGTTTTTCTTATTAAGCTATACATTTATATTTAAAAATATATATTCCATGCATTACTGTTTTGAAAAAAGAATCTCTAACCAGGATAAAGAGGAAAGTGGGTGGCCAGATGCACAACAAAAAGACAAGTAAATCACAGTCTTCTCACAGGTCCTAAACTAGCAGCTTCTAAATGCCAAAGACCTGCGTTGCTGCAAGAAAATTCTGGGACAAACAGAACATTTTAAGAAAACAACATTTATTTAAATAGAAATAGCCATTTGTAACATTATACATGTCGCTAAATCGTCCTAAAATACATAATGTGCAGTGTGACTGAAAGAAGCTATAAAACTATAATGCAGTATCATAGAGGAGGAAATGTATCCTCTATGATATTGTATCAATTATCAAGATATGGAATGAGATTACTAAGCATAACTGTTATCAACACATACATGCCAACTGAATAAAATAAGGCAAAAAGGAACATTTCACACAGTGTTTAGTGAGAGATATGATTGAAACATTAAAAAGGTTGTTCTGTATATGTATTATTGTTTTACATTTGTAATAATAAAATATTGATGAACAATATGGTTATTTAACATATTAATATATTATTAAGTCAATTGTAGCATTTGGTTACATTATGTTTTGTGATTTCTCATACCTTCTTTATATAACATCTGTCCCTTGTGCACTTTTGGCCTCTGTGTTGCTTTTCAGACAGATAAACAGCAGCAGGGCAGGGAAGTACACTACAGGACTGTGAGCAAGAGTGTTACCCACTATGACTGTTTATTTTTGAACAAGAGGGACGAACTGTTACGGAATATAATGCAGGAGAACAATTATATCGAACTGATGCGGATTGATAGAAGCGGAGAGCCCATCTGTGCGTGCAATGGTGCGAGGAACCGGACTGCGGGGAAAAAAAATATTTTCTGTGAAAAGTCAAAAGAAGATCCCAATGTAATTGTAACTATATCAGATGTTCTTAATAAAACATGCAAACTCATTGTGTGGGCACTTTTTGCCACATTATTTTGCATTTCGGGGATATTTTTGTCATTTTTGTAATTTCCAACACTATTGGCATTGTATCTTTCTAAGGTGTTTAAAAAGTTTGTTTTAGACATACAGTAATAAACAAGTAAACAAAGATATCCCCACACATACACAGGTGGCCAAAAGTTTGGAATAATATACAGATTTTGCTCTTATGGAAAGAAATTGATACTTTTATTCACCAAAGTGACATTCAGCTGATCACAATGTATAGTCGGGACATTAATAGCATGAGAAATTACTATTACAATTTCAAAACAATTGTTCAGAACTTCTTAAACTATTTCAAAGAGTTCTCATCAAAAAAATCTTCCATGTGCAGCAATGACATTGCAGATCGATGGTATTCTAGCTGTCAGTTTGTCCAGATATTCAGGTGACATTTCAACCCACACTTCCTGTAGCACTTACCATTGATGTGGCTTCTCGTGCACCTTACAGTCTAGCTGATCCCACAAAAACTCAATGGGGTTAAGATCCATAACACACAATTATCTGTTGTCCAATGTCTGTGTTTCTTTGCACACGCTAACCATTTCTTTTTGTTTTTCTGGTTCAAAAGTGGCTTTTTCTTTGCAATTCTTCCCATAAGGCCTGCACCCCTGAGTCTTCTCTTTACTGTTGTACACGAAACTGGTGTTGAGTGGGTTGAATTAAATGAAGATGTCAGCTGTGGACATGTGAGGCATCTGTTTCTCAAACTAGAGACTCTGATGTAGTTATCCTCTTGTCTAGTTGTACATCTGGGCCTTTCACATCTCATTCTGTCCTTGTTAGAGCCTGTTGTCCTTTGACTTTGAAGACTGTTGTGTCCAACTTTAAATCTTTAGTGTTTCGGCAGTTTCAAGCGTTGTATAGCTGTCATTCCTTAAAACAATGATTGACTGATGAGTTTCTAGAGAAAGCTGTTTAATTTTTGACCTAATATTGACCTTAAGACATGCCAATCTATTGCATACTGTGCAACTCAAAAACAACAACAAAAAACAACATAAAAGACAATGTTAAGCTTTATTTAAAGAACCAAATAGCTTTCAACTGTGTTTGATATAATGGCATGATTTTCTAGCACCAAATTTGTAATTTAGCATGATTACTCAAGGATAAGGTGTTGGAGTGATGGCTGCTGGATATGGGGCTTATCTAGATTTGATCAAAATAGTGATGGTGCTGTTTTTTTTTAAATCAGTAATTAGCAATCAGCAGCAGTTTCCTTCCTAACAGCAAAATCTGTACATTATTCCAAACTGTTGGCTGCCAGTGTATGTCAAACTACATCATGCTAATGTTTGACACAGTTAAAACGTTGCAAAACAAGTGAAGTTTGATCAGTGGATAAACTTTTTCAGATAGTTCCCTCATACTTGAATGAACGGCTCCTTCCCAGAATAAAATGAAATATGCAGAAAATCATATTATAACATTTCTTGTATAGTGACAGGGCAGAAAGTCTTGGAGAAGCTACTGTAGAGATGGGAGGACAACGGCGTCAGTTTATGAGAGCTGCTGTGCTCATGGTGCTGTGCCCAGCGGGCTTCCGTCGTGCCGCGCACAACGTGTTTTAGTTTATAAATTGGGTGTAAATCAGACGTTTCATCACGTTATGATCTTATATTGATTCTCTTGGCCTGTGATCCAATATTTGCAGATACTTCAAAGTCTGTTGCAATACGATTTCAATTTGATTTGATTCAGGGCCCTGCGATCGATATTCCAATATTATCTGCCAATTTTACACAATCAATTAAAGAAATTTTGGCCCTCAAATGCAGCCAAAATATAATCTCAATATTTAATTGAGCTCTCTGAAAAATTTAAATTTAGTATCCACAATGGGACATCCACACTAAATAAGGTACTTCAGATGTTGAAAAACAAATTATACAGATAATGATATTAAAAAAAAAACGTCACACACAAGTGATCATCAATTGTTTGATTACAGCTTATTTTTCAGTTTAATCCAATTCAAAGTACTTACATACCCATAACTTGTTTTCAACAATCCGTGCTATCAGTGGTTTACTTAGCTACAACTTCCACAATTGTAATGAAAAATTCTGTTACAGTTAACTTTTTAGACAGATTTAGCACTTTAGTCTTCTTCCCAATAATTCTGAAATACTATGGATTTTTTGTATTTTAATTGTGGTGAAAAATTGTAGTGAAGTTGAATACTTCATTTTTAATCAACTCAATTACAAGTAAAAGTACTATTATTTATTTATACTTATAAAATTTACTCAAGTACTGTAATAAGAATAGTTGTAATTTGTTACTTTCCATCTCCAGTATTAATGTATTCCATTTTAAAAAAGTGTAGGGTATCCTATGACCAAGATGATGCAAGCAGAGGTCAGTGAGGTGTGCTGTCTGGCAGGAAGCAGTTAATTTCCTGTAAAGTCCATCACAAGTCCAAGGTGCAGGCAGTAGCTTGTGAAGTATCCCTTGTACAGTTGGAGTTGGGAGCAGTTCATCCTTGGTGAAGTCCATTGTAATAGACTGAAGTGATGCAGACAGTTATCACTGAAGTGCCTTTGCTGTCTGGTTGGCACAGGCTACAGTTAATATCCAGACTAATGCTTCATAAATAAAGTTTGAGGGATAAATAAGGTGTATGTCTGGCTTAAGAGATGAGTCTTTAGTCTAGACTTAAACTGAGAGAGTGTATCTAAGTCCCGAACAGTGTTAGGAAGGCTATACCATAGTTTAGGAGGGAAAAGGATTAACCTCCTTTTGTGGATTATGATAGTACAGGTACTATCATCAGGCCAGAATTTTAGAAGGTCACTTAAGTACAGAGGAGCTAGACCATTTAAGCCATTTAAACTTAGCAAAATTTTGACAGAAAATCTGAAAAATCTCTAAGAAAGTCTGTATAGGGTCCTGGGGTATACAATAGCAAGAGGTAAAGACAAGAGAGATTTTTTTACTTATATTGGACAAAATAATTAAACTTTTATTGTGACCTTTGAGTAACACCAAGAACATCTTACCCTAATAGGAATGGAAGATCGGTGTCGCTTTGCACTGTGACTATGCTGCCGAGTTGTCACCCATTCGCCGTGCTGCGGAGGCTCTACTTCCAGAATCGTAGAGTGTACATGGCTTGCTGTACTGGCCATTTCCAAAACAGTATCTAACAACTTTTCTTTCTCACTGACCTCCACTAGTATTCAAATGTGTGTTTCTAACTCAGTAATCTTCTCCGTCAGCTTAACTGATTACAATAAACCTTTATCACATGTGAATCCCTCACTACTGATGGATGAAGCAATGCAAAACATGAGGCATGCTGTGCAGGTGACGATAACATGTCATGGTCTATTGACTTACTGCACTTGCTTGTTGAAAAAAGTGTTTGTGGTTCCTGTTTGTGGTCACTGAGCAGCAGATTGATGCAATAATATGTGTAAATATTGTATGTAATAATTGATACATGCAGCAGAATCACAATAAATCATAATAAACAAGCAAATTGGAGAAAGATAAAAAGTGGATGCACTGATTAAATTGCAACAAATCGGAATAGAATGTAAAGTGCAGTAAGTGAAGTGTGTAATTGATTAGATTATATAATCAGAACATGAATTGACAAATAGCCTAATGATTTTAATGAGACATTGTTTGATGTGCATAGTCAAGGGTTGAATTAGGGGGCCTGGTGCGTCCCGGACCACCCATAAGAGTTCAGGGACCCCTCATTTATGTGCTTTGTTGAATTAAAAAAGAATAAATTAACATTGATTTTCTATCAGAGAAATGAACACACAGTTTTGTGAAGCTTTTGAAAATGGGACTGGCCAACATAGTCTCATGGCAGCTCTTAATAATTCAAATGAGATGGCGAAATCGTAAGATATCCAAGTCCAAGTATGAGCCAAGTTGTACGAAAAGATAAAAAACAGAATTTCAAATCGATACAATACTGGTATAAAATTTGAGCTAGGCTCATATCCAACATTTTATTTAGCTTTAGGTATTGGGTAAGGGGTTAGATTTTATGGATAGGTTTAGGGATAGGGGCTAAACTAGGAAAAATAATAACATTGTTCGTTGGTTAATTTATTTTTCTCTATGGGAGTAAATTTCATATGTTGTGGTATGATCCAACTCGTACAATTTCTTATGATTTCAACATCTCATACTATTATTTCTACTTGTCATGAGACCGGGTTGGTCTGACATTGCGGATCTTTGTCTTCTTCGCACAATAAGACTGAAGTTAGATTTCTTTAATTTATGATTGTTCATTTATTTAAGGTGTTATATACGGTGCTAATAAGTTGTGTTTATAACATACTTGCTGGTATTTTTAGGTAACATTAACAGTAGTATTTAGTGCATGATTAGACTCAAGTGCTATGGAAAGAATCGCAACTTTTTACTGTAGATCAATTTATCAAGTCAGTGACATCACTAATTAAAATGGGAAACTGAAATGGCCTTTAACCTTTTTTAAATTAAAATGTAAAATTGTTATGGGTCCCACTGGACCTGTGTGCGCCTTGAATTGTTCTCAACTTTCACCCCACTAGCTATGGCCCTGTCCACTGGCATAGAGTTGGGATTTGTTTTCTTGGTTTATTAAAACAATTACAAAGTACAGGGGTTTGTGGTAGATTTTGACCCAGGTTGAAAATGTTTTACAGTCTATTCAAAGTCTATTCTATTTCATTTTATCATATGTTTGGTGCTGTAAGAGTACTGTGTATGTGATTTCCTTTATCTGTAAGGGGTTGCTATACAGGAAATGACACAGAGTCATTATCAAATCTTGTTGGTCATAGGCAGGTTCACTCATTAGGCACAAAATCAGCAGTTTTAGCAATACCATTCCTCACTACATTTAGTAAGACTAGCAGTGACTCAGCAGCCATCATCATATGCGGTTGCACATCATATGAGTGACTGGTCAAACTGAATTAAATTAGCCATTTAGATGTGTTTCTGTTCTCCATGAGCCTGAAAGTGCAAAATATGAACACATAATGAAAACCTTTGTGCCAGTTTTGTCCTTGGTTGACTGTACGTTACTTTATATCCCCAAAAGTAATTTACATCTTTGAAATAATGGGTTCTCTTATTAATATACTGGCAGTCATGTCTAGATAAAAAAGGCATAAAGAGGTCTTTTCTAAAATTCACACAAAGGCTAATGACTAGATTGAAGGGAACTAGCATGTACTTTGTGAAAACAGAAGAGTTGGATTTTTGAATCAGTGGAATCCAATCTGTTATTGGTTGTTTATGGCAACATTGCATCCCTGTTACAAAATTGAGTTTTCGGACACTTAAGTCACTGGACAATGTATGAATTTCATTGCATAGATAATAAAATATCAAACTAAAGGCTTTTGCAGTTACTTTTATCCATTTTTTATTTTTATTGATAACTATTTTTAGTGGATTTATGAATTATAGATAAGACTGAATAGATTTTGATCCGCATGCACATTGCTTTATAATTTAAAACCCAACAAACATACATTTGTGAAATACATTGAAAAGCATGTTTGTGCTATCTTTCTTGAAAATATGTACCACTTGGTTTGATATTTTGATATCAAATGCATTCATACATTTTAAATGTTGGTTAAGAGTGCAAATAAGCTGTTCTCTCCAATTAATCAATAAGAACCCTATGGAAAACTTAAAGTACAAATACAGAGCTTCCTCTTTCTCTTCTACTTTCTCCAACAGTCTCTCTTGGTGTCTTTATCCATTCCTGTCACAGTATGTGTTTAAGGGTGTGGTGTTGGCAAACTCCTGTAAGAGGTAGACAGGGTGTGCTTCGCATTACACCATGCCAATCTTTGCAGCCTGAGGGAAAGTTTATGTGCATGTTTACCTGGAGAGGTTTGGGTGGGGCTCAGTACGTCTGTGTTTGGAACAAGGTGTGGAAGATAAAGATATGTGGTGGTAGATATTTGGGTGTGTTTTGGAAATTTGGATCTGAGACACCTCTGACTCAGGCCAGTGTCTTTCCTTACCTATCTGAGAGTTTGTGACAAGGTGTGGCTGATTTTACACATTAGAAAATTTACTGCCCTGAGGCCTTGGATTGAGTGGAATACATATGTGTACTGTCCGATGTGTCTATTCTAGTGCATTTTATTTAGCTCCAGAATGTTTATAAGAGCTGTGGTTTTGACATACAAGAAACAATAATAGATTCTTCTTTAACACTGGTAGATTTGTTCACTTGTTTTGACTATTCAAAATCTGCCAGTTTTATAAACCCTGTTACTGAACAATAATTTAAAATGTTTGTTATAACATATTATTTGTATGTATGGCTGGGTATCGATTCCGATTTCCAGATTTGATTCCATTTTGATTCAAAATCTCTCGATTCAATTCTGATTTCCATATGATTTGATTCGATTCTGATTTATTTGCATATATTTTAGTTATAATTTCCATTTTAGATACTTAGATATCTAAAAGATATTTAGATATGAAAGACATTCTGTCACAGCTAATGCTATAAATTGTACAGGAACCTTCTAACTTGGTAAATTTAGAAAATATAAATGTAAAAAATAAAGAACAGAGCCTAAAACTGCCGTTCAATTGCAATATACACTCACTGAGCACTTCATTAGGAACACCTGTACACCTACTTATTTTCTAATCAAACAATCGTGTGGCAGCAGTCCAATGCATAAAATCATGCAGATACAGGTCAGGAGCTTCAGTTAATGTTCAAATCAACCATCAGAATGTCTAAAAAAAAATTATATCAGTGATTTCGTCCGTGGCATGATAGTTGGTGGCAGAGAGCTGGTTTGACTATTTCTGTAACTGCTGAACTACTGGGATTTTCAAGCACAACAGTCTCTAGGCGTGAAGTCTCCACACTTGCTATATCTCCTCAGTAACGCACTCAACAAGCCATGTGATAAGATGTGCGGGTTGACGGTCTCAGACGCGGAGGCAGCTGAGATTCGTCCTCTGCCACCCGGATTGAAGCATGTCATTACGCCACCACGAGGATTTAGATCACATTGTGAATTGGGCATTCCAAATTGGGAGAAAAAGGGAAGAAAATTCTAAATAAAACTCCAAAAATAAGAAAATGGCTATTATTCTTCACAAACTTTGCTTTTGTGACCAGGACAGTGATATTTAGAAATTGACCTATTTTCCAGAACATTCCAGATAGATTCAGTGCTGAGTAAACTTGGAGTAACTTCTAGAACTTTCAGTAATATAAATAGTAGTATAACTACAGGGGCCTTCAGCCCACCAGTTCAGTTTAGTCCCAGCTGCCCTAAGTGGATACATGCATTTTTCTGAGATGGCATCAAGAGGCTGCAAGCATCCGGCAGACGCATTTTGAAATGTCTGCGGCCAATTTATCAAGACAAGAGTGAAAATGTACTCCGTGGAAGCATCTGCTAAAATGTGTGAGGCCTACAAGGCATATTTCGGCAGGCCTGTCAGGGATCATGACAAACCCTGGGCACCTCATTTCACCTGCGAGCACTGAAGAAAAACTCTGGAAGGTAAGATGGACACTTGTTGTGGTTAACATTTTTAAAATTGTAAAAGTTTTTAATTTTAAAATGTTTTACAATTTTCAATGTTATTGAAAAATATATCATATATGAAAAATTTTACAAGAATCTCTTACACATTAGTCATGGGTGAAATACATTTATTTTTGTAAGATGGTACAGAGGAGATAAGAGATCCATGAAGTTTGCTATCCCAAGAATTTGGCAGGAGCCCACTGACAACTCAGGCAACTGCTACTTCTGCATGATGGACCCTTCCAAACATCAGACTGGCAAGAATGCACCTGCTATCATGTATCCGGACATGCCTTCATCCATCACCCTGGTGCCACACTGCCATGAGCTCCCTATACCCACTCCTCCGGAGAGAGAGCAGCCATCTTTAGAAGAGAGCAGCAAGTCAGATAGCGAGGAAGACGTTGTAGATCCAGATGACAATTTCAGAGGTGGAGCTGAGGAGAGAAACCCATACTACCCCAACCAATAAGACCTCAACGACTTGATTACCAAGTCCAATGCCAAGCTTTTGATGTCTCAAGCAGTGGAACATGCTGGATGAAAGTGTGCAAGTCGCAGATCAGAGGAAGTGTCCCCAACCTTTTGCCAGCTTCTTCACCTGTCAAGATGGGCTCTGCTTCTGCCATAATGTGACCATTCTTTTCGAGGCAATCGGAATCTCCTGTAACCAGAATGAGTGGCACCTCTTCATTGACAGCTCACACAGGAGCCTCAAAGCCTTGCTACTCCATAATGGTAACAAGTACCCTTCTCTTCCCCTGGCTCACTCAGTGCTGAATGCCTTGAAGTAAGATGAGTATGGCTGGGAGGTCACAGGAGACTTCAAAATGGTGGCATACCTGAGGGGTCTCAAAGGCGGTTTTACCAAGTGTCCCTACTATCTTACTTCCGAGAACAGGCGAGTCTCTGTGGGGAGGAACAACGTCAAGTGGGAGCCACTGGTGGACCTCTGGAAGGTGCACATCAAGACTTCTTCCCTAAGCTCACCAGTAAGGAGAAAGCTGCTTAGAACAGCTTTGTTGCAGTGATTTGGGGCTTCCTGGGCAATCAAGGCTGAAAACTCTGTACATTTACATACATTACATTTATGCATTTGGCGGACACTTTTCTCCAAAGTGACTTACAGTGCCCTTATTACAGGGACAATTCCCCCAGGCAACCTAGAGTTAAGTGCCCTGATCAAGGACACAATGGTGGTGGCTGTGGGGATCAAACCAGCGACCTTCTGCTTACCAGTTCTGTGCTTAGCCCACTACGCCACCACACTGTAGGATGTACCTCAAAGTCCATATCCTTGATGCTCATCTTGATAAATTCTAGGAGAACATGGGAACGTACTCAGAGGAGCAAGGCGAGTGCTTCCACCAGGATATACTGGACTTTGAATGTCGCTACCAAGGACTGTATAACAAGAACATAATGGGAGACTACATTTGGGGCTGATTCATGAAAGTTATTTACAGGATAATCGTAAATCTTGATAAACTACTCACTTCTAAATCTATTGTAGTAATTTTTGTATTGCTTTAGTATAAATACATGTTAATTTGGATTCATATGTTGTTTTTTCTGAATTTATGTGAACGAAAAGACAATTTTCTCATTTCAAATAGGTACATTTAAAAATATCACTTTTCTGGTTACAAAAGCAAAGATTGTGGGAAATTAGTAAATAACACTTACTACCCAGTAACAAAAATGGTTTTACATAGTGATAAACCTATGATAAAATGCCCACACATTTTCACAGAAATAAAAGCGAAATTGCATGACAGTTCCTTGTGTCTCAAGTCTTTTGCATTCAAAGTAAATATTTATCAAATATATCTCAATTTTGTTTACGTGTCCCTAATTTTGGAGTCCAATTCAAGTCAATTGTCTACAAGACCAAGTTGAGTCTTAAGTGTAACTTAAGTGTGACTTAAATCACAGTTTTGGACTCAAGCTTGTTTGCTTAACGATCACAATAATAATGTCATTGTAATGAATTGGTGTCATATGACCACATAAAAAGAATATATCTATGACATGTTTCAAAATTATAGTGATTCATTGCCAATTTTAGGTCATCATTGACTGTACATGAATTGTTTTGCTTGAACAAATAATATTAATAAAATCGTGTAAAGAAAGGGGAATGGTTTCACAGTTTTGAAAATAAATATTCGGGCCGTCTTCACCTATTCAGTATTCCTTAAGTTCAATTTTGTTGCAACTGATATATTAAATATTTTTCCAGGGTATTTCCCATTGTTCTTCTTTAGTACCTTGCATGTGTCTAAACTTGAAACAGACAATGCTATCTCATTGTGGATCTGTGATATTTACGGGGTGAATGATGTGCCTGTAGGTGATTGTGTGGTAAAGAAAACTGCACTTTCAGGCTAAACACTCTAAGAGCTGTTTTAGTTTACTATATTTCTATGGCTTTTGTTTGGTGGTTTGGACTTCAGTTTGGGTGTGGTTCTTTGGCATGGCTGTTACCATCACGATGTTGTGGTGTAAACTTTTTCAACTTCTGTGTCTTCCTTAAAAATGGGCAACAGTTTACAATAAAGTTGAATTAGTTTGTTTCATTATTTAACATGAACTTACAATGAACAATAATATATAATACTTACATCACTTATTATAGGAATATTCCAGGTTAATACAAGTTAAGCTCAGTCGACAGCATTTGTGGCATAATAAAAATGTATTTAGATTTGACCCTTCTTTCTTTAAAGAAAGATCTACAGTGATGCATTTAGAATGGATGTGAATGGGCCAATTCAAAAACAATATGTGTGTTATTATGATTTTAGTGTGATTAAATAGCTTACAAGCCTATTCTGTGTAAAGTTTTAGACAATATTACAAGTTGACATGATGATGTTATGTCAACAAACCCTAAAATGACTGTAAAAATTACCATTTAAACTATTTTACAGCTCAAATAATACACAAGTTTTAACAGAAGAATTTCTCCCAAAATATTTAAAAACAACAAAAAGTACCACAGTACTTTACTAAACACCTGTTTGTCACTATGTACTGCCAAATTGTTTGTTCGAGGTCATTAAATAATATATATATTTTTTTAAACCTGTCCAATAAGTGAAAGGATGGTATTTGAGGTAAAAAAAAAAAAAGACCCCCTGTTGCAGGGGCTAAAGGCCCCAGGTGGGGGGAATAAATTTGAGCAGAACATTTTTCATAGTGGGCTCACATTGAATGCTCCAGTCACAATGAAGAATAATTTGTAAAATGCCAAATGTGATTGAAATTAACAGGTAAGGATTCACCCATTTCTGAAGTAGTTATTTTCAGTAAGGATTATCTTAATTTGTTACTCAAAAAAGCATCTTGCTGTCTGAAAATTCTTTGCATTAGTTGACAAATTTTGCACTATAAATATTACCCCTATATCTACACAATATTACTTTAAACCCCCTAGGGGATTTTTACCCCAAATGCTTTTAAAAAAAAAAAAACTTTTTAAAGAAATTTTTTTTTTTTTAATCAAGACAACGTTTTTTTATTATTTCTTTTCACCCAAATGATGTTGCTCCATCAATATTCAATAAAAAGAAATCAATTATTTAAATCCTGATACAGTTTGTGACTAGAAAAAAACAAAAAACCTTAAGGTGTGTAATGTTTATTTTGTTGGTTCATGTTTTACATGCCGCGACCCGACTTCGGATAAGCGGTTGAAGATGGATGGATGGATGGATGTTTTACATGTCTTTTATTTTGAAAATCTAGTTAATGTTTTCATGTCATGTGATTTCCTGTTCCCTCATGTGATCTTGTCATGTGTTCCGCTGTTCATGTGTCTTGTTTTCATCGATTCATCGTTTGATTACTTTGATGCCTGGCAGTCACAGTCCCTTCAATCTGGCTCAATATATCGACCTCACCCTGCAGATAATTAGTTCCACGTTCATTGTGGGGGTGGCGGATGCCAAGCCAGAGTTTCACGACATGGCCACCGAGCCAGAGTTTAACCTCATGGCTACCAAGCCATAGTTTCACTTCATGGCCGCTGAGCCATAGTTTCACATCATGGCCGCCGAGCCATATTTTCATGTCATGAGCGCCGAGCAAGAGTCCCACGTCATGGTTGCCGAGCCAAGTCTCTGCCCATGTACATGACCACGGAGGTTGTTTCCAAGTCTCTGCCCTTGTTCACGACCACAGAGGTCGTCTCAGAGTCTCTGCCCATGTACACAACCACAGAGGTCGTTTCAAAGTCTGTCCATGTTCACGACCACGGAGGTCGTTTCCAAGTCTCTGTCCATGTATACAACCACGGAGGTCGTTTCCAAGTCTCTGCCCATGTATACAACCACAGAGGTCGTTTCCAAGTCTCTGTCTATGCCCACGACCCCAGAGGTCATTCCCAAAACTCTGTTCATGTTCAAAACTACTGAGGTCTTTTCCCAGTCATATAGGACTCTTAGTTGTGAGCCTCCCACAGCTTCGCCTTCCACGACTTTGCCCCAAGTCATGGCAGCCATGCCAGAGTCAGCTCCAGGCCATGTCACCGCCACGCCAGAGTCAGCTCCAGGCCATGTCACCGCCACACCTCAGCTTGCTCCATCCCATGTCTCAGCCGAACCCCAGACTGCTCCATGACATGTCACAGCCGAACCTCAGTCTGCTGCATGCCATGTCACAGCCGAACCTCAGTCTGCTCCATGCCATGTCTCAGCCAAACCCCAGATAGCTCCATGCCTTGTCCAAAGCTAAGCGTCAGTCTGCTCCATGCCATGTCTCAACCAAACCCCAGACTGCTCCATGCCATGTCAAAGCCAAGTCTCAGTCTGCTCCATGTCACAGCCAAGTCCCAAACTGCTCCATGCCTTGTCACAAGCAAGCCTTTGCTCCATGTTCCAGGCCCACGTCTGCTGCACGGTCCAGGCCCACGTCTGCTGCATGGTCCAGGCCCGCCTCTGTTCCACGGTCCAGGCCTGCCTCTGCTCCACCGGGGACCTCCATCCCTACGGCTCTGCCTTGGTCCTCAGCCCCATCGGCTACTCCCTGTCTCGCCAGGCCACGCCCCACACCATGTCTTGTCAGGCCACGTCTCAAGGTTGTTTTTGGGCATTGGGAGCCGTCCCTAGAGGGGAGGATATGTTATGTTTATTCTGTTGGTTCATGTTTTTCATGTCTTTTTTAAAAAAAAATCTATTTCCTGTTGTCATGTGTTTCCCCTGTTCATGTGTATTGTTTTCATTGGTTCATAATTTGATTACATTGTTATTAGTATTGTCTTTTCATTGGTTTCAGTTCATTTAGACTTGTTAACTTGTTTATGGTTTGTCTTGTCATTGGTCATTTTTGTCATGTGTTCTCCCATGTCCAAGCATTTAAGCCCTCATGTTGTACATTGTCCTTCGTCAGGTATTCTGTATGTAACTTTGTTGTATCTTGTGTAGTCAAGCCAAGTCCAGTCAAGTCATGTTTTTTACGTCAAGTCTTTAGTCAGGTCATTTCAAGTCTAGTCTCGTCATTAATGGTTATGTTTTGTTTTGATTCACATTTCTAGCCAGGGTTTTTGGATATCACACTTTGGAAATAAACTGCACTTGGGTTCATCACTTTACCATTGTCTGCCTGCATTGTTACAAGGTGTGCCTTTAGCCCTGGTTGTACCCTACATTTTTACATACATTTTACAGTATTAGTTGATGCATTATGATTGAACATAAACAAACAATGAACAATTGTAATTTTGTTAATTCACATTAACTATATTCCAGATTAACTGACAAACATTCTTATTGTGACACTATTTGGCCTTGTCATTTGTATCTTTTGTACTTATCAATGGATGTTCTTATAAATTACATTATTACTGCAAAAGCAAAACAATTAATGTAGAAGTTTGGCCATCTTGGAAATACGATTAAAGTAAAACTAGACCCTAGATGCAGTAGCCGAAAAATATGCACTTTCAGATAAATAACTTTTTCAAAATGCATAGAAGAACAAAGCATTCCATTGTTCTTGATTTGGATCCTGGTTGTTATAGGCATTTGATCAAACACGTCTTTATGTGAGGAATGGCATGATCCATTTCCTTTGAGTTGTATGCTTTCTGATTCACGCGTGAGTAAATGAAGAGTTGAGATTGCACCGAGTTGGACGTGCCCGCGCTTGTCAAGAGAGAAGTTTTTAAATGCGCGCTCAGAGGGATCAGCTGGCACAACCGTCAGGTGGCCGTTTCATCGCATTTCAACGGACCCTGAATATCTCTTTATATCGACAGACATTAGAAGAGAGAAAACTTGGAGATACAACTTTCGGCGTGAATGTGGAAAATGAAGAACAGTTGGATCTTTCTGTGCGCAGTTTTCTTTTGGTCCCCAATTCAAGGAACATTTCGACGTAAGTGTAGTCCTAACTGATTTTGTGCGTAATTTGTCATTATTCTATTTAATTAAATACTATGGCAATTTGTATTGGAGATAGATTGATTTTAATCAACGACAGGTGAGATAAAAGTTAACGTTTAGCTTATGCAGATAAAAACAGATCTACAGGTTATTCGTAAATAATAATAATAATAATAATAATAATAAACATCATCATCATCGTCATAATAATAAAACACTATTGATAAGAAGCTATGTATAATGCTTCATATAGGTTTTTTTAATCCATTATAATACACATTGTAATCCATTATATCTGTCCATCAAATGGCAGTTTTAAGACATCATAATAGCATTCATAATTAATTTTCATAACCGTTATACTAATATTCAATATTATTCATAATTACACAGTTAAATAATGCTATAATACATGATACAAAACATGAAATTTAGTTTTGTTGTAATAGGTAGGCTAACTACTAGGATGCATTTAATGCGTACATAATGTGCAGCAATTATTTATTAGAATATACAATTTATTTTATGGTGTATATTATTCATTTTAGACTACTTGTAAATAATTTTTCATAGTAATAGAAATGCAAAGGGATTTCCAAATTAATTTCAGTCACAAAAGTGCTTTAATTAGTTCATAATTACAGTGTTAATGTATAATTACAATGCAACAAGACACTGCACACAGAGGCATTGCCTCATTCATCACATAACACTCAGATAATAATCTGAATAATAATAAATCTGGTTGCCAGATGGGAAACTGTTAGCATGATTTGATTTTGAATAGTTGACTTTGAAGATATAAACATACATTTTGCATGTATTGATGTAGAGCCAAATTGTGGAAATCGAATCATTGCATTCATAATTATTTATTTTTATTCCAAGACAGCGTTTTAACAAACAGAAGGAATTTTGTATCACAGCTGAGAAAGTGTAGTCCATTTATCATGATGTCACAGTGCAGTCCATTAAGATTGAGAGGCTGTTGTTGCTCACATGTGAAAGAGTAATGATGTTAAATTTTTAACATCATTACATCATTATTGTTATTTTAACAATTTTTAACTGTGGAGGGGTTAAATTTTTTTTAACCCCTCCACAGATTTAATATTAGCAAACTATAGTTTTGGCAAGTCGTTTGGGACATCTACTTTGTGCATGAAGCAAGTAATTTTTTGAACAATTGTTTACAGACAGAATGTTTCACTTTCAATTAACTATATCATAATTCCAGTGGGTCAGAATTTAACTGTGCCATTAAGCAGCTTGGAAAATTTCAGAAAATGATGTCCAGCTTTTTGACAATTAGCCATTTAGCTTCTGATAGGAGGTGTACTGAAATGGAGGTGTACCTGTGGATGTATTTTAAATCTTACCTTCAAACTCAGTGACTCTTTGCCATTCCATCTCAGTGGTAAATCAAAAGAAATCGGGAGCAATTTCCAAATGGCTGAAGGTACCACGTTCATCTGTACAAACAATAGTATTCAAGTATAAACACCATGGGACCACGCAGCCAATCATACCACTGAGGAAGGAGACACATTCTGTCTCCTAGAGATGAACGTAGTTTGGTGTGAAAAGTGCAAATCAATTCTAGAACAACAGCAAAGGACCTTGTGAGGATGCTGGAGGAAACAGGTAGACAAGTATCTATATCCACAGAAAAACAAGCCCTATATCGACATTACCTGAAAGGCTGCTCTGCAAGGAAGAAGCCACTGCTCCAAAACCACTATAAAAAAGCCAGACTACAGTTTGCAAGTGCACATGGGGACAAAGATCTTACTTTTTGGAGAAATGTTCTCAATGAAACAAAAAATTATTTTTAGGAAAAAGGGTGAGGCTTGCAAGCCAAACAACACCATCCCAACTGTGAAGCATGGGTGTGGCAGCATCATGTTGTAGAGGTGCTTTGCTGAGGGACTGGTGCACTTCACAAAATAGATGGCATCATGAGGAAGGAAAATTTTGTGGATGTACTAAAGCAAAATCTCAAGACATCAGCCAGGAAGTTAAAGCTTGGTCGCAAATGAGTCTTCCAAATGGACTATTACCCCAAGCAAAATGGGGGTAATAGGTATTGGAGTGAACATCACAAAGCCCTAACCTCAATCCGATAGAAGATTTGTGGGCAGAACTGAAAAAGCTTGTGCAAGCAAGGAGGCCTACAAACCTGACTCCGTTATACCAGTTCTGTCTGGAGGAATGGGACACAATTCCAGCTACTTATTGTGAGAAGCTTGTGGATGCTACCCAAAACATTTGACCCAAGTTAAACAAATTAAAGGCAATGCCACCAAATACTAACAAATTGACCCACTAGGAATGTGATGAAAGAAATAAAAGCTGAAATAAATAATTCTCTCTACAGTTATTCTGACATTTCACATTCTTAAAATAAAGTAGTGATCCTAACTGACCTAAGACAGTGAATGTTTTCTATGATTAAATGTCAGAAATTGTGAATTATGAGGGTTGCGTGTCCATGCTGACACTATATTACATCATTACATCAGTTATAAATTACCTACAAGAGTGAACTTGTCCTGCACACAATGTGACTGCCTAATATACAACATCCATTATAGATTAACTGTAGGCCTGATTGAACATTGACTAGGCTGTTTTATTACATGTAATCCTGCATGATCTAATGTGGACACAGCTGTGGACATTTAACTTCCTTTCTTTTTTTAAGTTGTCAGCCCCTCAATGTCTTTCAGATGTTTGCTGATCTTCAGACATTTGTGGTTTTGTCATTTTATGCTCCAGTAGATAATGGTTTGTGGGTTTGAATAATAGTCAATATACTATAGCATTACTTATATGCTGAAGAATGTGTGAATATACCTGAGGGTGTGGAGATAATTTGATGCGTCTGCGGCAATGGTTAGAGGTTACTTTTTCACGCTAACGGGACCACTAAAATCTGGCTGGCGCCAGTGTACTTTGACGAGATAACCAAATTAAATTTCAAAGACTGCAAAAATTCCACATATTCAGGAAATTCCTAACCTGCAAAAGTTTTACATTTTGTCTTCACAGATTTCCCCTTCCTAAATACAAAATTGTATCAAAAGTTATGTTTTTATTACGTGTCCGTTAGCTTTGATATAGCACTATAGTAGCACTATATATATATGTGTGCTACTAACCGATGACAAAATCCACTTTTAGCAAATATATGCCTTTAAAATATACTGCCTTTCTCGTCTTATGAAAACAGAACAAAAAATATTGCACTACACTAGTTTTTTGTCTAATCAAATTCTCAATAGAATGAGAAAGTCCCTCCTCTTAAAGTGATTTCTCAACCAAAAATGAAAATCCTCTCGTCATTTACTCAGCCTCATGCCATTCCAGATGTGTATGACTTTCTTTCTTCTGCAGAACACAAATAAAGCTCTGTAGGTCCTCACAATGCAAGTGAATGGTGATCAGACCTTTGAAGCTTCAGTAAGCACATAAAGACAACATAAAAGTTATCCATGTGACTCCAGTTGTTTAATATATGTCTTCTGAAGCAATGCAATCACTTTGGGTGAGAAACAGATCAATATTTATATCTTTATGATTATAAATCTCCACTTTCACAGTCACTTTAGTGGGTGAAGGGAATTAAATATTGATCTGTTTCTCACCCACATCTATTATATCGCTTCTGAAGACATAGATATAACCACTGGAGTCGTATGGATTACGTTTATGCTGTCTTTGTTTGATTTTTGGAGCTTAAAATACACTTGCATTGTATGGACCTAAATAGCTGAAATATTCTTCAAAAACACTTAATTTGATTTCTGCAGAAGACAGAAAGTCATACACATCTGGGATGGCATGAGGATGAGTAAATTGTGTGAGAATTTTCAGTTTTAGGTGAACTTTAATACCACCTGCAACTAACAAGCAAGTAGCAAATTTTGGTTCATGGCTGTGATGTAACTAAAGCCTGTTGGCTATTTAAAAACAAAAGTGAAGAGCCTTTCAATATGCTATATGCCACCTAAACTTCTTGTTTCAATGGTAAATACGTCAACACAGGACAGAAACTGTGCTTGTCGAGTGATTTTTTTTAATGTCTTTAACAGTTAAATGTTCCTGCCTAGTATCACACAGCCAAAGTCACCGATCTTGGTGTGTTTTCTTGCAGCCTCCTCTTCCTGTCAATGTTATGGTAAAGCACAGTACTGCAAATTGGATCATCTTGGACTGCGCTGTATAAACTGCCAGGGGAACACAGAAGGGCGGCAATGTGAAAGCTGCAAGGAAGGATATTACCACCAGAGGGCAGAAGACAGCTGTTTGCCCTGCAACTGCAACGCTGCAGGTGAGACACTACTAAAATCAGGGGTCTTCACAACTGTCTGGAAAATTACTAAAAAAAAACATTAGACAATCTTTCATTAACATTCATATTTTTTTTTTGATCTTAATGCAAATAAATAAATAAAAATAGCCTCAGTCACCTTCATTATCATTGCATATTTTGTCTGTACAATGAAAGTGGATGGTGACTGGAACGGTATGAGGGTGAGCAACTGATGACTGAATTTTATTTTTAGGCAATCCTATCCTTTAAGTGTCCATATAACTTTGGGGCCACTATATGAACAAACTGCATATATATATATATTTTTTTTGGATTAGGTTCTCAAGGACCAGTCTGCAGCAAGGAGGGACGGTGTATGTGCAAACAGGGATTTCATGGGGACAAGTGTGACCGGTGCCATGATGGATCTCCACTCACAGTCAATGGGTGTGAACCTTTGAGGTGAGAACAGGGAGACCTATGTTTCCATGTTTAAAGATGAAATGTGTAATTTTTTTAAAATAATTTGCCTATCCCTATTTATTCCAGCAGTTCCCAAGAAGTAAGCCATTTGTATGTTGATTCCCCTGAAAAGTATAAACAATGTGGGGCTATCAAAACGTTGCTCTGTTTGTTAGAGTATCCTGCCCAACCTTGTGTTTAGGGTGGGACTATCTGTTTGTCTGACAAATGCCATGCTTGGGGAGTGTTTAGCAAATCTGTATTTAAAGAATGTTCCAGGTTCATTACATGTTAATCAGTTTAAACTCCTTTTCTTTAAAAAAGCATAAATCGAGGTTACAGAGTGAGGCACTTAAAATAGAAGTGAATGGGGACAATGCACGTGAACTTTTTGGAGGGTTTAAACACAGAAATGTTAAGCTTAAAAATTGATAAAAGCACTTACATTTATTCTTCTGTAAAAACTTGTTTATTATTTGAGCTGTAAAGTTAAATTAAAGTTAAATTGTCATTTTGCAGTTATTTTAGGTTTTGTTGACATTGCATCATCATGGTAACAAAGTTGTAAAATTTGCTATAAATTTACACAGAAATGGTTTGCAAATGATTTTATGACACAAAAAATCACGTTTATACATTTTCTTTATTTCTTGTGGTTATACTTTTGAAAAAGTTAGTGTTTTAAAAATGAACCCATTCAATTACATTGTAATCAAGCATTTTCAAACATTTTGACTGCTGGTATGATTGGCTTAATTTGCATCTTCTCTTACAGGCTAAGCTGTCGGTCACGTTATAATGGCCAGCTCACATATAATAAAGAGGAATGCCTGCCCTGCTTTTGTTTTGAACATTCAAATGTGTGCACATCAGCTAATGGATACTCCATTCACAACATCACTTCAACTTTTGATCATGGTGAGGTTGATGCATAACTTCTGATTCATTCATTCACTAAAAAATTAAAGGGACAGTTCACTCAAAAATTGTAATTCTGTTACCATTCACTGACCCTTGTGCTTTCTTTACACCATTGAACACAAAAGGATATGCTAGGCAAAGCATTAGACTCAAGTCACCATTCACATTCATAGCATTTTTGTGAAATACAATGAAAGTGAATGGTGACTGAGGATAACATTTTGCCTAGCATCACTTTTGTGCTCCAAAATAGAAAGTAATGTGGGTTTGGAATAACATGTGGGTGAGTAATTGATGATAGCATTTTAATTTCTTGTACTATCACTTGGTAGCGAACTATTCTCTAAATTGCAAATACCACTATTTTTGAAAATCTTTGATAATTTGATTTTGTTTGTCTCTTATAGGACCTGAGGGATGGCAAGCTGTCACTGCTCAGGGTGTGAGTCCCTCACAAGTGGACTTCAGGTGGTCTCCCACCCATAAAGACCTAGAGGTTATCTCTAAGGAGATCTTTCCGATTTATCTGTTTTCTCCAGGTATGCTGATTTAAGTTATATCAGGAAACATTTTATTATTGGTGTTACCAGTGATATAGTGCCTGTGTTATATTGCCCAGTGTCTACAACTCCTACTTCTCTGTGTTCAATAAAGCATCATTCTTGGGGAATCAGGCTCTGAGCTACGGTCAGACGTTGACCTTCTCTCTTCGTCTGGACAGAGGTGTCCGTCGTCCCTCCACCTCAGATGTTATGCTGGAAGGAGCAGGTCTTAAGGTGACTGCTTCACTAGGGGACTTGAGAACTGTGGTACCCTGTGGGAAGAAAATCACTTACACTTTTAGGTGAGTAACTTCATCAATAATATCAAAAATATTTTCTGAAGTATATATGAGTGGTACTTACGCAAAACCCACCCAAACTATGATGCTAGGATTGTGGATGGTTGCCACTGTGTTGCCCTTATGCTGCTAAGGTATTCTAAGCAAGTTGTTATGTAGCTGTTAGGTTGTTCTGGGTGGTTGCTAGATAGTTGCTAGAGTGTTCTTGTTGGTTACTTATGGTTGCTAGGGTTTTCAGGGTGGTTGTTAGAGTGTTCTGAGTGGCTGTGGTGGTTACTATAGTGTTCTGGGTTGTTGCCAGTTGGTTGCTAGATAGTTAATAGAGTGTTTTTGGTGATTTCTTAGTGGTTGCTGGGTGTTTAGAGTGGTTGCTATATGGTTGCTAGAATGTTCTGGGTGGTTGCTTGGTGGTTGCTAGAGTGTTCTTGGTGGTTGCTGGTTAGATTCTGGTGTTTTTGGTGGTTGGTTGGTGGATGATTGTGTGTTCAGGGTGGCTGCTAGAGTGTTCTGAGTGGTTGCTAGTTAGATTCTGGTGTTTTTGGTGGTTGGTTGGTGGATGATTGTGTGTTCAGGGTGGCTGCTAGAGTGTTCTGAGTGGTTGCTAGTTAGATTCTGGTGTTTTTGGTGGTTGGTTGGTGGATGCTTGGGTGTTCATGTTGGCTGCTAGAGTGTTTTGGTGGTTGCTCAGGAGTTCAGAGTGGTTGCTAGAGTATTCTGGGTGGTTGCTTAATGGTTGCTAGATAGTTTCTAATGTATTGGTGGTAGCTATGATGTTCAGAGTGGTTGCTAGAGTGTTCCTATTGGTTGATACGTTTTCTAGATTGTTTCTAGAGTGTTTTGTTGGTTGCTGGGGTGTTCTGAGTTGTTGCTAGAGTGTTCTTTTTTGTTGTGAAGTGGTTGCTTGGGTGTTCTGGATGGTTGCTAGGTATTTACTATAGTAGTCTGGGTGGTTGATATGTAGTTGCTTGTTAGAATGTTCTGCATGGTTGCTAGGGTGTTCTGGGTGTTTGCTAGTGTGTACAAGGTAGTTGCTCATGTGTTCTGGGTGTTTGCCAGCTAGAGTGTAGTGTACTGGGTGGTTTCTAAAGTGCTCTTGGTGGTTGCTAGGGTGTTCAGGGTGGTTGATAGAGTGTTATATCTTGGGTCACTCTGTCAATGTTTATAAGAGTTATTGCACCTGTTTAAATATCCACCAGGCAAAAGTCTGATCATTTAGAAAAGTAATAGCACACCTCAATCAGCAACATAACTTAAGGTAAAGTTCAAGGCTGTTTCACACATGCAGATGCTTAATACTTAGGGTTAGGGGTTTTTCAAATCCCTAAACCTAAGAATGTGCAATAGTAATAGTGTAATAGTGGTGCTTGCTAATGCAATAACAGCGTACCTAAAGCCCCTTCCTGCACAGTTTTGGTTAATGGTCAATGGCTTAGGCTAATAATACAAATGTTATAATATTTTACAATACTTTACAGATTGGATGAACAACCTGGAAGCAAATGGAGACCACAGCTCACATCCACAGAATTCCAAAGGCTTCTGAGCAATCTTACAGCCATTAAAATCAGGGGAACATTTGGTGAAAATGGTGTGTACCACTCCAAGAAAGTATCACCACAAAAATAACATTCAGAATTTTCATAAAGTATGAAATAATATTGTGATTGCTTTTACAACAGGACGTGGTTACCTAGACGACGTCTCACTGGTGTCAGCTAAACCGGGCCCTGGCACCCCTGCAGTCTGGGTCGAGAAGTGCAGTTGCCCTGTTGGTTATGATGGACTGTTTTGTGAGTACTGTGCCACAGGATACAAGAGGCGTTTCCCCGGCCAAGGCCCCCGAAGCCCCTGTGATCCATGTTCCTGTCAGGGTGGAACATGTGATCCAGAAACAGGTTTGTTATTTCAGTGTGTTTGATTTGTGTTTTAAATATGGGGTATGAGAATAAGTCTGTGCTGAACAATGTGGATTTCTTGCATTTAAAGGAGGATGCTACTCTGCTGATGAGATACCAAACCTGCAGATGTGCCCTAAAGGTTATTATGTCAACCGCCAGCAGTCTAGCTCCTGTCAGAAATGCCCATGTCCCGAGGGTGAGGCTTGCTATGTCATTCCCAGAACTCAGCAAGTGACATGTGTCCGTTGTCCTCGAGGGACTACAGGTGAGGAACATAGAGCAAATGCACAGGGAAACTTCAGAGGGATGACACTTAAAGGAATAGTTCACCCGAAAATGTTAATTCAGTAATTATTTTCTCACCCCTATGTCATTTTAAACCCATATGAATTTCTTTCTTCCAGTCAAGGTCCAAAATGAATAAAAAAAAAAAAAACAGCATAAAATTATAATAAAAGTGGTCTATACGACATGTGTGCTATATTCCAAGCCATACGGTAACTTTGTGTGAGGAACAGACCAAAATATAAGTTGTTATTTACTAATAATTACCTCCAGTGTGCTGTTAGCCTGAGCGAGTCAGTGAGTTGAACTCAAGAAGTGAATCTGTCTGATTTGTGAAAGAATCATTCAGACCAGTTTTGTGAACTGTATTAACTGATTCCATGAAAAGATTTGATTTGTTCACGAAACGGACATTGCTACTCTCATGAACTCACTAAGGAGAGCTAGAGTGGATGTCAATTATTTCAGGGAATCACTTTAATTTTCACCTGTTCCTCACACAAAGATATCACATGGCTTCAGAATGTTTGGAATATATTCATATGGGTTTAAAGCAACATGAGGCTGATAAAAGGATGATTTTCACTTTTGTGTAAACTATTGCCTTAAAGTTGGTATGAAACAGAAGTTGTGACTGACTTTACTTCCGTATTGTGATGTATTTCTGTAAAAACATCTTATTGAACGTGAAAAAAATGTAGGGTGGGGATTTTATCCATCGGCTGTTGATTGGATAGTGAAAAGTGGGCGTTGCATACTGGAGTGGAGGCAGATCTAAATGCAAGTTTGCAGTCGTCACACAGACACAAACACATTCCACCATGCTTCTTGAGTCAGAACCAGTTACAGGGGAAATTGAGCAGTGATCTCAGCACACTGATAATAGCACATTGCAGTCATTACTTACGAATAGGCTGTAGCCGTTGAGAAACGAGCGAGTAAAATATCACAAACACTATTTCAAAGTTTTGAATAACAAAACACTAAACATAAAGAGGAAAAACTATTACTCATGCTGTACAAGATATCTGCATTTAGAAATATGAATAATCTCCAGAAGCATCTGACTCACGTTGTATTCAGTAGTCACTTCAGCATTTCAAGAGTGAAATGTATAGAACAGAACCGCAAATTCACCATTATTTCTCCTTCTTTGAAATGTAAATTCAAGTGAGCAGGCCTGTAACCAATGATGTTTGGGGTAAGGAATAGGAGTTTTGGGGGGAATCATCATTTCATCTCCGCGTTAGCTGCTTTGATGGCAGGTTTGTTTACAAGACCCTTGTAGGGGCAGGGTTAAAACTGGCTTCCACTTGCATACGTCAGCAGAGAAGAGTCAGTCAATTCAACGGAAGTTATGATATTTTGATTAAAGATTACGAGGTAAAATTTGTTTTAAATAAAATAACAAATATGCACGGATGAATCCTTCACAATGAGACCAGTAACAGGCATCATTAAAAATAAATAGGGTACATTTTGATTTCATGCAGACTTTAAAAAGAAATTGCATGAATACTCAGTTTATCAATGATAATTCCAGGCCTCCTTGTTATGTTGAATCTGTTTTCTGCGTTTGCTTAGATTCTGTGTTGTACAAATGTAACCTAAAATAACATTTTCATTCAAACCTTGATGCACAATACAGGCTCTCTTTGTGAAATCTGTGATGATGGTTTCTATGGAGACCCCCTGGGAGAGTACGGCCCTCCCAAACAGTGCCAGCCTTGCCATTGTAATGGCCACGTGGATCAGAACGCTGTAGGCAACTGTGACCGCCAAACAGGAGAGTGTCAGAAGTGCTTGAATCACAGCACTGGCACTAAGTGTGAGAACTGTGAAGAGGGATACCACCACAGTTACCCCACAGAGTCATGCCAGGGTATGCAAACTCTCACAAGTCTGAATGTAGTCAAGACTGCAGTGCAGTCAAAAACTGAAAATTACCAGATTCTTGTTTTCTTTTGTTCCTGTAGCTTGTAACTGCAACAGACAGGGATCTGTGTCAAATTCATGCAGTGATAAAGGCCAGTGTAAGTGTAAGGAAGGCTTTGAGGGACTGAAGTGTGACATATCGATATGTCCATCCTGCTTCAGTCCAGTCAAGAGCAAGGTAAGGGAATTTGAGAAACTGAAAACAAAGAAATATTAAAATATATTATCAGAGAAGTGGCATCATAGTTCAACAAACAACCTTTTCTAATACTGTATAGATAGATAGATAGATAGATAGATAGATAGATAGATAGCTGTTCTCAGTCTTTAAGTAAGGATTGGAAAGTCATATATATGATTTAACAATGGAAAAAATGTCAGTGAAATTTGCCATTTTGTCAAAACAAGTACTTTAAAAACTGAATATAAAAAAAGATGAGAGAATCTTGCTGGGTTTGATAGGTGCAGCTTGCTTGTTTATTTTCAGGAGAGTGATATAACGGTATGTTGTATGTGTGGGTGGAATTAAATATGCAGTTTGTCCAGGGACCAGCGCACAGATTTATTATCTCAATCTCTCTCTCTCCTCCATGCTTAACTGGAGTCTATTTACTTAATCTCTATAAAAATCTTAGTTTAAAAATGATTGAAACTTTAAAAGATATTTTGCTTTGGATCCACTCCCTGCACAGTATTTAATGAGAAGTATATGAATAAATATTGGCAAATAAATTTTGATCATTGTTTGTTTTGTATCAGATCGAGGCTTACGCCCGACAGCTGCAGGAAATGGAGGATTTTTTCAAAGGAATTGGAAGTGGTGATGTTTCAATCAACGATGCTGAGATAGAACGATCCATTAGAGCTGCAGAGGTCATTTTGCAATCCCTGGAGAGCAGAGCAAATGAACTTACAAGTACGAAAATCCCTGTTACTTCACGTCTTTGTTAATTTTATTCTCACTCATATACATTTGTTTACTCAGTCGCAGCAAAAAGTATTTGGACATTCTTGGACACTTTATTCACACTTAAAGGTCTGAATGCCACTGTTTAGATATTAAACCATGGCATCTGCTAACAACTGATGCTAAACCTTTTCTCAGAACTAACCTTGCTTTTCTTGGCCAATTATTTTTAACAGCTGCTCTTAAAGGGATAGATCACCCAGAAATGAAAATTCTCTCATCATTTACTCACCCTCATGCCATCTCAGATGTGAGTGATTTTTTTGTCTTCTGCTGAACACAAATGAAGATTTTTAGAAGAATACCTCCATTTTATAGGTCCATACAATGCAAATTAATGGTGGCCAGACCTTTCAAGCTCCAGAAATCACATAAAGGCAGCATAAAAGTTACCCATATGACTCCAGTGGTTAAACCTATGTCTTCAGAAGCATTATGATAGGTGTGGGTGTGAAACAGATCAATATTTAAGTCTTTTGTTACTATAAAAAAGCAATTTTATCACTTTAGAAGACATAAATTAAACCAGTGGAATCATATGGATTACTGATATGCTGCCTTTAAATGATTTTTGGTGCTTCAAAGGTCTGGCCACCATTCACTTGCATTGTATGGACCTATAAAACAGAGATATTCTTCTGAAAATCTTCATTTGTGTTCAGCAGAAGAAAGACATACACATCTGGGATGGCATGAGGGAGAGTAAATGATGAGAGAATATTCATTTTTGGGTGAACTATTCCTTTAAGGTCAGCTTTAAAGAATTAATTAAATCGGTTCCCCTCATGTTCAAAGAGGTGAACAATAAGAAGGTTTCTATATATTTTTAATGGTGACTTAATTGCCCAAATACTTTTTTGGGCCACTGTATTTAACAATTACTTTAATAAAACTTGTTGTTTGTACTATGTAGATACAGAGAAACAGCTTCAGAATAAGCTGGCAAGCATTAGCAAATCCCAGCTGAATGAGGACAGAAGCATAGAGGTTCTGTTAAAATCAGTTGATTCTATTAGAAGCAAAGATCAGCGGTATAAGACGGAAGTTTCTGAAATCCAGAAACTCATCAGTGACATCAGGACACAACTGCAACAGGCTAAACAGGACATCCAGCAGGCTGTGAGTATTTTATGTTTTGGAACTTGACATATGATATGTTGATGTATATAACATGCTACACTTCATGGCCGAAAGTATGTGTACACTTCCTTTCTCCTTAATAGGTTTGACCATTTCAGCTTCAACCATTACTAACAGCAGCATAAAATCAAGCATATAACCATGCACCCTCTGTAGACAATCATTATTATTGAATGAGCTATTATAGCAGCAAAAGGGAGGACCGCATACTTTTGGCCATGTAGTTTAGATGTAGGGTACAAAATTCTAAAATAAAAGGATACAAATTCTCTAAGTTGCCATCATATTTCTATTTCAGGAGTTTCCCTCAGGTGATGTGGAGGCAGGCATTGACACCTTGTCTTCTTTGGTTCAGAGAGCTGCTGATCTCGCCGAGCAGTGCGTAACATGTTTTTACTCAAAAGCATGAAACTGTGAAACAAAACAACATGATGATTGATCCATTACTGGATGTGCACTAATAAGCTGTAGTCACTTGTCTAACAAATACATTTTTTTTTTCAAAATGTACACATTTCAACATAAGTTTAACCATTGAACAGACTACCACATCACTTTTCATCTGCAATGGATGGTTCGCCGAGACATGAAAATTTATGTGAGACTTACTTAAGGTTGTTTTGTCACTAGGCACCAAGGTGAGGCAGTGACGGTAGAGAATATCGCAGCCAATTCTCTGTCAGAGTCTGAGAAAGCCCTGAATCTCATACGTGGTGTCATTGGCAGAGAAAATAAGGTCAAAGAAGAAGTCAAGGGCCTCAAGAGACAGTAAGTTACTCAGACTATCTTTTTCTTTTACTGGAAACACACCATTGTTAAAATGTAATTTTCTCTTGACATTATATAAAACATTTTGTACATTCATTTTAAGGATAAAAACTGACTTTTACCTCTAATGATGATGTTTTCAGGTATGAAGCAGATGTAACTAAAGTGAATGACATAGATAGAAAGGCCATTCAGCTGAACGATGCAGCTGAAAAAGAGAGCAGACTGGCCCAGGACATGTTGAAACAGTTATCTGACCTGGAGAGGAACATTCCAAAGCCTCTGAAGGTAGTGAACATGGGTTAGAGATTTATTTTAGTTTTTCACCTGCCACACATCGTGCACTCCAATAGTCTGGTGGAAACATAAATTGAAGACAAACTGTGCCCCCAGTGTCACTACAGTGGCATGGGGTGTAACAATGGTGTGGATGTGTTTTTCTTGTGCGGACAACCTGGGCTCAATTTCGCCATTTGTCCCACTTTTCCCCATTCCGTTTCCTGTCTCAACTCATAACATTTCCTTTAATACTACTTAAAATAATAAACAACTAAATTAACATAGATTGATTTACTCATTGATTTGGTCACAGGGAGTTGAGCTTTTTTTTTTTTTTTGATCCGGGTTAATTTTTGGCATGTTTGTAGGACAAGAAATTTAGAGATAAGTATGTGTTTGTGTCTCTGCACATGCTTTGTGTAAGACTCTATTGTGTTTTTGGAGTTGTTAGCCGTTTACTTATGTTACTTTGTTTCTGCAGAAGGACATTGCTGGTTTGGTTTCCAAGTTTGATCAGCTAAAGGATATGGTGACGGGGAATTTAACAGCATATCAAGACATTCAGAAATACATGCTAACTGAACAGAAAGAGACAGCTGATCTGTTTAACCAGAGCAAGTATTTCCAACAGGTAATAAACAAGATCCTCTTTTCAACTTTCTCTGAAAATTATACACTGTTTGGAAATGAATGATTACACTTAAAGGAATAGTTTGCCAAAAAATGAAAATCTCTCATCATTTACTCACTTTCATGCCATCCCAGATGCGTATGACTTTCTTTTTTCTGCTGAACTCAAACAAAGATTTTTAGAAGAATATTACGGCACTGTAGTTCCACACTGTGCAAGTGAAGGGGGATCAGCACTTTTAAGCTAAAAAATCACTGACAGTAGGGGTAAAATGAATACATATGACTGGTTTAATAGGTCTTCTGAAGCGATGCTATTACATTGGGTGAGAAACATATAAATATTTCAATAACGTTTTTACTACAAATTTATATTGAAATTTGCTCTTCATAATGTGAAGGTTAAGTAAAAGTGTCAATTTATAGTAAAAAAGTATATATAAATAAAAAATATAAATTTTCTCACACAACTATTATATCACTTCATAATACATAAATGTAACAACTGAAGTCATATGGATTACTTTTATGCTACCTATATATGGTTTTTGGTGCCTTAAAGGTCTGATCACCATTTACTTGCATTGTATAGACCTTCAGACCTGAGATGTTCTTCTAAAAATTGTTGTTTTTAGAAGAAGAAGGAATGTCACAAAAATCTGGTATGAGGGCGAGTAAATGATGAGGGAATTTTCATTTTTGGTGAACTATCCCTTTAAGAATGTGCCTGATTTGCATTTCAAACAATGCGATAAAGCTTTCTCTTTCATGTAAGTCTTTTTTTGGTGTTGTTATTCTAACTAGCTGAAACCATTACAAGCAATGAGTGACAAGACATTGTATTGCTCAATTGGTTTCTATTTTACAGTGAAATCTCATGGATCCAAAATCCCTCTAATAACTACATGAAATATCAAAGGCTCTCATTTTGGCTGTGATATCGTATAACATTCAGCTGTGACATGTAGCTAGACAAATTGCTTGTCACTGGAAACTTGTTGCATAACGCCTGGTTAGGACAAAGTGTAATGTGTAAATGCACGGCAGAATGCACTGGATTGCAACGACATTAATAATCGTCATGAACATCCTTGGGCTCAATGCCTATAGTTGTCTGATGCCTTGCTGAGAGGAGGCCATTAACATTACTTAAATATCTCTGGCCAAACATTTGCTTTTAGAGATTCCTGGGTGTCTTGACCCCCATTTTTTTCTTTTTCTTTTTTACTTGTTTTAAGGTTCAAGACCAGCTTCTTGCCCGGGCAAATGCTGCTGAAGCCCTAAAAAATTCTTCTCTGGACATCTATGCAAACGACATAGACAGTTTGGAAAAAACACTTGAGAAACTCAAAGGTGAGAGTTTTTAGAAGAAATCAAAGACCATTTGAAAATAATAATAAAAAAGTCCCAATGTGGCCAAGTGTGATCATTAAACAGCAGAATATATATATATATATATATATATATATATATTATTGTTGTTGAAATATTATTATTGGCTCTATATTGTTGAAAAAACAAAAACATTTTTTTCATTTGATTAAAGCTGTACAGTATGTATTTGAGTAAACACAATTTGATCATAACATTTAATTAAAACATTTAACATGGAATTCAGAAAAACTAAAAAAGAAAAGGCACAATTTGTATCTATAAGACTTTATGCTGTTCTTTTAGTCAAGTAATTTTCTGTGTTTAATTTGTTGCCTAAATATCAAGTTAGATCAGAGCAACTCTAGTTCACATAATTTTTCCAGCCTTCACTGTGAATGTTTGAATTATGTATTCAATATGTACAAGAGCAATACAATCATTTGTGTGTTATTAGTTAATCACTCAAACAAACTTCTTTCACAATGTCATTATGGGGTGTTGTTTGTAGAATTTTGAGGAAATACTTAATTGAATCCATTTTGGAATAAGGCTGTAACATAACTAAATGTGGAAAATGTGAAGCGCTGTGAATACTTTCCGGATGCACTGTATATATTATGTTTTTCAGAAACCATTAAATTCTGATGTCTGTTTCTACAGTATGTGTTGCATTCATATAACTAATGGCTAAAGCATTTCTAAAAGACTAGAGGCCATTCAGAAAAATGTAGTGCAATGAACCCAGATAGCACACAGGTCTCTGAGGTGTCTGTTTTGGATCTTTTCATCTGGAAAGCAACTAATATCAGCTAAACATATTAAAAAGATCAGATTTAGAATCTTTCTAAATCATAAATGTCTCAAAGACATTTGTGGAATGTCTTAGTGACATCCGAGACGTACTTATTGACATGCGTCTTATAGACGTGTTGCAGATGAGCAAACAACGTACAATAGATGTCTTCCAGATGTAAACACACACATCAAATAGATGTCTGGGTGTTAGACGTGTTCTATCAGGGAAAAGAGTATAACACAGTTGTATCGAGACACATTTTAACGGTTGATGTTCTTTTTAACTTGACACATTAACTTAGAAGAGATTGCGGTGCTCCTGCACGAGATGCCAAAAACACAGTGATACTTTATTCAATGGTCAAAGACATCTGTTTAGTATGTTTACATAAAAAAACAACTGAAAAACAGCATGGATGGACGCAACAATGCGTTTGGTGTGAACAGCCCCTTATTAACAAGACACAGCACCATTAACAATTTTATAACAAGACTATTGGTACAGTAAATAGTCATTGTATCAAACGATTGGTTTGTTTTCCATTTTCTAAAATATCCCAATGCTGTTTTAATGAGTGAAAAACTGCAACAAATGATTCAGTGAGATAACAGTCTGAATGAATCGGATTGAATAGCCAAACGATTCAGACCTTTTTACTAACCTGTTTGGCCAATTTGCTGAAAAGAACCAACTCAGTAGAATGATTTATATGTGAACTGGGCATCACTAGTTCTGATTCTACGCAGCAGATTGAAATGCAGGACAAACGTCAAGATCTCTGATATTGTCTGTCAAAAATGTTTGTCAGATAAGTCAAAGCTTTCACTGTATATTTTTTTAAAAGGGACTCAACTGGAATCAGGTTAAGTCTGAGTCCACGCTTGTTCGAGTCCAAGTCAAGACAGAGTCGAATTGCTCACGAGTCCATGAGAAGACAAAGACCATGAAAATATGGTCTTGGATTCGGACTCGAGTCCAGTCTCGAGTACTACAACACTGGAAGAAAGTATAATGTGTTTGAAACAGCATGAGGATAAATGTAACAAATGAAGGGTAAATTATGTCTGATTTTTTGGGCAGTAAACTATTCATTTAAGGACACTCAAAAACTTTTTCTGTTGTTATTTATTCAGGATTTGATGACCAAGTCAATAGTAATAAGGATCTGGCAGATGCAGCCATTAGAAAACTGCCTACTATCAATGCTACCATTCAGAAAGCCATAGCTGACAACACTAAGACTCAGGACATTCTGGATGCAATGTCTGGTCACTACAGAGATGCTCAGGATACTATCGATGCTCTTACAAAAACTGCACCCAAATTGGAGGTATGAAGCACCTTGACATTTTAACACATTTCATTTGTTAAATAATATTTGTACCAATGCTTTTTAAAGTTAAAAGTCTCATTACTTAGCCTCGATCCTTTTACAGAGAACAGTTCAATATCTAACAATGTCACAAAACTTTATTAAATAACTCTAAACTGAAACACATACTTGAATTGGTCTATTTAAATCATATTAATAAACTTTTGAGTTTGCTCACAGTGTGCTTGTATTTATTTTCACAGGAAATGTCCGGCTCCCTTCCATCCTCTTCTGATGTTTTGGAAACTGCTACTAAACTGAAAAAGGACATGGATGGACTGAAGACGGAGGTATCCATTACTAGCGACAGACTCAATGAAGAGAAAAACAATGCAAAGACACAGATAACTCAAGCAAATGAAGTAAGTATTCCTGCCTACATAAAACTATTTGAGAAAACATGGATATAGATTCACAAGATACATAATTACTGTTCTTTTTATTTTTTGTTAAACCAGGCTTTCATGAAGGCTACGGGAGCACTTGACAATGCAAAGAATGCCAGGGATGCTGTTAGTGATACTTTAAAAACAATTAATGATATTATGGGTTCACTGGGTAAGTTTATAATCATTTACTAATGTACAAAGTACAAATTGAAAAGTGACAGTGAGCAGTTGTTATAAGGATATTTCCACCTGATCTGACTCTTAAAATGGATTTTGTGGGTGAAGCATAATGTATTCAGGTTGATTCAGTCTTATAAAACAATTCTTTTGACTTAAATGTTAGAACATGATGAACATTTTTAGGTTTCTTGACTAAATTTTTTTTACAGTATATACAAAGTAAAGAGCAAGAGGCTTTGACAGGGAATCTTAAACAGACTCACGAGAGCAATTCCCTGTAAATGAAAATGTTTTACAATCCCAGATAGAAAATTGCATGTGGTGGACACACTGTAAAAAAAAAATTTAGGCAACCTAAAAATGCACTTCATGTGCTAAAATTTAAATTTACGTCTCGATAATATGTCTAAATCAACCTGACTTAATTTGGTTGCACTAGCAGAAGTCATCTTTAAGGGCCAAATCAGGCAGAAATATCTTCATAAGGGAACAGCTGCATGTTAGCACTTTTAACCTTCTGAGACCCGAGCTTGACTGTCGTGTGCATTTTCCATTTCTCTTTTTGATTTGTAACTATAAGCACTTAATAATAAAAAAAATAATAATAAAAAACAAAATAAATCTAGAGCAAATGGTATCCCTAAAAAAAAAATGGCAACAATATATGTGGACAGCAGGACTAAATTGTTAAATTTTAAACAATACCAAGCTGTAGAAAGACTTTTTATTTTTTAACAGATATTACATCAGAAATCAGCTTAATTCATTCTGAGTCAAAGTAATGGTCACCATAATCCATCACTGCCCTTATACATAAAATCTGAATCTATTTACTGATTATCATTGTCCCATGTCTGCCAAATATGTTGAGTGGTCAGAACATCATCTGCAGCCTGAAACTGAACTTTTGACATGATGTTAGTAGTGAATGCACTTAGCTGCATAGGAAAGCTATATTTTGCTCCCTTGCCCCCTATTTAGTGAATGACTTAACCTCCAGTGTGTTGTCTGTCTGCACTGGTCTCAGAACAGTTTGAAATGCACCTTATTTGAATCCTATCTCCATATAATCCATCTGAAATCAGATTTTCAGCTTTTGAATGAACCCATTGATTCTCAATGTGAAAATGCACAGTAAATATAGGATTTCTAAGGAAAAGAGTCAAAGTCTTTCTAACAAGTCAGTCCACTGTCGACCATCTTTGGAACGCACACAGGAGGCTATTTCCACTCCTATCTACTTGAAATCTCCTAAACAGTTGGTCAAGATTATGATCAAATAACATATTTCAAATAAAAAGTAAAATCTGTCAGTCTGTCTGTATAATAAATTGTGCTTCTTTACCTCAGATTACACTAAAAAACACAATTTTCTTGGTTTGTATAACTAATGCGCATGAGCGTTGTTGAGTTGATTGACAGGTGATTTCTGAATCTAAAAGGTGATTGGCTCTTTTACCAATAAGGCGAGACTGCCTTTCTGCATCCATTGACTGCTGGCTGCCATTGGGCATTCCGATTTCTCCCATTTATTTTAATAGAAGTGTCCCATCTCTGCTAAATAGTCTCTGGCAGGGTCGCATGAGGTTAACATGTCAGAAAAAATATATTTACAACATAGTTGCAAAACAAAACTCACATCCAAATCCCAGACTGCAGTGATGTGCAGGGATTGACCAAGGATGACTAAAATCTCTTTTTTTACAGGATCACCTGGCATAGTTGATGAAAAACGAGTGACTGACCTAGAAGGTATTGTAGCCAGCGGCCGCAGACGTGTGGAGAAGGAACTGAGGCCCAGACTCAAGGAGCTGGAGAAGAAAGAAGCCCAACAGAGAACCACCATCGCGAACATGATCAACGACATTGACACCATCCTGGCAGACATCGCCAACTTAGAGGATATCCGTAAACGCATTCCTGAGGGCTGTTATAACATACCACCTATTGAAAGGCCTTAATGTCTTACTGAAATGCAGAATCAAAGCAAAGTTACACAGTTTAAAGTAGCATATGTGCTATGAATACTGACACTACTCGACTTTTAAAGTAGTGTTTTTTCCAGCCATAAAAGATTTTGTACTGATGTGTAAGAGAGTTTTAGTATTTATTTTTTTGCTTGTGTAGAAAGGTTTGTTTTTCTAATTAAAAAATTATTACTGTGAAGTTTGAAATGACGTAAATGAGAGTAAATGAGTAGTTGCATTTGGGTGATTAATATATAGTATACCACATATTTAATTTGATTGTCCCAAATAAAAAGTTACATCCAGTTACTACTATTTCTACTTCAGCATCTAGTAAAATAATGCTTTTAAGTCAGAAATAAATGCACAACTAACGATTCCATTATTGTGTATTCTGTTTTGTTTTAATTAAATTCAATAAGGGCATGAATTGTTGTCATGGCAGTATACTGTTTCAGTGTTTGAATGCTTATTGAGTTGCCACTATAAAGTAGAAATATATTCATATATATTCTGATTATGCAGACACACTTATACATGCTTTTCATTAGAGACAACTACTTTAAAATAAATAAATAATGAAAAGAATAAAATGACCTTGAGGGCCTAAAATTAAGATCTACAGTTTTAGCATCTTAAAAACAGAGGCCTAACTTACAATCTTCACACATGTTTTTTTAAGTATACAATGAGGTTAAAATAATTCAATCTCAATAATAAAAATACAACAGAAAACAATATCATCAACAACATCCATTTCGTTGCAAATCATTTTGAATGAAGGCATGAAGATTTCAGGGAAGCAAGAAAGATTGTGATGAAGTAGAAAAGAATACAGCATGCCTAACCCATGAAAAAACATAAATTATATGTGGTTTATTTCACACAGTCCTTTTATTTTTGAATTTATATAGAGAGTAAACACTAACCAGTCTTGAGGTTAAGAATCCTAGTGACTCCTGACACATCGGTTGCTATGGTTACATAATGCTTATGTGAAATAAAAATAATTCAGTTCATTTCATACAAACAGTGAGGTATTAATGTGCATTTAACAATTGTCTCTATGTTAGAGGAGTATAATCCATTCGAAAATGAGTCATAATGGAGTTATTATATTTCTTGCTTTTTCTTTGACAATGTCCACAACCAAACAACAAATCAGCTACAATAAACCTAGTCTTCTTAGTCCACAGTTTTATTTGAATCTCAGAATTTTAGTAAGTTTTGTATTTGTAAAGATCAATGTTTTAAAAATAAATATTTTTTCCATTAATGAAAGTCTCAGGGTTCAAACCTCTCAGAGTGAGTATAATTAAACCATGCTTCACGAGGCTTCATTCATATATGAACTCTTTATAACATGAAGCAATTCTGTGCAAGATATTCAAAGTGAATTATGTTAAATAAACTTAATTATTGCATGCCAGTTATTACTTATCAAATAACACCAAAATATTGTAGAAAATTGTAGATTAACCCTTTTGTTTGTAAAGGTTGTGGTAGATGTGCAGTAGTTTGAACTTTTATCTGACAGTTTGACTAATTCTTTATTTTAGATTATACAGCATGGGTCCAGTCTTTGAGTTTGATTGGCTATAACAGCACTGGGATGCTTTACTATTTATATCAGTCCACTTGTCTGCGTCCGTGGCTTTTCAGGTAGTGTGGGGATTTTAATTAATTGCTAATTTGTTTATTTTTTTCAGTGACTAATTCAGTGACCAGTTCTGCAAATTAGATATTTTCACCAGTAGCTGATGACAAATTAGTATCTTTGGTAATGCAAGTTGAATCAACACCAAATTGTTCAACTCCGAAACAATGGATGTAACAAGAATGATTCATTTATGTAGAAGAGTATTTCAAAAAACAGATTCGGCCACGAACGAAACACCACTAGTAGTTCTGAGACCAGTGCAGAGACAGGAGTTATTTGTGATGCTTTGGTTCCATTTGGAACTATTTTTGCTGGCGGAAAAGAAACGTATGAACTACCTGGTCAAGTTTTGTTTGAAACATAAGTTATATACAATTATGTATTGTTTGTTAACAGTTCTAATAAAGCTAAAAATTGTGCTATTGGTCTGATGATCAACATGGCTGTGATTTAGCTGTAAGTGGTCAAGTGGCGCAGGTATTTATTCGGACCAATATTTGCACTCTTCCCAGATAGCACCCTTAAATCTGTTTTAGGGCATTTCAGCATGACATCACATTCTAATTAACATCTGCTTAACATCTTAAAAAGATCAGACTTACAAACATTCTAAATCTTAACATCTGCTGAATGTCTTATTGACATCCGAGATGAAAAGTCTTACTGACGTATTGTAGATGAGCAAACAACCCTGATAGCACACATACATAACCAAGATGTCTATTTGATATGTGTGTTTACATCTGGAAGAAGACGTTTTTTTACATTGTTTTTTCATCTGCAATACATCTATAAGATGTCAATACGACATTCAGCAGATGTCTTTGAGACATTTATGATTTAGAATGTTTGTAAATAAGATCTTTTTAAGATGTTTAGCAGATGTTTATTAGATGCTTTCCAGATGAAAAGATAAAAAACAGACATCTTGGAAGTGTATGTGTGCTATCTCGGTGGCTGTCTTTTCTCTAGCTTTTTCTTTACGAAACACCCAAAAGTTAAATGAATCTCAGCTGCAACAAATGGTTATGACGCAGAGGCAGTGACTGCCCTGACAGCACAAGTACATCACCCAGACATCTATTTGATGTGTGTATTTACATCTAGAATTAGACATATTTTTTACGTTGTTTGTTAATCTGCAATACGTCTATAAGATGTTTCCACTCGGATGTCAATATGACATTCAGCAGATGTCTTTGAGACGTTTAAGTCTCAAAAGTTTGTGAATCTGTTTTGTTTATTAGAAAGCGTTGCTTTCCAGATGAAAAGATCAAAAACAGACATCTCGGAAATGTACGTGTGCTATCTGGGTGGATGTATTCTTTACGAAACAACCAAAAGTGAAATGAATCTCAACATCAAATGGTTATGACACAGATGCAGTGACTGCCCTGATAGCAATGGAAATCATCCAGACATCTATTTGATGTGTGTGTGTTTGCATTTGGAAGAATTTTGTTTATGTGTTTGCTCCCCTGCAATAAGTTTATAAAATGTATGTAAGCACGTTTTCTTGGATGTCAGTAAGCCATTCAGAAGATGTCTTTTGAGATGTTTATGAGCTAGAATGTTTGTAAATCTGACCTTTTTAAGATGTGTAGCAGATGTTAATTAGATTGTGATGTTTTCCAGATTAAAATATCTAAAACAGACATCTCGGAAATGTACGTGCGCTATCTGGGTGGCTTTTCTTGAAATAATGTCTATGGCGTTTTAGCATGCCAAGCAAAAGGAGCTCTGTGAGAAGTAAATGTTCACAAAAGCAAAAAAAAGAAAAAAAAAGAAAATGGCATTCTTTAATGTGCAACCAAATACTCCACGTATACATGAATGCACATTGAAGACAAAACATTGAGGCATAATACAGGATATGAGACTGCAGAAATACAGAAACCAAACTTTTTCAGGACACACAGTAGATTGATGAGTAGAAAGTGAATGTAGAGATGAGATGAGTCTAAGCACAGTTTTTATGCAAACACCATAACCACAGACTACAGGCTACCTGGTAAGTTTAAACACTCATGCGCTAAAAGAAAACCCCACAGCATGCAACTACCAGAACAGAGAGTATCAAATCAACAGCAAAGCCAACATTATGCAGGCAATGATTTAAACTACCAGTCAAATATTTGGACAAACTTGACTGAATTTATGCTTCTCTTGACCATAAAATCCTTTTGATCTAAAGGCTTATGCTTAAATGGTTGAAAGTTGTTTTGTAGACAAATATAAACCATGCCTATGTTTGAATGCCTTCTTAAAACAAAAATCTATATTTAATAAATACATAAAATAAAATGGGAGAGTTGGACTAGACAGTGATGGAAAAACAGCCAACAGGTGCCCAGCCTCTACTCGTTCAGTAGTGTTTAAAAAGCATTCCAGGTGAATACCTTGTGAAAGTGTCCAGAACTCTAAGCAATGATGGCTATTTTTTAACCTTTTTGATTACTACATAATTGCCTTATTTTTATTTTTGTTTTTCATACTGAGGTTTGATGCCTTTAATACTATTCTATGTCTAAATGTGGAAAATTGTAATAAAAATAATGTGGTGAGCCCAAACATTCGACTGGTAGTGTATCTAATTCATTCAAAATCTCATTTTCTCTTTAGTGGCACCAAGTCTCTCTCTCCACTTTCTCATATTGGGCACCTACGCCCACACGACCCAGTCTTTTAAAACTGATTGGTGATGCAAGTCTTTAAGAACAAATCCCTCAGGCACAGTGCTTTACATCCGTCAGTCCAATGAGACACAAGTAAGAAGGGAGGACAGATTAATGCTCCTCTACATGGAAAAGCAGTGGTAGCACAGGAGGAGTATATTCTAAATTACACACAGAGAGAGACAGACGGGGATGACTAATGGGAAGGACTGGACTTCCCCACCCTATCCAGAAGCGTTGATGTAGAGCTGACTCTGCAGGATGTAGTCAATGACAGGCTGGCTCAGGTAATCCACAACATGACCATCACCATGCTGAAGAGCCAGTCTGATGAGAAGAAAAGAAAATAGTTATGGCTTAGAATGGACAGATTAAGAGAATATGACAATTAATGATGCAGAGTGAGTGAGGACCTGCTCTTAGTTGAACTGACAATGGACATAGGGTGGTCGATCTCGTCCTTTACCACGATAATACTGTCCTGTGAGAGGAAAAGTAAATCATATAACCATTAACAAAACTTCCAATGTAATTTACATTCTTAAAACACTGCATTTACTTGCATTGACAGGGGGTGAAGAAAATGCTTCTATTTTGCATTGTTCTAATCTATTTAAATAGGGGAACAAATTAAAATGATTTTAAAACCATAACAATTTGAGTGAAACTTTGACTAAAAAATAAAAAATAGGTCACTTTCTATGAAGCCCATATTTATAATGCATTGTAAAGGCATTATAATTCATTAGTAATGTCTATTAATATACCTTATAATATGTTTTAACTTCTCATAAATAATTGTAACAACATTTATAATCTAACAATTAAATTATAACACTTTTCTACTCATAGTTATACCTCAGAGTATAAGGCATTATAACACAAGCAACATCCAATTTCACCTGCAGAAGTTATAATGTACTATATATGCACTAAGTAAAGTGACAAAAGCAATGTCTTATAAACATCCAGAAGGTATTTTTCATTGGTTGTAAGACATTACAAGTCATGCTGGAAGTTATATACATTACATATGCACAAAATACAAAACACACATTCAATGTACGTTTTGAGATATCGCAAAAAACAAGGTTAAAATATATCAGAATAAAAAAATATGTATGTTGATTACACATGTAGCCAATCTTCTTGGGTGTGAAGAAAAATCAAGCTGATTCTATAATGGACACTATTCACTAAACTTTAATGTTTGTGCATCTAATTTGAAGACTTATTTTATAAATATCTTCAATTATATAAGTTTGACTTGTAATGTATTGTCTGTTAAATGTTTATGCTATGGCTGTTTATAAGAAGATATTGCTTTTGTAACTTTACTTAAAGCAGGTCAATACCACTTATAATATGATCACATCATAAAGCCTTTTGACTGTTTACACTATACAGCACGATTATCTTTATTAACATCTGCTGCGCTAAAATAAAAGTAATTATGTAATGCATAATCCTCTAAAGTATAACTATGAATAGGTGAAGTCTTATAATGTATTATAACTGTAGTTATAATAATTGATGTGATGTTACAACTTATTATAAGGTGTATTATGATACATTATGAACGCAGTATAATGCACATATATAATGCCTTTACAATGCATTATATATATGGGCTTCATAGAAAGTGTTACCAAAAATTAACATGAATTTCAGGATGTCCTCCTTTTGGTTTAATGACAGCAATCAATTGAGTTGGCATGGACTCCACATGTTTGTGCAAAACCTGATGATCCCAGTATGATTTGAAAATGTTTCAAAGAACATCTTGTGTTTTTCAATGGAAGCAAGGAAAACGTACTTGTTTTTTTTTTACAAAGGAATTAACATGGTCGATGTTTAAAATGTGTTAATTGGATTAGTGGCCAAGAAATACGTTTTACATCATAATTTTCTTTTTTGTACATTTTTCCATTTTGAGTCCCAGATTTTCAATGTGGTCTCAGAATTTTGAACCCCAATGTTTAACAGATAAGTTGTTGGAAATGCCATCACATGTAAAATATAATAGTTGGCCCCCTAATGGCTTGTTGTTGATACCTTATGCTTTCGGAGCATGGATGAATGGTTCATTATCCTCTCTGTGTCAGCTCCATCTCGAGGAACCACCACTATCCCAAAATCCCCCACTATCACTTCCATCTAAAAGAAAATTGAGATTCTATTCAAGAGCTCACAAAGGCCTGATAATCATATTTTTAGTTTAGTTTAACAACACATTACTGAGTTTGTAAAATGCTTCCAATCTAAAGTCAACATCAAATCAAAATTGATCTAATTTACTTTGCTCTGCTCCTGAAACAACTTGCCTTTTTGGCAGACCTTACCAAGCCCTCTCGTTTTTTTCACGCACTTGTTACTCATTTTTTAACCAAGCTCACTCACTTTTCAGAATCCAATAAATTACAGATGGATAAAGTCAAGACACCGCATTATATTTTTCTCACTGAATATCACATTATGGAAGCAAAATATTTTGCGAACACAGGACTTAATCCATAACTGGTATTCCAAGATTTAATGTCTAACATATTATCTTTATTCATTATTTTATATGAACAAATAAAATATACTGTATGCTAGCATAATACTGTGACAGGGTAGAGGACATGCTAATCAGGCTAATCAAGCCTCAGAGAGGGATAAAGGATGACTGGAGACTGCATTGCGAGAGAGAGAGAGATTTACGGACAGCTGTCCGACACCTTTGTGTGCTTGTCTTTTTGGTTCAGTTTTATATTAAAATATTATTTATATTCTCAAGCCGGTTCTCGCCTCCTCCTTACACATTTATCCCTTTACACTGGTGCCGAAACCCAGGAAGGAGGAGGGATGCGGCGTAGTGGAGTTCTCGCCGCTACCATCCACCCCAATGCAGCAGCCGTAGCCATCTGCTGCAGGACAGAGGAGCCCGGCCGCCTGGAAGCGGACCAAACGCGAGGGGAGGAGTGGCTCCCAACCAATCAACCACCTGGAACGGCTACCACTGCCAGGGGCGGTAGACCCCTACTGTCCACCAAAAACACGGCGGTGCGTTCCATTCCGTTTAGGAGGACTGCCTCCGATCCATCTGGGGAGGTGCGGTTGTTGACCATTAGAGGGTGGAGGAGTGGCCGAGGACCAAGCTACGGCGTATCGGATTACAGGCCAGTAAGTGTTTTTTTCTCTCTCTCTCTTCAACTGCCGCTCCGTGTTGCCATTTCCCTCTCTTTTTAAAATGTTAATTTGGTATGATCGCCGTTACGGCGTGTAGGTGCCACAATTTGTTTTTGTCCCCTCCCTCATCCAGGTAGACGGGGATGGCATGCTGGCAGATGGTGCGGAACGCACACCCCTACCCAGGGAAAGGGTGGGGAGGTGTAAGTCATGCCAGGGGCTCACCGGCCTAAAAGAACGAGGGAGGAATGTGGCAGTGCAGAGGGCGGGCCGGGTCGCGATTCTACACACCTGGCCCCTAATCAGGCTAATCAAGCCTCAGAGAGGGATAAAGGCTGGCTGGAAGCTGCAGTGCGACAGAGAGAGAGATTTATGGACAGCTGTCCGACACCTGTGCATGTGTTTGTCTTTTGGTTCAGTTCTTCATTAAAATATTATTTATATTGTCAAGCCGGTTCTTGCCTCTTCCTTTCCCTTTTTATCCCTTTACATACATATATTTTATAAAATGTGTACATGTTTGTGAGTGAGAAAGATAGGGAAAGAAAGAAGGAAACATATCTTACATCACTTTCGTTCCACAAGCCAGGGATACAGAAAGATTCCAGGAGATCGCTGCCACACAGGAGCAGGATACGCAATTCTGAACAAACAATCACAGTTACACATCACACATCACAAAACACAACACACATATTGTGTTAATAACATGTTTTTTACATCGTTATATTTTATTATTTTAGAAGGCACTGAATTCCTCTTATTGTCACTCTTAACAGTATATAGATGAGCACAACTACTCTTACATGGTACACTGTAATTGTCTCATCTAGTTCTCTGACAACTGATGTCTGTCTTTTTTTTTTTTTATGTTATTTTTGTTATACTGAGGGAGAATACACTGTGAGCTTGTTCTCTCCCTGGGCAAACTGAGTGTTTCTGATGATGACTTAAAGTGACAAGCTACAACTGATTTGAAAACCAAAAACCAAGGCATGGAAAATTTAATCGTCTCACCAATTTCCTCGTAGCGCATTGCAGTGCCAAGGTTGGCATTTTCATCTGTTGAGAAAAAAAAAGATATCATAGTCATGTAAAATGTATGCACATCCTCTGAGATACGTATGAATAATACAAAATAATTACATGGTTTTTATATGAGCCCAACCACAAGGCTGTAGAAATATCACTCCATTCCAGAGCTCTTTTTCTTCACTTATCTATTATGACACAATTCAAAATGGATTCATCAGGTCATATTCTTCAGCTTAAATCCTTGACAGTTCAAGGGCATGATTGAATGTACAGCATTTACAGTATGTTTATTTTGTATATGAGGCACTTTACAAATAGTATATATGACTCTTTCTTTTTCAACAAATGGTCAGTCAAAGGAGGTGCTAAACCTTCAGAAAATGTTCAAGATTGTTCAACTAAGGAAGCCTAACAAAACATATGAGCAATTTAAAACCTTGATTTATGATTTTGCTAAATTCTTGCATTAAACATTAATAAACATCCAAATTAAACAGACGAAATGTATAAAATGTAATAAAATCACAAATATGGATAACAGAGCTGGCTCTTTAGCCTAAATTAAGCAATCACTCAGGTGGGATAGCTAGTTTGAATATTGTCACAAAGCGGAGTTACACCTCGTGTGTGCATTATTTTTCAATAATTTAATGGGCCGGAGAAAATTATTCTGCAATCGTGTGTGGGATTACCTTTGTTTGCTGTGGCTCTCGTCAGCAGTAATACCAAGACATTAGTTTAAGTATACATCTCAGCAGCAGCGTAGCTTTTCTATTGCTAAACAACTGTTTATTGAGTTGCAGGAGTTCGTTGACATCAAGGCTTTATGCGAGTGTCTATGTGTGTGCGTATGTATGTGTGTGTGTGAGAGTGTGGATGAGAGTGAACGAGAGAGGAAGGGGGAGCGTGAGGGTGCTTTCCACAGATATTGAAAGTTATTTTGGATAGTATAGAAACTGCTGTATTGATCAAGTCGCAGGGGTGACATCAAGGCTCTGTCTGTTGCGAGTCACTATGTGTGTGCGTATGTATATGTGTCAGTTTGTGTGAGTGTGGGTAAGAGCGAGAGCGAAAGGGGGTGCTATGGTCTTTCCACAGAAAATTAAATACATTTACTAATTATTTGTCATTTTTATTCTATGTACTTAGCCAATTTCTTTGTTTAATTTTGTTATCTTGCTGTGGAAGCCTGTATGGCTCTTTGAATAACTGAAATAAGTTAGCGAAGTGATATAGAACTGTTATGTGGACAAGAACTGGAACTACTACATAGCCATGCGTTTACTGAAAAATTATTATACACTCTAGAAAATATGTCAGTCAATCAGAATCTACCATTCAACAGACCCGTGGTATAAATAAAAATATGTGCTAGGTACATTGTTTGTAAAATAACTTGGGTAACAGGGTTGAAAGACTGAGATTGTCAAATGCAGTCAACACTATAATACATGTATGAATTGAGAACTTGTCTTCCCACCATGCAGTAGAAAGGATCCAAATGTGTTTTAAGCTAGCTATGGAAAGTGTATATCCAAAACTTACCAACAAAGGTAAAATGCTCCATGTGTGGGCGAACACAGCAAATTTTACCCAGGCTCTCACTCATCTTTCCCCACATCTTAACTGGGGGGAAAAACACATATCAGTCAATCATTAAATGTTTGTTCACAACAGTGATCAAACACCAAATATCTGAACATTAAAATGGTCACTTACTAGCCACAGATTTGTTAGCTGTGTTTTGGTAAATAGGAGATGTCCCGTTTTGGGGCTGACCAATCACAGGGGTTGTGGAGGGTGTGTTTACATTGGACAGAATGCATCCTGTCACCCGCTGCAAAGGAATTGCCCAATTCACTACTTCACCAATGTGTTAACAATGTGTGTAGGACTATGTATAAGTGGAATTCCTGGCATGCAACCAAAAGTTTGTGACTTACTTTCATTAAGTCTCGGTGATGCTCCAGAACACTGCAAGTGGTCTGCCAGGTCTCCTGGTAGCACTCCCAAGGATCCACTCTGCAAAAAAACATTAATCCATCAAACATGTTTTGTCTGCTTAACAATATATTTCCATTCCAAATATAACCCAAGAATGCTGATGTACTCAAATAATTGACAGTTACCTGATCCAATCAGAAGACTGAACTGCTAACTGACACATGGTAAGACGATGTCTGCTAGGGACAAGGCCCTAGAAAAACATATAAAAAAACTAAAAGTGACTCTTATGAAAAATATTGTAAAAGAATACGCATCCAACTACAAATGATTAGCATTTTTCAACACATTGATTCTTCTTCTTCTTATTATTATTAAAAAATAAATGTTTTGCCTCTCCCAACTCAAAGGAATTAAGTAGGATTGACTGAATCCTGTTTAAAAGCATTTATTATCCATAGCTTTATTGATAAGAGAGAAGAAAATTAGGCTAAACTTCTTATTAATTCCAGTTATGTGAAGAAGTTTGTCTGATATTATTAGAGCTGGTTCATATAATTCAAATTCAACTTCACATGAAATATGAGTTTATTTCTGTTTACACTAGACCTTATTCAGGGTAGACACCATATTGAATTGTTTGTGAATGGAATCGAGGCTGTGAGGGAAAGATACATATACATCAAGGTTAGTATAGTTAACTGAAACAAAAACTAAAACTGAAACAAAATTCCAAAAAATAACCAAGAAAAATTGGTTATTGAAACTATCATGCATTGCTTCAAAACTAAAATAAAGTACTAAAATACACAGAAATGATCATTAAATATTTTCAGTTTTTGATTTTAATACCTTGACTTGTGCACAGGGCCATAGCTATTAGGGTGAAAGATGGCAACAATTTTAGGGGTGCACAGGGAGGCCCACAACAAATTGTAAACTGTATTTTCTATTATGAAAGGCCCAGACCAATATACAGTGATGAGGCCCAGAATTCCTAGCTACAGCCCAGCTTGTGCATGTTACAAAATCGTTTTTGTGTCTTGTAATGTCTCCATCTATTGCATCGTTGCATCGTTGCATCTATTGCATCGTACATAGAGTTATGTGCTCAATATTTCAGATAAATGGATTCGTTTGTTTAATCACATCATCCATTGCTGTTAAAAAATAAAGGGATAAATATCTCCACATTTGTAAGTCCTTGGTTGTTTTTACCATGTTGCTTATCAACCTATCTAGACTGTACACTATGTAGACCTATGTGTAATCTGGACTGGATTCATTTAAAGATCATAACACAAAGTTGTCCCCTGGCAAGTCATTTACTCATCTGTGTTAACTGAAATAGAAATAAAAACATTTAATAAAATTTATTGATAGACTAAAATAAAAATGAAAACTAAAATTAATTGAAAAACTAAACTAAAACTAACAAACACATTTGGTAAAATAACTGAAACTAATAATAATTTCATATTGAAAACAAAATAAATTTCAAACTAAATTAAAAATCCCAAACTATAATAACCTTGATATACAGCCTGTTTAATAGTACAGTAGTTTAACTGTCATATGGTCATATATAACATCTCATTTTCATAACCAATGTTGTCCATAGTTTTCTGTCCATTGGAAATATTTAAAAAAGACACACTTTTTATGCTACATCGGTTGAATGATCGACACCAAGGTAGTTGGGTCATTATATCTTATTGACTAGATGTGTATGTCTATTAGGGGTTGCATGACTACTGATTTTTAATAGTCGACTGGTTGAGCCCATTTGTCGAGTCGAATTCGACTAACCGTGACGTCATTGCACCCCCAAACCCGAAACCTCCGGGTGGGAGGGACGTACAATCCTAAAGTACACAATAGACATATATATGTTCACTTACGTGTAATGAGCTAATTATACATATTAACAAAAATAGTAGTAGCTATATGTCGTCAGGCATTAGATAGCTAGTTCGACTGTGCTTGGGGTCCTATAGCTAGGTTGCCATGAAAACGAACAACGTATTTTGACACCCGAGGGGAAAATAATGACTAATGGTCTGAATGTTGTTTTGTATTTGGATGGATAGGATTAGATGACATAAACCTCAACCATAATGTTATCTCCTTGAAAGCACCTTTTTATAAGAAGTGTGCCACAATAGCTATACATTGAGCTGTAATGTAGCTAAAAGTTAACATAAGTATCTGAACATTTTTAGCTTAGCCTGGACTTCCCTCTCCTCTTGCAGCCGTATGTTCGAATGGTTTCGGCTGTCACGAGATCTACCATTTAGATGACAATGGGGATGCATTCTGTCAGAAGTCCCAACACACAAAGTTGACTATGTATTCCGTCAGGTCATCGGACTCCGACTTGAACCACTTTTCTAACAAATTGATCATTATCTAGGTTAGCATTACAAAAGTGTTTTGGTTATATTTTAAGGCCAGTTTGCATACACTGGAGGTTACTGCAGCTTTTGTGACATCTTTATCAGAGTAGCCTGTGGAATGTTCTGAACATTATTAGGGTTGATACAATGCGAATGTGCAATACAGATACAGAGAATGCGTAAGATTTTTGTTCTTGATACATTGATACATTGCGTTGTTGAGCCAAGTGGCACAGAAAACAACCTTCACATCCACTGTATTTCCTACAGACACGTTTTATAAATCATGTGGTGAGCAACTAGTCGACTTCAGGCTGACGGTGTCGACTACATTAGTTGTAGTCGACTAGTCTGTGCAACCCCTAATGCATCCGTCCCAGCCTCTTCACAGACTGCCACAAAAATAGATTCTCTTACCGGTTTGCCATAGGAATCATGTACAGGTGAAACGATACCCCCAATCACAATGAATCGTCCAGTCTTGTGTAAGTACTCTCTGGCTTTTTCTGCAAACCAAATAGGGTTACCTGATTATCTCATGGGCATCATTTTTCTTTCGTAATACACTATGCCAGGTTATAAAGCTATCTTAGATTAAAGAAATACTCTAAGAGACATGATCGAGGCCTCTTATTTGCTGTAGGAGGGAAAACAAAAGCATGAATAGCAGCACATTACTCTATTTTTCTCTAAGCTCATCAAATCTTTTATGTCAGTGCAAAACCTCTGTTTTAACTTGATAACTGAGATCTGATTCTCTCATAGGGTGAGCACAATGCATAATTAGCTCCAATAATGCATCATGCTTCATCTTTCTAATACAGCCACAAACCCCCACCCCTATTAACAGAGGCTGATGGCAGAAACAACGAGGAATGAGGCAGGCAAATAAACAAATCTACAGAGGATATAATACATGTACTGCAAAGAAGAAACTTCGAAAAATTTAAAATTAGGTTATAGAAAATACAGGGAAATGATAAAAAAAACATATTCATTAATTAATGAATAAAATGGTGGCATGTACATTTTTTTTATGTACGTATTTTCATCGGTTTCTAATAATTTAATAGCATAGCCTACATGGCACTACAGATCTCAGACAGAAGCACTGCTCACAATGAGCCACAAGCTCCATCTAATTTTTGTACCTCAATATATGCAAAGGCATGCAGTAGGAGAGGAAGGCTTGAAAATTAGGTCACAGACACACTGGTGCTTTCTGCTTTAGGGGGAAAAAAGCAACAGAGCTGTATTGATCTAATTGGTGGTATTCATGTTCCTCAGGCTTGGGGTAATAAAATACAACTGACTGGCTTAAGGATAGGATAAAGCTTCCAATTTTTTTTCTATTATGTTTATTGGCATACTGAATAATGGAGTTGGATCGAATAAATCTCCCTTCTCACTCAAGTCCCTATCACATATAATGCTATAATTTAATATTATCAGTGCAATCACAACTGAGCTTTAACCTTCATGTCTGTTCTGTTTTGGGGTATGACCAATGCTATGTATATGTGTAAAAATAATAAAAGTAATTTTTAAATTACGGTAAAAACTATTATTTTGCTTCCGTATTAATTCACATACAAATTATTGTAATATTGTTCCTCTTACTGAAGCTTTAACCCTTTGTTTTACCACAACAAAGGCATGCACTTTTCAGAAATGTGACTTTTATCAAGTAAAGAAAACCTTTCTCTTTTTGGGGTCAATTTGACATTTAATACATTTAATCTCAATTTAAATACTTCAAGTAGAGGGAACCAAACTAGCTAGATCTAGCTTGTGCAGCTATCAGGAAATATTTGCATCTGAAAATTTAATACATGTGAAATTTTTTTTCTAGAGGATCTGAAGCATATTCTTATTTTTAAGATATTTAGTTTGTAATCAGTTCTCATAAGATTAGCAAAAGTCATGTAGAATCAACCCAATATTCTGGGTTTCCAAGAGTTAATTTAAAGGATTGTTCATTTTGACTTTCATAATGGTCATTTTCTTGTAACTACAGCACACAGTACAAAGTATGGGGTTAAACATACAGAGGTGGCCAAAAATATTGGCACAATTGGTAAATATGAGCAAAGAAGGCTGTGAAAAAATATGTCTTTATTGTTTATCCTTTTGATCTTTCATCAAAATATTCACAAAAATATATCCTTTAATGAATATCAAACAATTGCAAACACAACACAAATTTTATCAAAAAAACAAATATTTTTGTGAAATATATGTGTGACACAATTATTGGAACCCTTTTATTCAATCCTTTGGCAACCTCCCCTTTGCTAAGACAGCTCTGAGTCTTCTCTTATAACGCACAATGAGGTTGGAGAACACATGGCAAGGGACCTGAGACCATTCCTCCATACAGAATCTCTCCAGATCCTTCAAATTCCAAGGTCCACGCTGGTGGACTCTCCTCTTCAGTTCACCACACAGGCTTTCTATGGGGATCAGGTCAGAGGACTGGGACGGCCATGGCAGAACCTTGATTTTGTTAACAATGAACCTTTTTGTGTTGATTTTGATGTGTGTTTTGGATCATTGTCCTGCTGGAAGATACAAACACTGCCCATTTTAAGCTTTCTGGATGAGGCAGTAAGGTTTTGATTTTTTTTATCTGTTAGTATTTGATAGAGTCCATGATGCCATGTATCCGAACAAGATGTCCAGGACCTTTGGCATAAAAACAGCCCTACAACATTAAAGATCCACCACCATATTTAACTGAGGCCATCAGGTACTTTTCCATATGGCTACTTCTCTGTGTGTGCCAAACCCATCTCTGGTGTTTGCTGCCAAAAAGCTCTATTTTTGTTTTATTTGATCATAGAACCTGGTCCCATTTGAAGTTCCAGTAGTGTCTGGCAAACTGAAGAATCTTGGATATGTTGTTGGATGAGAGCAGAGACTTTTTCTTGAAACCCTCCCAAACAACTTGTGACGTAGGTGATGTCTGATTGTAATTTTGAAGACTTTCTGACTCCAAGACCCAACTAAATCACCAGCTGTGATCCTTGGAGAATTTTTGGCAACTCAAACCATCCTCCTCACCACGCTTGGAAACAATATAGACACCTGTCCTCTTCCAGGCCGATTCTTAACATCTCCAGTTGATAGGAACTTCTTAATTAGTGCCATGTTGGTGGAAATGGGCATTTTCAATGCTTTAGCTATTTTCTTATAGCCACTTCCCATTTTGTGAAGCTCAACAACCTTTTGCCGCACATCAAAACTTTATTCTTTGGTCTTACCCACTGTGATCGATGATTAAGGCAATTTGGCTTGTGTTACTTCATATTTATACCCCTCTGAAAAAGGAAGTAGTGGCAGAACAATTTCATGTTCCTAGTCACCCAGGTGCACAAAAATATTTAAAATATGAATGGGAAAATACTTCAGATATATTTTACTCATAAGAATATCTAGGGGTGCCAATAATTGTGCCACACATATATTTAATAAAAATATTAGCTTTTTGATCAAACTTGTGTTGTGTTTTCACTTGTTTGATATCCATTAGAGGATATATTTTTGTGAATATTTTAAATGAAAGATCAAAAGGATAAACAACAAAGAGAGATTTTTTACAGCCTTCTTTGCTCATATTTACCAAGGGTGCCAATATTTTTGGCCACAACTGTATGTAATATTAGTATGCCAATATGGTCACTGATGAGCGGTTGATTGGTTTAAATTTGTTTTGTTCATAAATAATATTGTCTGTGTTTTTGCTGAGACAGAAATCTGCTGCAACTTTCACATCCACTCATTGTAGCCTAATAAGAAAGTTAGGCAATGGTTTGATCATAATTTAAACCTGTGCATTTCAGACTTGCTAGTGTATTCCCTCCAAGTTAAATATTAAATTACATAAATAAACATAATGCCTTAAATCTAGCCCACAATTTACTTGCCAAAGTTTTAGGTTTTTATTCTATAGACCATAATATATTTATCATACTATAATTTCACAAATTTGATGAAGAGGATAATTCAGAATTAATTTTCTTAATGACGCAGGAATGTCGGTCTGTAAACTCTCGAAAGTGGACAATAACCGAATAATTTAAATGTTTATTTACAACAGATGTTAAACGTAGATGGTTATTGGGGTCTTGCCTCGGATATAGCCGCATCAGCACATCCTTCGAAAAGTCTAATAACGCTTAGTGATCATAAACCACAGTTAAAGATTGTGAATGAACATAGCTGTTTTTACGAAAGTTGCGGTTGCGCAACGCAACCTCATCGTCTCAACGTTGATAATCCTAGGCACCGAAGCCGTCGCCCATTTCAGCACCTTGCTGTGGACAGCGATCAGCAATAAGAATACATGATAGATATATCTTAACCGATCATCGAACGTGAAGTCATAATGTTATAATTATCATCACACACACACACACACACACACACACACACACACACATCTGAATTAAAAATCCCATCTGGGGCATCCACTCCCTTCTTTAGGCGAAATACTTACCGAACATATGAATATGCCCCTTGGTGATAGGGTTGAAACTTCCACATGACAACAAAATGACATGTGTTTTATTAGTCTCCGTCATGATAGTTGTGGCGACCTGTCTTTCTTTACATATGTCGCGGATTTTAAGGCCTTTTGTTTTGTTGTGCGTCCGCAGCAAAGGCGAGGTTCATTAGGCTGCGGCAGGCGCGAGAGGCAACGCGTCACAGTGATACGTTCCTGCGCAGTTAAAGGAGCATGCCCTTCTTAAGGAACACACAACTCGTGAATCGTGGAATATGAATGGCATCTGCGCTTTATCACATCTTTTCATTTGCCTTTTATCATAATTTAGGGTGCACCGGTGTGAAATACGTGTGAAATACATTTCTTATACTGTAGGCTGCTATGTGATGTGGTGGTGGTGGTGGTGGTATATGTGTGTGTGTGTGTGTGTGTTTTATATTTTATGTAGCTACTTATAGTGCCTAATTAAAATATGTTATATTCTCTCTTGACAAGTAGTGTTGAAATGTCTCACAGTTTTCCAAGAGAACCAAGCCAAAATGACAATTATTTAGGCAATCTCTTGCGAGGTTGAAATAGATTTGTTCATATTATACGGATGAATGGACCTTAATAAAATTAAACCACGTGGTCAAGTGTGATGTGCTCCATTATTCCTTGAAACAAAACAAGGAAACATTTTCAAATGTTATGGCAATTCCAAACAAGACTTTTTTTTTTTTTTCTTAGAAGATACTGTTTTTTACATGGTGACATAGCATAACACAAAAGTGTACAGTTTTGTAAGAACTATTTTTACATGTCAGTACAGTATCCTCTGTGGATAAATTGCATTTGCACCTATAATGTTTATAAAAACTTTAAATATATTTGCTATTGTAGGTTGTACAGACAATGTTCAGACAAGAAAGTCAAGTCAAGCAGTGCGATACTGCAGATATTGTGGGCTTTTGTATGACAAATTGCTTATGTTCCTCATTTTGTAAGTTGCTTTAGACAAAAGCATCTGCTAAATGACAAAATGTAAATGTAAGCCAGTAGGCCTAATTAACACTGGTTACCCCTGTCTCAGACAAAAGATCCTATGGCTGTATCAAATAGTGTGAGTCATCGATCAATTTGAAGAAGGCACCACTAAATGTGCCTTTAGAACCAGCCATCAATAGACATTGTGGCAATCTAATTAAAACAAGTCCAGATGCTGAATCCAGCTGTTTGGATAAACGCTTCACTTTTAAGATTAATCACTTCTGCTTGTCTGGAAGTACCTCTGGAAAAAAACGTCTTCTAAATGAATAAATGTAATATATATGTCATGAACCCCGTTCAACTGCAAGTATAGAAGCCACTGATAGGACTTACTCTTCATTCAGGGTTTTTTTTTCCACATTTGGTCTCTATTGAAGAAACATATTTAACATTTGAACTAAAATGCTATGAAATTATAATAGTGATTTGTTTAACTGCACAACTAAAACTGTCCTTGATGACAGGCATTTGATTCACCACAGTGTGAATCATCAAGAGCAAAAAATATCTCTAAAGCTCTCAAACATGACTATCAAATGTGGAAAACAAATAACTCAGCTTAACAAATTGCTTCATATCCCATAAGCAAGCTTCCCACCTCATAGGAAAATACAATATTAGTGATTTGAAGTAGGGTAAAATGTGTGGCTAAAGGCCCCCAGGGTAAAATACACCTATTGATTTTATCTTCTCCCGAAACACTAAATAGCAACAAAAACTACCACAGCACTTTCCTAAACACCTGTTTGTCACTAAGTACTGCTAAACGTTCCTGATCCATGAGGTTGTCATGTGCAATGTCTAAAGGTTGAGGTAAGTTTATCTTACAATTTTATAAATTTTATACTGTAAAATAATACTCTATAATACTGTAAAATGTTTCAAATGTAAACAGCTAATGTGAATCCATGAAATTATTATATTTATTCTGAGAAAAAATACTTCTTTGTAATTTTGAGTTTTGTTCAATGTGATTAAATAAAAAGTAGGGAAGTATTTGGGGTAAAAAAAAAAAAAAAAAAAAAAAAGCCCAACTGTTGAACAACAACCATCTTAAAGTAATTGTTCACCCAAATATGAAACTTCTCTAATCATTCACACACACTCACGCCATCCCAGATGTGTATGAATTTCTTTCTTCTGCAAAACACAAATTAAGATTTTTAGAAGAATATCTCAGCTCTGTAGGTCCATAAAATTCAAATGAATGGTGACCCTTTGCAGCTACATAAAGCAAATAAATACAGCATAAAAGTAATCCATAAAACTCCAGTGGTTTTATCCATGTCTTCGGAAGTGATCCAATTGGTTTTTGGTGAGAACAGACCAAAATAAAACACATTTTCCACTATAAATATTGAAACCAGCAGTCTCCTACCGCCATCTAGCGCTCCAAACATATGTAGGAAGTGCACTCAAGCTTGAAATCAGGATTGTGCCTTGAGACTGCAATGTCAAGATGTGCAGTAAAAAAGGAGTTATATTTTGGGTTGTTCTGAACCCAAGATTAGATTGACTGAAACTAGATTAGATTGCTTCAGAAGACATACATTAAACTACTGAATTCAAATGGGTTAATTTTATGCTGCCTTTATTTGTTTTTTTGTAGCTTCAAAGTTTTGGTCACCATTCACTTGCATTGTATGGACCTACAGAGCTGAGATATTCTTCTTTTGTGTTCTGCAGAAGAAAGACACATCTGGGATGGCATGAGGGTAGTAAATGATGAGAGAATTTACATTTTTGGGTTAAAAATTCTTATAAGGGGGGGGGGGGGGGGCATTATTAGGGCATATTGGATAGGCATTATTTAATGTGTTATTAAAAAAGCATATAATTGCTAAGTTTAAATATTTTGCCATATTAAACCTATAACTACACATTATTATTATAATAAAATGTAATGACTGTGATTTAAGGGGGCGGGGTCTGTGACGTAGACCAGCGCGCTTCTGTGTATACGTCTGCACCATGACGATGTGATGGACAATATGGCGCCGGGAGTAGATTTAGCTTGTGAGCCTGTCCTTCTTTAAAGGCCGGCGATCCGACAGGATGAACCTCTGCGCCCAATACTTACGGTAGGTAAAATTCGGATATACCCAGATTTGAATTGGTGACTGAGTCCGTGTTTTTACCTTTGAGGCCACATCTAGTTTATCGGAATGTTGCTTGGTTAGCACTGGCTGTCAGTGCTAGACGCTAGGCTAGTTAGCATGCTAGTCTCTTAACGAAACAACGAAACTTAAAGCAGACACAAATAGCTGACTTTTGCCCTAAATGTCGTCAGATGAAATTGATTGGCATATTTAATTAATTTAATTTGATCCGAATTTAATTGATAGAAGCTGGTTATTTGTTTCTACACCAGCTGTTATGAGAGTGTACTCACAAGCGCTGTGCTACTGGATGTTAGCCCGCGTTAAATACAACCAATACCACTGGATGAAGTCAGAAAACAAACCACTCACACATTATCGCTGTTAAACAGGCTACATTAGTTACTTACGTCTTCGGATCACTAAAAATCTTTCACATATTGTCCTCGAAAATGAGACCTTTATATTTCCCCATTGGAAATAATATAGCATAGCTGCTGTGAACTGGTTTCCCTTTTCTTTTAATTTCAGGCTGAATAATGTATTACGGTGATGAGCGAGAGGCGATTTGCATTTCCTAAATGCTGTTTTAAAAGCTATATATTTTATGTTATGCTGATGACTGTTGTGGTTGGTCTTGTTTTAATAGTGTTGCTTGTGTTATTGATTGTATTTCCAATAGCGCGCACCGACTTGGACACTTTCAATTAAAAATCAACACGTATTTCATGTTAAGTGCTTTCTTTAGATCAAATTAAGACTTCCCTCCTTAAAGACTGTGTGAATGTCTGATTTGTAAGTCTCCGGCTTATTAGCTCGATGTTTTTGTTGCCGACTTGCTTCAGTAACCTTGAAGTGGAAATCAAAACAATGTGAGGCGAAACGACCGAGGGAGATTTGACGTGAATGGCGGTCTATTAATTTGGCTGCTGGTAATGACCAATTCAAAATAATTTTTTGCATTTCACCTCATTTTAATGCGAAATTGTGATAAGCAGCAGTAGGAAAGGAGATGTTTAGCTGGGGAGTGTTGGCAAGGCATGATGGTGCTGTGATGACAGCCATACACCTCGTTTCATCTCCATAGTGATAGTGATGGTGAGCAAAGGCAGTGACTGGTACATAACTGACTTAGTATAATGCGTTTCTACTTGAAACAGGGAAAAGAAAAACAGAATTATGGGATCAAAATCCCGTCAAAATTATTTCTGTCACGGTTTAAAAAAAAAAGCGCTAAAATATATAAAATTGCAGATCAAAATAATTATCGTAGATAACAATAAAATAACAAGCATGAATCAAAAGTATACAAACACATTTTAAATATGCTGCAAAAAAAACAAAAAAAAAAACAACAGCAGAAAAATTAAAGCAAAGTCATCAGAATTGCAAACAAAATCATGTTTTCCTTGGTTATATTGCTGCGATTTTATTTTTCTTTGCTTTTGTTTGTTTTATTTTTTAGCCAGTCATTCGAAAAGGGGAGGTGACATCACTCCAGTGTAACTCCAATAGATGCTGCTCAATATTATATTATTTATGGTTGAAAGATGCGCAAGTGTTACCAATTTAGCGTCTTTGTCGCTAGATTTAGCGACTTTTCAGACCCCTTTAGCAACTTTTTTCCTAGGTACAAATCTAGCGACTTTTTGGACGAATCTTAGCTACTTTCGGTAGAAGAGTCACCAGTACTGCCATGCGAGTGCAAGGTCTTGCTTTCCCTCTGCAGGCATACTTCTTTCTGTGTCTGCTCTGTTCAGTGAGTGTCAGACAGAGGAGCAGCACATTCAGTTCGCCGCACGGCAGCTGACACAGATGTGAATGAACTGCACATGTGCAAACAGAGTTGCCAAGGACCAATCAATAATTTGCATGGTTTGCTCCTCCTTTGTTTTAATTTAAACAATTTAATTTGACCATTATTTTCTTGCTTATCACTCACACACTGAAAAAATAAGGCATTGTCACTTCTAACTTTCTCTCTGAGTGATCTTTTTACATGTAAATATAGCCGAAATCACAGCACAGCCATTGTCTTTAACTTATGTTATAAAATCAGGATTTTAGCAGTGCAGAGTAGCAGTTTGGAAATTGCTTGGAAGTTACTACTGGTGAACATGTTGTCTTAATGGGCGGCATTTCAGTTACTATTTCATACTCGTTCCATTGTCTGAAAACAGAAACAGAACAAATATGTACACGAGAACAGCTTTATTGGGAATTCAGCTGTATTATTATTTAGTATGTGAGCACAAAGTAGGAGAGAAGTAAACGCATGTAAAGGGCTGACACAAGGCAGAATGCAAATATGAGGTGGTGACATCATGAATAGGCTTAATAAAGCATGACGTCATCTAGTGACTTTTTAAGCAGGCTTTAGCTACTTTACATTGAAAGTAGTTGGCAACACTTAGATTCGCTGCTTGTGTCTGTTTTGAGTGTTCTGCCAGCTCTAGGAAACACTGTGTTGTCCGAGTAGGTCATTATCATAGTCCATTAACACGTATTGAGTCAGCTGAATTTAGTTAGCAGAGTCTTTAGTTTAGGCATTATTTAAGACTTCCATTTTTGAAGGTTATTGGCTACATATCTAACAAATACAAGGCTGGGTTGGTGTGGATGTTTGATGCATGTTTTTACTAGCTGTACCAATGTAGTCGTGAGTTCAGAACCCAACTTGATCCACTTTTCCATGTTGCTGAATGTGCCTTTATATACTGATCCTACGTTGGCATTGTTGGCACGGCTACATGTTGTTTATTTTTCCACGATACTGCAGTGAAATCAGAAACAAGTGACCAAGCATCCCCACATCAATAAATAATGCAATAAAATTTGTCTTGACGTTCTTTACACACACATTGTCACAAATTTTGGTGCATGTAGGTGTCAGCAATAATGCACAGCTTTTATATTTTTGATATAGTTAAATAAAGAATGTCCAATTATATGTAAGCATTTCTATATTCATCAGTATTGTAACAGGCCTTGGTGTTGGGATCTGGATTTTATTTTATGGAATAGCAGTTCAAGTTGGGTTCTGAACCCGCTACTAAAAACATGCATCAAACATCCACACCAACCCAGCCTTGTGTTTTTTAATTTTTTTATATATATATATGCAGCCAATAACCTACAAACAACACTAAACTAAAGACTCTTCTAAATAAATTCAGCTGACTCGATACATGTGGTAATGGAATATGATAATGGCCTACACGAACAACACTTTGTTGCCTAGAGCTGGCAGAAAATACTCAAAACAGACACAAGCAGTGTGTCTATCAAACACAAATAATATAATATTGAGCAGCAGCCATTGGTGTTGCGTTGGACTGACATCACCTCCCCTTTTCAAATGATTGGCTAGTGGAGGAGCTGTCGATCAAAAACTAGTGGACAAAAAACTCTACTCAAGTTTTGGAAACAAAACTTGGAAACAAAAGCAAAGAAAAAAACAGCGTAAGCGTACCATTAAAAAAAATAAAATAAAATATGAGCAAAATTGTCAGAGCACAAAAAACAGTAATATGACAATTCTGATGACATGGCTTTAATTTTTCTGTTGTTTATTGCAGAATATTTTATTTAATATGCTTGTTATTTTTTGATCTGTGTTTTTAATTTTGTTCTGTGCTTTTTATTTAATTCTACACTGATTATTATTTGTTTTATCTGCACTTATTTTTTTTTTTTATTCACTTATTTTGATTCACACTTTTTATTTTTGGATCCATGACCACAATACTTTTGACAAGATTTTGATTCCATACAGAAGAGCTTAAACTTGTTTTTTTCTCAATTTTTTTCATGTTATCTGAACTTGTATTTATATAAAACGGTTCAACCACAGACATGCCAACACATTCAGCCTGTTCTGATGGGATGGGGGAAATGTTTATTGTATGCAGTCCCACATGTGGAAGAAAGTTTGTTTTGACCAGACACTGGGCATTTTGACCTTTTATCAGCAAAGATGTGAGCGTCTAAGGCCTATAAAAGCTACTTATTTTCTTTTTGGAGGAAATCAAGGAAAGCTATGCTGAGGTGTGCATTTTAGAGTATCTAATTGTGTTCATATTAGATCCCCTTGGAAACAACATAGCTTAAGCATTGTTTACGTCAAGTAATTGGGACATTTCTTCAGTCACTTCTCTATCTGAAAGCTATAGCATAGCATAGCCAATAGCATATAGGGATGCACCGATACCACTTTTTTCTATTCCGATATCTGGAATCTCAGTATCAGCCAATCCTGATCTGATACTTTTTTTTTATTGTTTTTTTTTTTTTGCATAATCGGTTTAGAATGTATTTGTGTGGAAGTAATTGGGGGTACTCTGTAATATGTAAAGAAACACAAACCTCTAACTACACATTATTTCAATATAAATGTATAGGTTACGAAGGAAAACTGTATTGTCTAGTATACTGGATAATGTAGCAGCAAAATTAACAGTAATTTCAGTCTAAGTGTTCCGTAGAAAAGCAATGGGGTTTTTTTTTTTTTTTTGCAAAAACATTTTGTATCTGGATTCAGATTTATTTTTTGTTCAAATTAGTTGTAAGATATGAGAGAGAGAGAGAGAGAGAGAGCACTTAATCGCCAATTCTCCGATATGCCGTAGCTTGGTCCTCGGCCACTTCTCCACCCTCTAATGGACGACAGGGCGATCAGAGGTAGTCATATTGCCGCGGCTGCTCCTTTGGAGTGGATGGTAGCGGCGAGGAGTCTACTGCGGCACATCCCTCCTGCTTCCTGGGTTTCGGCACCAGTATAAAGGGATTAATGGAAAGGAGGCGGCGAGAACCGATTTGGCAATATAAATAACAGTGGACCAAAAAGACAAACACACACAGGTGTTGGACAGCTGCCTGTAAATCTCTTTCTCTCGCACTGCAGTCTCCAGTCATCCTTTATCTATCTCAAAGGCTTGATTAACCTGATTAGATTCCAGGTGTGTGGATTCAGGACCCACCCTCCGCCCTGCAACACTTCCCTAATAGCATACATTACATTACATTTATGCATTTGGCAGACGCTTTTATCCAAAGCGACTTACAGAGCCCTTATTACAGGGACAATCCCCCCGGAGCAACCTGGAGTTAAGTGCCTTGCTCAATGGCACAATTGTGGTGGCCGTGGGGTTTGAACCAGCAACCTTCTGATTAGCAGCCCTGTGCTCTAGCCACTACGCCACCACCACCTCCCATGCTCCCAGTGGCAGCATGTTTAGGAATTTGTTTTTGTTTTCCGATGTGTTGTGTGTGCAGTTACTCGTGGACGCTCACCATTATATTCCTTATTTCTTTAATGATCAAATGATCAAATTCCACAAAATAAATAAATGCATGAAAAAAAATATATATTTTAGGGATCCAAACTCTTCTCCTAACAGAGAAATTCGCCGTTTTGAATCCATAATAGCTCACTTTTGTGATTTGTGAAGAGCAATGATTAATGTGTAAAAGTGACTGATATTTATACACATTAAGAGTCTTTCACATGACTCGCGTCAGCGCTGCAGAATACATTGAAGTGTATGAAGTGATGTCACACCAAAGTGTTTTTCCCACACACGTTTTTACTTCATCGATAATGTCTTTGAGAGTACTAAGCAACAAGAAATATTTAAAAACTGAATGTCTCAATTTCTTTTAATTAAATATTACCTTATTATTTACAAATTTCAGAGACCCCAGTTATTGAACTAATTTAAATTCACCAAGAAAACACTTATCTAAACAAACAAGTCCTTTTACTGCTTTCTGGTATCAAAAAAACTGCAAGCTTTTTTTTGCTCTTTTTCCAAATCATGTTTTCAAAGTTTATTGTGCACACCTCCCGCTTTTTTACGTGGCAAACTCGTAAAATCGCCCCTCTGTGTGACACTTTCTGCAACTCTTGTCATTTGGAGGGCGATGCGGCGCTTGACGCTGGGCTCAGCCTCCAGAACCAAATTAAAACTGCCACGATCGTCTGTCCAAGTCTGTCATCTGTCCGATGCAAAAGACGCAAAAACTAATGACAATTGCCTCCGCATCAGTCTCCCTTGATGCGTTTGATTATGCACAAGCGAGTTTAAGTCAACGCGGACCAGGAGGATGGTTTGAGTTGTCGATTGAGGTCTGTTTAGTTCATATTTGAATCGTATTTGTTTTTTGTTATATTGCGTTGCTCATATGTCGTGTTTTAGTGGCCTCCGCTGTCACTGCAGGGAAAAAACATGAATCTGCTTCGTGTGGTGTCTGTTGTTCATCTGTTCTCTTCATAAATAAATAAATGTATAATCTGCTATATGCTCCTACTGTAAATGTGTGATTAAAAATGAAAATGTGAATGAAAATAAAAGCTATTAAATGTCTTGCTATTATTAAAATATGAAAATTAAAATGAAGGGTAATAATAGATTATGTAAAAATAACGGACGATGAGAAAGTCTAACACAAGGACTGTTTGTGACTTGTTTTTTTCTTCATAGCCTAATTTCAAACATTACAAGTTAACAAGCTAGACGCTACTAAGATGGACAGAAAACATGGACAAATTCTTGAAAAGGAAAAATATTGACGATTGTTAGCTTATGTGGGATAGCGGTGTTCCTTATATGTTTTTTTGTCGTAAAAAGTGTGCAGTGGCGGACAAAACGTTGGGAAACTCTGTAATAGTACATTATGACTATTTGTCCTAAAAAATAACTTTACAAACATACTATGGGAACCTCATGGAAGAATAAAAAAATAATAATAATGTTATATTGTCTTTAAACAGCCAAAACATTAGATGGGGTAAAGGGAGAGACTTTGATATTATTATTGTATCATTAGCTGAATTTCCACCCAAATATTTTGATACGCATTTTGTAATTACGCATTAGAAATCCTGAATAAAAACACATGGCGTGTGAATAAGTTCTCAAAATTCTCTTAATTTTATGCGCTAGGAGGAGGTGGATTTTCGAGAGTTATGAATGAGTTAAAGTGCTGATTGACAAAGACAAAACAAAGACAAGTTTTGACCATTCGTGCGTGGGTTACGAGTGTGTAATTCCTTAAATGTGACTGCTTGTGGCACACAATTCTTTGAATATAGCCCTTGACATTCGGGAGTGTTTAACCCACAACTGGTCTTTAAAATGGGTCCTCACCATCCACCAGAACAGATTTAGGGTAGCTCAACGAGCAAAGATGCTGACTACCGCCTCTGGAGCTCACAAGTTCGAATCCCAGGGTGTGCTGAGTGACTCCAGCCAGGTCTCCTAGGCATCCAAATTGGCCCGTGACTGGGTAGAGTCAAATGGGGTAACCGCCGCATAGTCGCTATAATGTTGTTCGCTCTCGGTGATGCCGCAGTGGATGGCTTCGTGCTATGTCTCAGCAGTAACATGCTCAACAAGCCACGTGATAAGATGCATGGGTTGACGGTCACCCGGATTGAGGCGAGTCACTAGCTACCTCAGGGTAAAAATTTAGATTTTCCGATGCATCTGTAAAAATACTCAACTCTAATTTCCAGCTGTATAAACTACTATTGATATTTTGCCTTCAGTTACCTTCTGTGTTATCATTTGATCTTTTTGCTTATTGGTACAATAGGTCAAATTAAAATTGTCCCCGAGTTTGTCAATATAACAATGGGTAACCTAAACTGCAATAGTCCACACACATTACAGAGATGTGTTCAGCGGTCCTTGCCCAATGTCTCTCTCTTCCAGAGCGTTTCCTCATTTACTGTGCAATCTTATTAACATATTCATTTCTTCTCTGGAGCAGGCAGGCAGAGGCCCTGAAGTCTGACATGACAGGTATGTTCTAACAATACAGTTTCATCTTTAATTTTTTTATTCATCATCAGATATAAATGTTATATATATATATATATATATATATATATATATATATATATATATATATATATATATATATATATCTCTCTTATCTGTTAATGTGCTATTTTAAATTATTGTCTTAACCTGTCCTATTTAAAATGATCACACAAGAACAATGAAGTTTAAGTTAAATGATTTCAGAGCAATTCATAATATGCTTTTTATCAGAATTATTGATGTGATTTATGAGCTTGCTTGGAATCTTTGGCTATGCTTCATATTTGTCATCCTAAAATCCTGTCACTCTGGTAACCATGGCATTGAATGTGGTTACTAAGACATGCAGATCTTTCCACGAATGAACCAAAAGGCGCTGTTAGACGCAGTCTCATTTCAAGTGTGGCTGCAGAATTTGCTGTTTAAAATGTTCCATTCTCTGTGTCGTACAGATTCCAAGCTTGGTGCAGCGGAGGTCTGGACATCACGACAGGCTCTTCAGGACTTATACCAGAAAATGCTGGTAACAGACCTGGAGTATGCCCTGGACAAGAAAGTGGAACAAGATCTGTAAGAATACCTATAATGCATAATACTTTGATTCATGTAATTTACTTGTATCAAGTGATGCATGCAACTTGCAAATTAAGTTGTTTTGAGCATTTATTTATCTGCCTAGTCACTTGATTTTGTGCATCATTTTGAACATATCTGGTTGACTGTCATTTTATTCCCCAAACACTTTCGTTTCCAGCTGGAACCATGCTTTTAAGAATCAAATAACAACACTACAGAGTCAAGCTAAGAACAGGGCCAACCCCAATCGAAGTGAAGTGCAGGCCAATCTCTCCTTGTTTCTTGAGGCAGCTAGTGGATTCTATACACAAGTAAGTTCCAGAATTATACAATGCTCATTGTTAAGCAGATTTTGGTAACTTCAGACCAAAACTTCAGGCCATGTGTCCCACGACCAATTGTAATATGTTCTGCTTTTAAAAAGAAGACACCAGTTGTAATTATATTTTCATCGGTCCCTTCAGTTATTGCAAGAACTGTGCACAGTGTTTAATGTGGACTTGCCTTGCCGAGTGAAATCATCTCAGCTTGGCATCATCAGCAATAAACAGAGCAGCACCAGTGCCATTGTGAAGCCACAGCCCAGCTCATGTTCTTACATCTGCCAGCACTGTCTCGTCCATCTTGGAGATATTGGTGAGCCTGCACAGGATGCAATGAATAAAGTTGTTTTGTTGAGAGAGATCTATATTTTATCTGTTGGGTTGTTAAAGGGTAAGTTCACTTTAAAATTCAAATTCTGTCATTTACTCATGCTCATGTTGTTCCTGTATGACATTTGTTCTTCTGTAGCATGTTAGGGATTGACAGCCTCAGTCACATTCACTTATTGTTATACACTGATGAGCTAAAACATTATGACCACTCACAGGTGACGCGAATAAAGTTTATCATCTCCTGTCAAGGTCTGGGTAGATTAGATGGTAAGCGAACAAATAGTTCTTGTAGTCAATGTGTTGAATGCAGGAAAAATGGGCAGGAGTAAATACCTGAGCGACTTTGACAAGGGCCAAATTGTTATGGCCTGATGACTGAATTGACAAGGCTTGTGGGGTTCTTCTGGTCTGCAGTGGTGAGTACCTACTGACAGTGGTCCAAGGATTAACAAACAGGCGACAGCCTGTTGGGTGCCCAAGGCTCATCGATGCACGAGGGTAACGAAGCCTATCCTGTCTGGTCTGAACCAACAGAAGGTCTACTGTGGCATAAGTCACAGAACATTTTAATGATGATTCTTATGGAGCTGCGTAGCCACAGACCAGTCAGAGTGCCCATGATGACTCCTGTCCATCATCGAAGGCACCCACAATGGACACGCGAGCTTCGGAAATGGACATTGGAGCAGTGGAAGAAGGTCGTCTGGTCCATTGAATCCGCTTTTTTTTTTTTTTTACATCACATGGATGGCCATTTACATGTGTGCCGTTTACCTTGGGAAGTGATGGCGCCAGGATGCACTGGGGGAAGCTGGCAAGCCGGTGGAGGGAGTGTGTGCTCTGGACAATGTTCTGCTGGGAAACCCTGGGTCTGGCCATTCATGTGGATGTCAATTTGACACGTACCACCTACCTAAACATTGTTTCAGACCAGGTACACCCCTTCATGGCAATGGTATACCCTGATGGCAGTGGCCTCTTTCAGCAGGATAATTTGCCCTGCCTTACTGCACACATTGTTCGGGAATGGTTTGAGAAGCGTTCAAGGTGTTGCCCTGACCTTGATGTGGGATGTGCTGGACCAACAAGTGTCACAGTCCCCCTGCAACTTACAGGACTTGAATGATCTGCTGCTAATGTCTTTGTACCAGATACCACAGGACACCTTCAGGGTTCTTGTAGAGTCCATCAAATGAAAGTGAATGGTGACTGTGACTGTTAGTACCTAACATGTTGCCTAAACGCATTATACTGGTTTGGAACAATATCAGGTTGAGTAAATGATGACAGATTTTCATTTTTTGGGTGAATTATCTACCAACCCAACATCTAATTTGGAAACTTCTTAGATTCTATGAAATATGTTGCACATTTATATTGTATTTAGAACCATGTAAAATGGGAAAAATGTTATGCATGGGATGATTTCACTGCTTAAGGTTTATTTGTTCCTTTATACAATTCACAGCGCGTTATCGCAACCAAACCAGCCAAGCTGAGTCATACTACAGACATGCAGCTCAACTCGTTCCCTCAAATGGTCAGTCGCTTTTTGTGCATGACACATTAAAATTTAAATCTAAAAACACCTAAACTGGACTTTTTTCTTCTTTTTTTATCCCTCTATATTCCAGGTCAACCTTACAATCAACTCGCCATACTGGCCTCCTCTAAAGGAGACCACCTCACAACAATCTTCTACTACTGCAGGAGCATTGCAGTAAAATTCCCCTTCCCTGCTGCCTCTACCAATCTACAAAAAGCTCTTTCCAAAGCTCTTGAGAGGTCCGATCATGTTTTTGAAGGACTTGCAGGCAATATGTAAATTAATAAATTGAATACAAGGTTATCTAATTTTTCACACATTAGAATTTCTAGTTATTTAAAGTCCATTGATCTTTAGATAAATGTAGGTAAGGTAGATTTTTCATATTATACCATCACTATAGAAAATAAAGTCATTCTGTGCTTGTTATTATGAAAGATTAATTAAACTTGTTCACGTGTCTCGTTTACCCACAGCCGTGATGAGATCAAAACAAAATGGAGTGTGTCTGATTTCATTAAGGCCTTTATCAAGTTCCATGGGCATGTTTATCTCAGCAAAAGCCTGGACAAGCTCAATAACCTGAGAGAGAAACTTGAAGAGCAGTTCCAGGTACAGCCAAAAACACCAGCCGTAGCGCTTCATTTCACTAAGACCATAGTTTGAACCAACAACTTAGATGTTGGAATAGTACTTTGGCAGATCTCCCTTTAGTCTTTCTTTGTTACGGCGTGCACACTTAAATATTCCTATTACTGAATTGTTCCACAGAGACTGATTCTCCAAAAAGCCTTCAGCTCTCAGCAACTGGTCCACATCACGGTGATAAACCTGTTTGAACTGCACCACCTCAGAGACTTCAGCAATGAGGCAGATGAGCACAGCTACAGCTCGGACGAGCAGATCAGCTGGATTCAACTCCTCGGCCTCTTCAGTATGTTCTACTCTGTTTTACTGATATGTACAGGCGGGCATGAAAATAGCTGTATAGTATAGATTTTATTTATCTAATCATTAGTTCATTATCTAATGTATATACAGTATACTACCTTTTTTGTAAATTCTTACCACAACATTGTGAATTGAAATATACACTACCTGGCCAAAAAAAAGTTGTATAGTCTAATATTTAGTTGGACTGCCTTTAGTTTTGATCATGGCATGCATTCGTCATGGCATTGTTTTGACAAATTTAGGCAACGCCACAAAATTTATTCCCATCCAGAGTTGCATAAATTTTTGGCCGAGATCTTGTATTGATGACAGGAGAGTCGTATTACTCTGTAAAGTCTTCTTCAGCACATCCCAAAGACTTTAATGGGGTTAAGGTCAGGACTCTGTGGTGGCCAATTCATGTGTGAAAATGATTCGCCATGCTGCCTAAACTACTCAAAATTTGTGCCTAATTAATTGTCATCCTGGTATATGCCTGTGCCGTCATGGAAAAAGAAATCCATTGATGGGATAACCTGGTCATTCAGTACATTCAGGTAGTCAGCTGACTTCAATTTATTGCTGCATAATATTGCTGAGCCTAGACCTGAACAATTGAAGCAACCCGAGATCATAACACAACACTTTCTCCATAGGCTTGTACAGTGTGCACAGTGCATAACGGGTGCATCACTTCATGTGCTTCCCTTCTTACCCTGTTCCAAAGCACATTGTTTGGAATAGGTTTAATCTGAACTCATCAGACCACATTACATTTTTTCCATAGCTCCACAGTCCAATCTTTATGCTCCCTATCAAACTGAAGTTGTTTTTTCCGATTAGCCTCACTAACAAGTGGCTTTCTTGTGACCACACAGCTGTTTAGTCCCAATCCTGTAAGTTTTCGTAACATTGTGCATGTGGAAATTCTCAATTTCACTATTAACCATAGCCGTGAGTTCTACTGTCGATTTTTATTTATTGTATTTTTTTTTACGATGCGACTTCAAGCGTTTTAGTGATGTCCGATCACGATCGTTCAAGACTGTTCACCACTATCCTTCCAGGTTTTAATAATGCGTCGGACAGTTCTTATCCCAATTTCAGTGATTTCAGCAATCTTCTTAGTTGTTTTCATTGCTTGATGCAGGTAAATAATTTGTCCCTTCTGAAACACTGTAACATCTTTTCCATGACCACGGGATATGTCTTAAAATAATTGTTGCCAACTGCAATAATGATCCAATCATAGGCTCTTAAGTATATGCTTATTTAAATCCAAATGGTGAGGTTTTTTTTTTTTTTTTTTTTTGTCCAGGCAGAGTAATTTTGTAATATTTGAATTATAAAAGAATGAGGATAAATCCTCCAAATGGAAAAGTAGGTATAGTTTGTGACAGTTTAATAATGTAGTTGTGTCTTCCTCTAGTGTCTTTCCTGGGTGTGATGTTAAGCCGAGCGTTGCTCAATAAGAACCGTGAGGAGATCATGGGGGAGTGCCCTCTTCCTGCCATCAAAGTGTCACTGGACTGGCTGAGGCTTCGACCCAGTGTGTTTAATGAAAGTGCTGTGGACAAGCGACAGTAGTAAGAAAGGCTTCCTACATTTTCCTCCACAATAATGCTAAGTGGTATACCAAAATTAAAGTTTTATTTCGGTATTAAGTCTGTGTTATTAAAATTGCATTGACAGAGTTTGCATAGTCAGAGTGCTCGGATTTGAAAAGTTACCTATTACTTGTGCACAGTTTCCTAAAATGTTGCTTCTAAAAATAATGTTAAAAGTTATATATAAAAAGGCTGATTCAATCTCATTTATGATTTGCGTAAGCCTAGCAACAATTAGCGTACCACAATCCATTGAATATAAATTGCTAAGAGGCAGACAGAAATACACCAGTTTCATACACCAGCTTCCAGAACAATGATCTATGATATATAAACACAACTTACCGGAAAATGTATTTGCTATCAAAAACTGAACCTGTAAAAGCACAAGCCCTTTAGCATGACACCATTAGTGTAAAACAAATTCCCCCATTATAACACATCAAGCTGCCTGAGTCTTGATTTTGATTTGTTATTAATGACACGTATTTGGTATTTCACAGCATCTGGCCATGGCTGGTGTCCATTTTGAACAGCTTTCAGCCCAAAGAGGAGGATGTGTCAAATGCCTCAGGTAGTAAATGCTGCATCTCAAGCTTTCTTTTCCTCATGAAAATAAATTTTAGTTTAATCACTCTATGCATAATATATAAAAGACAATGGTCATGGTTTTCTGTATGTTTCACAGTGATTCCACTTCCTGAGGAGTTTGAGCTGCAAGGCTTTTTAGCCCTCCGGCCTGCTTTACGGTAATCTTTTATGATAAAATTGTTGATATCTTTGGGTTATTAGCTTTTGTTTATCTTAATTGACTGTTTAAGCTGTAATTGGATGTTTAAGGCTGTCATGCAATGTGTTTCTAGGACGCTAGATTTCTCTAAAGGGCACCAGGGTGTCGTGGTTGGCAAAGAGAACCTATTAGTTCATGCCAGACACCAGAGACTCATCAGCCTTGGCAAGTTGGTGGCTGACAACGAACCGCGGTGAGTCTTTGATTTACTTTCATATTCTTATTAGGGATGAGCATTTTGGTCATTTTGTCTATTCGAGTATTCGTCGAGTACTCAAGGGGCAATTACATGTTCATAACTGTATATATTATAACTTATCTGACAAACATCTATGGCTGCTGCATTGCGTCTTGTTCCAGTGAATCATCTATTCATCATCATTATAGGCTGTTATAAAATAGTATGTTACAAAAAATTGCATAATCAAAATATAATGCATCATATTTTGCTATTATGTGACGATTCGCTGCCCAACTCTGAAAGAATGTGCACAACGTGCATCTGTGTGTTCTTCTTTCAGGTTACCGTAGTAATCTTAAGTGCGCACCAGTTTTTTTTAGTGACTGTCTGAACTGTGTGTGTGTGTGTGTGTGTGTGTGTGTGTGTGTGTGTGTCCAAATGTTCTTGTGAGGAAAGCCGCGATGCACCAAATTTCGGCCAACGAAAATAAAATTTTTTGTTTTGACCGAAAGAGAAAATATGAGCTGAAAATGTATGCCTCCACACCCCTCATTGATCGATCGATCTAGCCATTATCACAGCGCTACCAAGCAAAGGCTGATGTCAGCGGTGTGGAAATACTTCAAAGCAGTACCGCCGCTCCCTATACACATACTACGCAGTCTGCGTAGGGCACCAATGCACCAACTCCCTAGGGGGGCACCACAAAGTCCACCGGCTGCCTTGACTACTGGTACATGAACAAAGATCGTGGACTGCACGCATGTATTTATCTGCCCCAAGCACCAGCACAGAGAGAGAGACAGTGCAGCATCTCATGTTTTTGATGAGAAGAGGAACTGTCTCTCCTGCCAGAAAGCTGAGCAACTTTTGTTCTTGAAGAGAAACCTGCCACTTTTACTTAAATGGAAAGCAGTCCAATTTGCTATGTGTATAGCAATTACATTAAAATAGGTTTAGCCCTGCAAAACTTTGTTCTTCACTTGAGGCTACATCTGTCATTTACAGTTTGAGGTTGGTTTAAGTTCTATTACTGTTGTTTTGCACAATTTTATATTAAATAATTATACGTGGAAATACGTTTACATAAACAGAATAGAGGCCCTCTGCCGTTCTGTGTTTTGCCTGTTGTTTTCATTAAAATGACTGTGTAGCATATTTAAACTTTTTGAATTCACAAGATGCTATACTAGAGCTGCTAAGTTCATTACTTGACTGCTGATTTGCATATCATTATAGTTTTCTAGAACGTTACATTATTTGGATAATTGGTAAAAAAAAATCTGTTAAATTTGAATGTTAAAGAACTGAATAAAAAATAATATATTTAATAATGTTTTAATATATTTTCTGTCCAATTTTGGTGCGTTACTTTCAATAAAAGTGTGATAATTTTATTGGTTTTTAGTTTTTCAATTCAGATAAATTAAATTCATGAAATTAATCAAAAAGTATAATATTAATACAATAAAAAAATTAAAAACTATTTTTAAATTTTTGGTCTTCGACCAAGTGCATCCTGAATTTTCGGTTTCGGCCCAGAATTTTTTCATTTCGGTGGATCACTACTCTGTATTGTTGTTGCTGAGATTCATGAAGCGTTCCATTCAACTAGGAGAGTCTGAATTTCCACATTTCAACTGAGGAAAGTACAACGGAATGACAATTTATATCGGATATCTAACTTGGAAACTCGAGCGGAAATCTTCTTTCATTTCGTCGAGATGCTGGTATGTGTTACGTCACACAGGGCAGGGAGGTTTTGTCAGTGACAATCGTTCACTTTTATTAAATAATATTCATTAAATGATAACAGTGTATTTAGCAAACATTTTGCAGAGATAGGTTTTCAAACCACTGTTAATTACACTCTTTGTTTTGATTATTGTAACGATAGCATTGCAGCCTCATATCAGTTTGTTTGCCATGAGAAGTCTCTGATAATCAATGTACCCCTCAAAGTCACAACATAATATCATAATAAAAAATTTAAAATAAGCTCCCTATTTGACACGTTTGTGTTTAGTTGTTAGGTAATTGTCACTGGATTTCGAATTAAGTGAAAAGTCACATCATGCGTGATCACTATCGATCATCGTTATCATGATCAATCGTTGCTGCCACGTCCGAGTACACGAGTTTTCATATGCGTGCACATTGCTAATTCTTATCTTATGGCTCTTGTCATCTTTCTTTCAGTTTTGTGATTACAGTTTCCTTAAAGGATATTCCTTCCAATTCCATTTATTCACCCTCATGCCATCCCAGATGTGTATAACTTTCTTTCTTCTCCAGAACACAAACAAAGATTTAAGAACATCACAGCTTTTTATGGCCATCCACTGCAAGTGAATGGTTACCAAAACTTTAAAGCTCCAAAAAAACAGCACACTCCAGTGTTTTAATCCATGTCTTTTGAAGCCATTCAATAATTTTTGGATGAGTACAGACCAAAACATCTCCTTTTTCACTGCAAGTCTCGCCATTGCTGTCTCTAGGCATAATCATTATTTCAAAGTCGAATACACTTCATAGTGCTTGAACCCATTTGCAAAGTGTTAGATCATGCTAGGAAGTGTAATCGCGGAGGTCAACATTTATTGTAAAAGAGTTTGTTCTCACCCAAAACCAATTGAAATGCTTCAAAAGACATGGATTAAAACACTATAATCTCTTCAGAAAACTTGGATTTATTTATTTATTGCAGCCTTTTTTTGAATTGCAGATTTTTGAGATACAAAGTTTGGTCCCCATTCATTTACATTGTGTGGACCTACACACTTTGTGTTCTGCAGAAGAAAAAATGTCATGCACATCTGGAATAGCATGAGGGTCAATAAATGATTAGAGAATTTTCATTTTTGGGTGAACTATTCCTTTAAAGGCTAATTGATCTGTATAATGTTAAAATATTTTCTTCTATTTCATAGAAATAAGCTGAGATAAAAATAAGTCATTCGTAGGTCGTTTTCCCCCAAAAACGTGTGAACACTGGTGCTTTCAAAACTAAATTGGCACAACCAGCAGCATGAGTTTAGGGCACAGAAATTACACTCATCAAAGAGCAGGGTCACCGATGGCCATTATATTCTCTCTCTCTCTCTCTCTCTTTCTCTCATTGATTGATTGATTGATTGATTGATAGATATAAAATCATACAAATAATTATGCAAATAAGTACAAATTTAACACTTGCCCAATATATATACTCAGATTTCACTCTGGAAGATTTTTTGCTTTTACTGAAATTTTATTTCACTTCTCCAGGTTGATCCAATGTCGCATTAATGATGGGCTTGTGCTTTTCATTACTGATATCCCTGAGATGGTGGTGGAAGAGCCACAAGAAAAGGACACACCTGTCCTCCAGGAGTCATCCAACGGTGAGCAGACACCTAACGACAGCGCCCAGGGTCTGAAGTCAGTCCTGTCGGTTGGAAAGAACCAGAACAGCGGGCTGGATGGCAGCGAGAGGCCCGTGGTCACCTTCAAAGAGAATATCAAACCTCGTGAGCAGAGCAGAGAACAGAACCGAAACCTGCACCAGAGAGATGCAGGGAAGGACAGAGCTGGATTTAATAAAGGAAATGGAATACAAGGGAAGAATGAGCTGAAGAAAGAAGGAAAGAGGAAGAGTGAGGTGAAGAAGAACAGTCATGATAAAGCAACAGATGCTGGGAAACAGGTTAGAGAGAATCACAGGAATTTATATCTAATTTCGCTGTAGTACAGATGTGTGAGCATTTTAAACTCTTTTTTTTTTTTTTGCATTAAGGTGAAGACTCAAAATGAGATGAGGAAGACTCCAGTTTCTGAAGCGAGGAAGACTCCGGTCACACAGACTCAAACCACATGCTCTTCTCAGTTTATCCCCATACACCACCCAGGAGCCTTTCCCCCTCTGCCCAGCAGACCAGGTAAACATTCTCACACACTCATGCATATCATACTCAAAAGCATTTTTATCTCAAGGTTTTTATAGTCATTTCTTTTTTTCCTTGTTTTTCCCCATTGGGTGGCAAATGCTGTCTTTTTTGCATATTAGACAAAAAATACCAAAGTGTTGAGCATTTTTATTTAAACTCACCATATCTGACCAATAAGGGGTAACATTCGGGCTGCTCTAAATTTTCAGGTCTTTCTGTTTTATGGTGATTACAATTCTATCCTTATTTCTGTTTTCCTCATCCAGGTTTCCCCCCACCTGCATATGTGATCCCTCCTCCTGTGGCGTTCTCCATGAGCCCAGGCTTTACCTTCCCCACAGGTGTATCCGTACCTGCACCCTTCCTCCAGACCTCCCACCCTCAGTCTGCCAATCAGGTGCAGACTGGAAAACCCTCACACATTCCTTACAGCCAGCAGAGGCCCTCGGGGCCAGGGGCCCTAAATCAAGGCCCTCCCCAATCTCAGCAGACACAGCCTCCCCCTCCACAGCCATCTCAGCAGGCCTTGCAACAGTCTGTGCAGCTCCAAGTACAGCAGCAGCAGTCGCCAACTAAACAGAGCTCTCAGCTCAGCAAGAGTCCGCCACATCATCATGGCATGCAGCAGGTAAATGTTTGATATACAATATTTTACTGTTGGCCCAGTTGGATAAATTGATTTTTTTTTTGTAGCAACATTATATGGGGTTCAAGGATGAAGTGTTGGCCGATATTTATTGCTCATTATTTTTTATTATTATTATTTTTCTGCCTTTGACATGATCGTAGAGTCCAAACTGTAAGGCGTAGAGACAAGAAACTTCTTCAGAAGGTAGTACTGTCACTACTCAGGCACAAAGTCTCACCCCGATAGGTCAGACAGTGGCGTTATAGTGATCAAATCAAAAACTAAAAAAAGAATAATGGCCATAACTTTAACTGTTTGTTACTCAAGTGCCTTATGTCAATGGAATCTGTGGCTCAAGACTAACAATATGAATGTCTGCAATTACATATCCGCCTTGAAATTAGTTTTGGCATCTTGGATTTTTTGCAAAATCTACTTTTGCGATCTTGTCCGATCGGGACCAAACCAATGCCAAGCGATTCTATGGAGGGTCAATATCAACAATTATTAAAAAAGTTTGAATTTCGATTCACATTAGCTACGAAACGCGAAAACACAGGAAGTAGGCGTGGCCACTTTTACGTAAATGGCTATAACTCTTCAACGAAATTAGATATCTTCACTAAACTTGACATATTTATGTATGGACTCTTGAGGATGCACAAACAAAATCTGTGCAGTTTTGCCACTTGGTGGCACTATAAAAGGGAAAAACATGAAAATGGCTGTAACTATTGAACTGTTGGTCCGACTGTCAAACTTTGCATCAAAGACTTTAGGGACATTTGCGTATGTTTAAAAACATGGCCACCATCGGCAAATCAGCATTCAGCAGCTATTAGAAAAGGTTAACAAAGGTCGATCGGAATGAAATTCAGTCTGTGTATTGCAAACAACAACAAAACATTTCTAGAAATATATAGAAGCTCGATCTTTCAAAGGATTCCACTATATTTCACTAATTCTGTACATATAATTATGTCCTCCACAAATGTATGTGAACAAATAAAAAAGCCTTGAATGTATCATTAAAACTTTCTGATAGATATTTGCGGTACGGTTTCTTTCAGATATTTATTTGCTTTCAGATTTTAGGCTATATTAATTTATTCAAAAAAATTTTATATTAATATTTGTATTTAATATTCACTCAAAATATGTACTTTACACACATCGTGCCTCCAGAATAACGTTGTTATACTTCCACACTGCACAGACAAAGAAAATTCTGTTCAGCAGATATTAATGTCTGAAATACCAGGAGAAAACACAGTTAACAACACATTCCACAGTTTATGTAGCCTACAGCCGTGGCTAAAAGTATTGACAGTGACATAAATTTTGTGTTTTGCAAAGTGTGCTGCTTCTGTATTTGTACATTATTTTTTAACATATTTCTATGGTATACTGGAAAACAATGATAAGCATTTCATAAGTTTGAAAGGCTTTTATTGGCAAAAACATTAAATATTAGGGCTGTTACGATACGCGAACCGCAACCGAAATCGCGATACAAACATCCACAATCCTGTGTCACGGTTCCTGAAGACCAAACCACGACACGCCCCTCTCCAACCCCAGAAGCCTGCCAAAAGTTACAGATGCAGCCCCTTGAGCTCTTTACACACACTAAAATAAAATTCCACTACAACAAAATAAGTTTTCTCATTACATGTAAATCATGAAATTATTATGGATGTGGCAGTGAGAGAAGCTGGGTTGTCTCCTCATATTAAGGGTTTTGCACACATTGAATCTTGCTTCGCAAGCAGGATTGCGTGCTCCCTGTGTCAGTCACGTGAGAAAAGTCGTAGCTTTCTTTCACCGCAGTGCAACAGCTGTTCTCGTGGCAAAGTATAAGATTTACATTTACGCATTTGGCAGACGTTTTTTTCCAAAGCGACTTACAGTGCAATTATTACTGGGACAATTCCCCTGGAGCAACCTAGAGTTAGGTGCCTTGCTGAAGGACACAATGGTGGTGACTGTGGGGATCGAACTAGCTACATTCTGATTACCAGTTATGTGCTTTAACCCACTACTCCACCACCAATCCGTGCTTGATGCTTGAGATCGCATCACATAATCTTATCATGGATGTTGTTACACGATGGAACAGCTCAATGGAAATGCTGGAACGCTATCTTGAGCAACAAGCGGCTATAACGGCAGCCTTCTTGAGCACAGAGGTCCACAAAAATCATCAACTCAATACTTGCATACAGTAATTAATTTTTTTATTTTGTTCAAAATATTGTGATCCACTCAGCTCACAATTCGATACGTATTGTTACACCCTTATTCAGTATATGCGAAGAGTCAATATTTACACTGTTGACCCTTGTTCTTCATAACCTCAGCAATTCACTATGGCATGCTGCATATCAGCTTCTGGGCCAAATCCTGACTGATGACGATCCATTCTTGCCTTATTAGTGCTCTTGAGTTGATCACAATTTGTGGGCTTCTGCTTGACCACTCACCGTTTGAGGATTGACCACAGGTTCTCAATGGGATTAAGATCCGGGGAGTTACCTGGCATGGATCCAATATTTTAATGTAATGATCTCCGAGCCATTTCATTATCACTCTTGCCTTGTGACATGATGATCCATCATGCTGGAAAATGCAAGGATCATCACCAAATTGCTCCTTGGTTTTGATACCATTCTTTATTCGTGGCAGTGTTTTTGGGCAGACTTGTAAGAGTGCCCACTCCCTTGGATGAAAAGCAACATCACACAGTGATGGTCTCAGGATGCTTCACTGTTGGCACGACACAGGACTCATAGTAGCGTTCACCTTTTCTTCTCTGGACTATCGATTTTTCCAGATGTCCCAAACAGTCAGAAGGGGGCTTCATCAGAGCAAATATCTTTGCACCAGTCTTCTGCTGTGCAATCCTTGTACTTCCTGCAGAATTCTGTCCTTGATGTTTTTCTTGGAGAGAAGTGGCTTCTTTGCTGCCCTTCTTGACACCAGGCCATTGTCCAATAGTCTTCGCCTCACTGTGCTTGCAGATTCACTCACACCAACCTGCTACTATTGAGCAAGCTCTGCACTGGTGCTGACACGATTCCGTAGCTGACTCCTTAGGAGGAGATGGTCCTGGCTGTCCTGAAGCCGCCTTCACTGCAGATGAACCTCTCTCCTTGAAGTTCTTGATGATCCGGTAAATGGTTCTTTCAGGTGCAATATTCTTTGCAGCAATTTCCTTGCATATGAGGCCATTTTGATGCAAAGCGATGATGGCTGCATGTCTTTCTTTAGAGGTAACCATTGCAAACAAGAACACAATGATTGGAAGCACTTCTCCCCTCCTTTTATAGCAATCAGACTGCTCTTATAATCCAATCAGAATGATAGTTATTTCACCTGACTAGTACTCGTTCACACTTTCCCAGGTGCTGCTGATATGGTTTGTGAAATGTTATCTGGTCATTTTGTGCTAGGGCCAAAAAACGAAGAAATTTGGGTTTTTGTTTTAGTAATTTTTTTTGGCCAATTAGGCTTTTTGCAATTATTTTAAATGCATCTGATCACTCTGCACAATAATCTAGAAACAATGTAAATCAACCCCACAACAACTGAAGCAGAAAACTTTGCGAAACACAGTCACTGCCAATACGTTTGGCCACGTCTGTACATATTCAGCTTCATCTGGTGAGGGGGAAAAAAAAAAAAGAATATATCAAAAACAATAATAATTACTTTTATTATTATTATTATTATTATTACTAATAATATTTAAATAGGCCTATCCAAGGCATACTTTATATACAGAAGCTATAGCCTAAATGTAAGGGTTACATTTTAAAATTAGCTTGACGCACGTCCGGTTTCAGCCACGCCCACATCCAGTTGTATCCGTACTCAGATACAAATAATTTTGTATAGATAATTGATTCACTGCACACCTCTAATAGACATGCTATTGCAGTAACTGAGGTTGGACAATATAGTATAAAGTAATAGTCTTTTATTGAACTCATATTAGCCATATCATGAGTTTAACCTCTTAAATAAAAAATTATTGTACAATTCAAACATTAATAGTAGATAAACCACCTGAATAATAATATTAAGATGCAGTGTACTGGTGGTGGCTGAGGAGAGTCCCCTGTGCTTTAAATGTGCTTCGAGTGTAGTGTCAGAAAAGAGATTTTATTGTAAAATTCATGCAAATGTGTAACTAAGAGTGTTGTTTATCTTCATCAAAGCAAGTATTTCTGTGGCATGGTGGTGCAGCGGTTAGCACTGTCGCCTCACAGCAAGAAGGTCGTGGGTTCAAACCCCGGTTGCCCCGGCCATTCTGTGTGGAGTTTGCATATTCTCCCCGTGTCTGCGTGGGTTCTCTCCGGGTGCTCCGGCTTCCTCCCACCATCCAAAGACATGCAGGATAGGTTAATTGATGTCTCCCAAAAAATTGCCCTAGGTGTGGATGTGAGTGTGAGTGGTTGTTTGTATATGTGTGGCCCTATGATGGACTGGCGACCTGTCCAGGGTGTACCCCGCCTTTCACCCAATGTTAGCTGGGATAGGCTCCAGCCCCCCGCGACCCTGTACAGGATAAGTGGTTGACGATGGATGGATGGATGGACTCCAACTCCAGTCATGATCACACACAAGTGATGTCCAGTTTAGCTCAAATTGAGAAATTCATCTGCCAGAAGAGCAGTGCCAGAACACGACTGACGTAATGTATTCTTCTGCAAATCGCTTGCAATTTTAAAGTTCAACCACATATGTCACTTGAGAGCACAAAGTTACGTAGTGCAGCTTTAATCACAGATTTTGAAAGTGCTGAAATTTGACTATATAGTTTCCTAGGAAAGAAAACAGAACAGTATGTGACAAACAACACTGACTCAATAGGTGCAATCATGTCCACCCACTTTTTCAGCTGTCGTTTCTGGAAATATTTTTCCCATTGACTTTTTCCTTCATTAAAGAGTTCTAAACTATGAACCAAATCAACCAGCTCCAAGGTGAATCACAACATTACAAACTTTGATTTGAAGAAAAAAGTATTTGATAATCGGATGAAAAGACAAAGGTACAACACTGTGTTCTTACCATTTGTCTCAAGGGCATGAATTACAATCCCATGATCAATCACCTCTATTGCGAATTATGTAATTGGATAAAAACCGATTGAAATATAAAACTATTTATTTTAGGTTGTTGATTTGAAGTATAGAAACAATATATTTTACGTCTATTGCAAAATATTCTGATATATACCAATAAATAAGTAGTTTGAGTTTGAAGAAAGACCGACTCTAATGCGTCACTCAGCGCGTCATGAAAGTGGCCGGTCTCTTCCAGCATTTTTCGCAGGCTTGCTTGGCCGCAGTTCTCTGATTGGTGGATCTTTCATGCTGTACCACTGTTATTGTGTAGTTGTTTACCAGGAATCCCACTATTAAACACAATTTTTAAACAAAGTTGAAATGACGCTGACTGGTGGGTTCAACAGATATATATACAGTATCTCACAAAAGTGAGTACACCCCTCACATTTTTGTAAATATTTGATTATATATTTTCATGTGACAACACTGAATAAATGACACTTTGCTACAATGTTAAGTAGTGAGTGTACAGCTTGTATAACAGTGTAAATTTGCTGTCCCCTCAAAATAACTCAACACACAGCTATTAACGTCTAAACCGCTGGCAACAAAAGCAAGTACACCCTAAGTGAAAATGTCCAAATTGGGAACAAAGTGTCAATATTTTGTGTGGCCACCATTATTTTCCAGCACTGCTTTAACCCTCTTGGGCATGGAGTTCACCAGAGCTTCACAGGTTGCCACTGGAGTCCTCTTCCATGACGACATCACGGAGCTGGTGGATGTTAGAGGCCGTGTGCTGCTCCACATTCCATTTGAGGATGCCCCACAGATGCTTAATAGGGTTTAGGTCTGGAGACATGCTTGGCTAGTCCATCACCTTCACCCTCAGCTTCTTTAGCAAGGCAGTGGTCATCTTGGAGGTGTGTTTAGGGTCGTTATCATGCTGAAATACTGCCCTGCGGCCCAGTCTCCAAAGGGAGGGATCATGCTCTGCTTCAGTATGTCACAGTACATGTTGGCATTCATGGTTTCCTCAATTAACTGTAGCTCCCCAATGCCGGCATCACTCATGCAGCCGCAGACCATGACCCTCCCACCAACATGCTTGACTGTAGGCAAGACACACTTGTCTTTGTACTCCTCACCTGGTTTCCGCCACACACGCTTGACACCATCTGAACCACATAAGTTTATATTGGTCTCATCAGACCACAGGACATGGTTCCAGTAATCCATGTCCTTAGTCTGCTTGTCTTCAGCAAACTGTTTGCGGGCTTTCTTGTACATCATCTTTAGAAGAGGCTTCCTTCTGGGACGACAGCCATGCAGCCCAATTTGATGCAGTGTGCGGCGTATGGTCTGAGCACTGACAGGCTAACCCCCCACCCCTTCAACCTCTGCAGCAATGCTGGCAGCACTCATACGTCTATTTCCCAAAGACAACCTCTGGATATGACGCTGAGCACGTGCACTCAACTTCTTTGGTCGACCATGGCGAGGCCTGTTCTGAGTGGAATCTGTCCTGTTAAACCACTGTATGGTCTTGGCCACCATGCTGCAGCTCAGTGTCAGGGTCTTGGCAATCTTCTTATAACCTAGGCCATCTTTATGTAGAGCAACAATTATTTGTTTCAGATCCTCAGAGAGTTCTTTGCCATGAGGTGCCATGTTGAACTTCCAGTGACCAGTATGAGGGAGTGAGAGAGCGATGACACCAAATGTAATTTGTCACATGACACCAGGGAGGGAAAATGGCTAATTGGGCCCAATTTGGACATTTTCACTTAGGGGTGTACTCACTGTTGTTGCCAGCGGTTTAGACATTAATGGCTGTGTGTTGAGTTATTTTGAGGGGACAGAAAATTTACACTGTTATACAAGCTGTACACTCATACTACTTTACATTGTAGCAAAGTGTCATTTCTTCAGTGTTGTCACATGACAAGATATAATCAAATATTTAAAAATGTGAGGGGTGTACTCACTTTTGTGAGATACTGTACCATGGATTAACAACATTGGAGCTCATGGTCTTTAAAGGTTTATAAGTTATGGTTACAAGTCTATGGAAAGTTAGTGGGATTTTTACTTCTGGAACCTGACTGTTGCGCTCTGTTGGGAAAGTAACTGTTCTATCACTTTTGACCATCCTTAATGTAGAGCTCTGAAATGGCATATTATGAACAACATAACATCTCATTTTTCATTTGCCTCGTTTTGCCTAATTTACTCGCTCGATGTGCTGAGGTTCAATATGTGCTCTCCTGTTTCCTTGACCAGATCCGATTTTCATGGTTACTACTTGAAAAGTGGGTGCACCAACTGACTTTGTCAAATACTCTCTCACATTCTTTCTTACTATTGTTTGCAGCCTTACATGCAGGTGCCTGAACAGGGTGGTCAAATGTGGAGCCAGCACCAAACTCCGGCTGCCATGCAGAAAATGCCCATGCAGATACCAGTCAAACAGCCTTTCTTCATGCCCACCCAAGACCCAATGAAGCTCTTTGAACACCCCATGAGCATGCAGCCCCCTCAACCCAGCATGGACAAGAAGATGAATTTTCCAGAGGTGAAAGTTCAGGATTTCTACTGGGAGCCATCATACCACATGGGAGGAGAGGGCAGAGCCGGAATGGGGGACAGGATGGGCAAACGACAGCCTGGAGTCTTCTGCCCCGACCAGGAGAACATGCCTAGAGGCCCGCCATATGAAGTTAGCATTCTTAGCCTTCCCTATGTAGACAGATTAAGTACATATTACAGGCTTTCAGATTCATTATCAATCAGTTGTGTTTTCACTTTGCTTGCCTTTCGTTTACACAGGTTTTCCCTCTTAAGATATCTTGCATATATAACGTGATTTTCGGCACAAGCTGGAGATCATTTACAGCCACTTTGGATTTTCTTGAAACTTGATCTTGGCGCTTGCTGACATGTGCATGCTTTCTAATTTTTCATCTGTTATTCTCACACGTTTCCACCTCTGACTGTCTAACTCTGTCATGGTGAAGTACGGTGGCCCCTAAATGTTTTGGGATTTTTACTTGTATGTGTCTTTTGCATTATATAGCAGTCCCATCAGGAATTTGTAATCCTACAAATGATTACAAATTCAACCAGTTTCCGCATTATATGTGGTAGCTTGCAATTTTTATAATTTCAGCAATTTTACACAAAGTTTAAATCTGAGGTAATCTGAGCGCTTTGCTCCATATTGGCTGCAGCAAAACAAGTGCTCAAAGCTTGAAGCAGGTGCTAGATGTCCAGATGCACAGCCACTATTGTATAATCTTCACCGTAACAGAGGAAGTGTGTCCTCTGTGTCACCACATGTCATTAACCCTGCGTATATGAACCCGTGAACGACAAAGATCATTTGCTCTTACACAAATGTTAAATTGAAACCGGAATGTTTAGTGTTCTCTATCGAGAACCTTGTCAAAACGTTTAAATGGCACGTACATCACATGAAGTTTAACCTTCATGTGCTCTTTAGGAGCTGCCCTAAAGGGCCCGAGATGCTGGTCGGTGACGTCCTCCGTTCATTTGGAGTGCACTTATACTGTCGTTGACACAAATTACACAAGTATGCAATGATTTTGAGTTTTCACTGCAAAATGCATTGCAATATTTGAGTAAAGCCACAGTAAAAAGTAAAGACATTGTCATTTTGGGCTGCAATAATCAGAAGTTCTGCGAAATCCTGGTGAAACTGATTTAACAAAATATCAACCAAGTGGAATTTATTTTTCAAATAAATATAGCACGATCGTGAACTTGTGAAAAAAGTTTTGGTTTCAAATTATATTAAATAAAATTTAGATATTGAAATATTTTGACACTTATTGGTTGCCTTATACTTATATGTGGAACATATCCTTAATTATTGTTTTGAACTATATACCTACTTGAGGGGCTCTGAATTCATGCATAAGTGAACTTGGTTCTGAGAAAAGGACTTTTTGCATATGTCACTAGGTTTGTTTAATTTCTAAAGCAATGACATATGTTTTTCATTAAGCGTGACTTGAATGCCCAAATGTTTTTGGAGCCACTGTATTTTGTTATTTAAATTTGGAAGGATGGTGAATTTTTTTTAGTTTCAGGCAATACAGCCTTTTACATCAGTCAACTCATTCTTCTGTGATGCCCACAGATTTTACATTTCAAACAGTCAGTTTTAGTGCTTTATCACTTTCCATGAATAGAAATGAACTTCAGAGGCTGCTACTCTGACAGGCTTCCTATTTTCTTACATCCTATATCTCTTATCTATCTCTCTCTCTCTCTCGCTCGCTCTCTCTCTCTCTTCCCCCTTTCCTTCCTTCCCCTTTGTGCTTCATCTCTTAGGACAACAAGAGCTCCCCTCTTCTGCCCCCAGACCTGTTAAAGACTCTGGCGGACTTTGAGGAGGAGGAGGAGCTGCTCTTTACCAAACCTCATGATTTCTACCAGGCTTTGGCTGGCCCTCTTAGCTCTGCTCCTGGAAGGAACATCTTTGTATGTTTTCATAAAGGCCTTTATTTATTAAAAATGCTGCCTTTTTTATATGTATATTTTATTACATACATAACTTTGTTATAAATAATAAATGGGTATTTGAAAAACAGTATTTTGCCAATATCGTGTAAATATTATCTGATTGATTTCTTGATGGGAGATTTTACTTTTGGAACAAGGCTGAAGTGGTTTTACTCATTTGTTTTGTTCTTCTCTCCATCTTTAGTTGCCGAATCAGTCAAGGCTGGACAGTGGCACTGATGTGATTGGTCAGTCCTCTCTTCTCCCACGATTTTCCATTCCGGTACGCTGCTATGCACTTTCTCTCCCATGCACAAACTGTAGGGCTTCCCCATGTTATGGATAAAAAAAATTCACCAGGTGGCAGTGTTTTCCTTTAAAAATGTTTGCGTATATGGACTAGCAGTTGCTTTATTTTTTTACTTCCAGACCATGAAGTCACTAAAAATGCTCTGATGGTTTACCATCTCTATATATTTTTGTGGTAAAGAAAAGAGCCATGTTCAGACCGTCCCAACATCCGTAAAGCTGACTCCCTCTCTGTCTTAAAATGTCTGAAGACACATCTTTTCCATGAGCACTTGACCATACATTCATATTTTTAACTATATTGTTGCTCTAATCTCTGTCTTGGGTTGTATTTTTCTGATGCAATTGAAACTTTGTAATGCAGCATTTTTCGTACTACTGTCTCCTTAAGATGAATCACTCGTGTTGTTTTCTTCCTCTTTTGTAAGTTGTTTTGGATAAAAGCATCTGCCAAATGAGTAAATGTAAATGATCAGACACATTAAGCCACGGTTATGTGGGCAACACCAAGTTCCGATCCTGTTCCCACTTTGCCCCATTCACTGTCATATCAATAAAGGTGGCAAAAAATAAGATTAAAAAAAATAGCAATATTAAAGTATGCTGCAAAATTAGATTTAAATTGCTGTTTATTTTTTATCTTTACAGGAGAGCTACCAGAACAACAGCATTTTTAGCGAGGCCTATGGTAAAAATATGGCCCCTGCTTCTAAACCAGATACCCCCATGATGCACCAGGAGCCCTCCCTCTACTCCTTGTTCGAAGGAACTCCATGGTCCCCTTCCCTGCCTGCTAGCTCAGGTGCTTTATCATGATTTGTTTTTCAGAATCAGAATGAGCTTTATTGCCAAGTATGCTTGCACACAAGGAATTTGTCATGGTGACAGAAGCTTCCTGTGCAAGAGAATGCAATGTATAAACATACAAACATATACATTTAAACACACATACATTTAGTGACAGAAACCGATAAAAAAAGAGAAATAAATAATAGCACAATGTTGTTAGAATATTTTATATACAGATACACCGTTATGTGCAGGTGATGTTATGAATTGAAGAAGAGGTAGGATATGTTAAAGAATATAACTGGGATATGGATATATGGAGAACTCCACACAGAGTGGCACCATCTTTGCAGAATACTTTTTGCTGGTTTTACTGGTGTTTCTGAGCATTTCACTCAATTTTAATTCTGTAATTTACTCACACTCATGTTGTTCCAAACCCATTTGAGTTTTTCTTACGGGAGCACAAAAGATGATTTTAGGCTGAATGACTAATTTTTCTTTCATTGTATGGAAAAAAGATGCAGTGAAAGTGAATAGTGATGGAGGCTGTCACTCTGCTTAACACCTCTTTTTACGTTCCATGGAAGAAAGTCATACGGATTTGTTACAACATCAGGGTGACTGGACTGAGCTTGCTTTGACAATTCATTCATAGTCATTATTTTATTGTTGTTCAACAGGCAGTGTAATTTTCAGGTACTTGAATACTTCATGAATGATCTGTCCATAACTATGATGTCTTTTGTTTTGTTAGATCACTCAACACCAGCCAGTCAGTCACCTCACTCTTCCAACCCCAGCAGCTTACCCTCATCCCCTCCAACCCACAGCCACGCCTCCCTACCCTTCTCCAACTTTGGCCCCATTGGGACGCCCGACAGCAGAGACCGCAGAGGACCTGACCGCTGGAAAGCAGAGAAGACTGGTAATACTAGTAATTAGCTTGAGTGCTTGCTCATGCGGCAGTTTGTAAGTCAGTGTTAAGTGGTTAATCGTATTGGGAAATGTAAATAATTGGTATGAATTCACTGACTTTTAGGTATAAGTGGCTTTGGGTTGGACTACCTTCCTTCTGCTTCATCCTCTGCTATGCCAGAGACAAACAGCTGGCACCAGGGGGTGCCAACCAGCAGCTGGGCAGCCCAGGACATGCCAATGGAAGATTCCTCCTCTGTTCTCCTCGACAGTTTCAAGGTAGCATGGGATTTTCCACATAGTGTTTAAATGTTTTTTAATTCATTCATTTATTTATTTTACTACTTTCAAAATTGTTGAATTCCTGGAAACTTGCTGGTAGCTGGTTAGGACATGGTGTAAAGCAGGGGATCAAACATTTTGATTCCAAGGACCCTCAAATTTGATGATACACTTTGAGGGATCCCCTGAGTGATAACAGCAGTAAACATGACATTGTAAATATTTCTTATTTGCACAACTGAATAATTGGCTTTTATATTGTTATACTAAAGCCGAAATTGGAAACCCCTGGTTTAAGGGACATGTTCAGTGATGTTTTTCTCTCTGCATTGTTTATCTTTACTCTGTTTTCTAATTCCTCTCTTTTTCCACTCAATTTCCTTCACATTTTAATTAATTTTTTTGCTGTTTCCTCAGTCAATCTGGTCAAGCTCTATGATGCAGCCTGGCCCATCTGCGCTGGAGCAGCTCCTGATGCAGCAGAAACAGAAGCAGCAGCGCGGCCATGGCAACATGAACCCGCCACACTGAAAGTCCACAGGGGAAAAGCACTTGTGTGAAACATGATTCAACTGAAGAGGTGAAACACCACAAGCTCCAATCGGAAATTTCCGGCATTACCTGCGTGCGGAGGCTGGAGACGGCGAACGATGTGAAGCGACAGGCTCAAGACGAACCGCTCGCCTAACCGACGAGGGACGTGTAGCCCTCTCCTCTCCTCTTTATCTCTCACTCACTCTGTCTCTCTCCCTGTGCCTCTATGGCAACGAGGGCGTGCAAGCACCTGACCTGCCACGCTGCTCAGCACGTAGCCGCTGCAGAACACAGACTCTAGAGGGAAACTTTTAGAGAATTCCTCTGATTGCCACCTCGCTTCCTCTGGGAGTCCAAAAAAAAAGGCCATTCTCCCGTCTCATCTGGACTCCTTGACTTAAGACTCTGGATTTGACTCCCTCATGCCAACTGCTTAAATCACTCTGTGTGACTGACACACCACACATGGAGGAGGTGTTTATGTGAGATTGTGTGTGTCAGAAAGGGATGTTTTCGATGGGCAGAAGTGGTAGAATGAGGGACAAAATGAAAGAAGGACTGCTTTTGTGTTTTATTTTAAGTCTGGATTCATTTTCTTGGAGGATGGATTCGTGTCACTGTGTTTAGATGAAAAAAATACAAGAAAAAAATGGATGAATGAAGGGGGATGCAGTCAGTGTAAACGTGTGCTGCTATAGAATGCACATGGATCTTAGAGCTTAGATTGATTGACACAGGCATGGATCATGGTGTTGTCATGTACAGTCTGTTGATTTGTAAGATGTATTTGAAAAACGAGACGGGGAAAGTCTCGGGGGCGCTGCATCCAACATTCAAACCATTATGAAGCTCATAGAAACATTTATAGCTCAATCAGTATCGGAGCTGGAGGTTAGATTATAGATGTAGGATGTAGTATCATTAGCTGCAATAGAGACTGCAATTGTTAACAATACTGTATTTTGTGACTTGTTCTGTAGCAGTTTTAGCTCTCTAAAATATTATTCATTAAATATGTTCAATAGTTTACTGCTAACAGGGGGAGTTCATTGAATATAAATGTACCTCCCCCTCTTCTCTCCTCTCTTTGTTTCTTTAAGCTAATCTTTACTCTGGCTTACACGAATAACAGCTTCTTTTGTTCATGTTCTGCTTTTTTAATAGTTTAAAGCTTTATCAGCTCTCTTTGTGCCTGTTCTGTGTTTTGTCTTTTTCCTTTTGTTGTGTTTTCTCTTGTTTTTTTTATTGGTTTTAAGAATTGTTAGTATCACTATCATGGTTGGCACTGTTGGGAAGATCAAAACTAGGCAAACGGGTCCAGCTGCAATGCTGTTTAGGTTAGCAGAAATGGACCCAAGCCAGGGAAGACCTTTTACCTACAGCAGCCTCACAGCCACTGAATTTACCATCTTTACAGATCTGTTCTCCAATCAGTTCATAAGCCACTGAATGAGAAGTTTAAATAGCCGCTGACTGTGCTTAGACTGAAGAAAGCTCTCTGATGTGTCTGTAGAATTATAAACAAACAAGTTGCGCTAGCTTCAGATATAGCTCTCGTTGTTTGGCACTAAGAAATAGTTTCGGAGAGAGCATCAGCCCGACTATTGCTTCATTCAGAAATGTTCTTGTAACATATTGTTGGTTTCCTCAGGTTAGTGTTGTGTGGCCCTATTTCTATAGGGGCCCTGGCTTTGCTAGTGCTTAAGTGAACGATTGTGTACCGGAAAATGGCCCCATTATCATGGACGCTCGCTGAGTTTTTATTTTTAATTTTTTTTTATTTCCAAGGTCAAAATCAAATATTGTTTTGAAACCGAAAGGTTCTAAAATACTCTTTAAACTGATTTTCAGTAGAGGATATAGCACTGAATTGGCCTTTCAAAGGATCTCTGCAAGAACTTGCAGGGGCGTCACTGTTTGTTAGAGATGTTCTGGGGCCAGAGTTTAGTGTTGGATATGCTGAAATATCTATAACAAAAATGTCAACATCTGTTATTTCTTCCTGGTTAAAAAGCAATGGCATTTTTGGTCAGCGAAAGTTATATGAAAGACATCATCTCTTGTATGATGGGAATAAAGCGTGTTTTTATTTTTGAGCAGAGATCATTTTATTAAAGACAAACTTTAAATGATGTGTCTATTTGCAGTGTGATAGTGATTCTCTTGTTGCATTTAAAATTTTATTAAAAATAAAGGAATAAATAAATAAAAGGAACCTTTAGAGGTTGATTTAAGTCGAAGCATCATTCGGGGAAAAAAAAAACTGACCAAAAAAAGCAAGATTTTAATGGGAGTTTTGTGCCCTGTTTTGTTAATCTTCCCCCTCTTTTAGAATCATTCAACAAGGAGTTTCAGAAGTCTGTGCTCTGACTGGTTGCTGTGGACATCTAACATTCTTTTATTTTGGATGGACTTGAGGTGCACAGTCTTGTGTGAATGTTCTTGTTTGGGTACTTTGTATCTCACTGCATTGTAAATGTGGATTTCCCTGTTGTCCAGTATCCATCTTTTAACTGTGGCTTCTGTAGTTTTGTACATTACAATGCTGATCACAAGGACAACAGCCTTTCGCCTTTGGGCCATAATATAACATTCCAATAGAAAAGCTAAAGGAAAAAAAAAAACGAAAAAAATAACAGCCAGCTTTTGACAGCTACTGCACAGGAAAATTTACCACTAAGCAACTGTCTCAACCCTAAATTCAGTCTGCCATTTCTAAAATTCTGCATGAATACATCTTTCAGAATGCCTTGTATTTTTGATGGAGATATCCTGTAATTTTTTTTTTTTTTTTGAGGATTTTGTAAGGGAATAGTTGGGGTTGAGGATATCTCCTCCTATAATAGGCTTGATTTATTGTGTTCTTGTCTCTTTGTGGACACTAATAAACCCTGAAATCAGCTATGCCTTTAATTAAATAAACCATGTCCTCATATACATTGCTGGAGTCTGTTCTTTACCCCTCTTCATAGCCCATGTATATTTAATTTTTTTACACATCTACATGGATATAAACTCACTTAGCACTTTATTAGGAACACCTGCACACCTACTTATTCATACAATTATCTAATCAGCCAGCTGTATGGCAGCAATGCATAAAATCATGCTGATCGGGGTCAGGAGCTTTAGTTAATGTTCTCATCAACCATCAGAATGGGGAAAATTATGATTATGATTTCACCCGTGGCATGATTGTTGGTGCCAGATGGGCTGGTTTGAGTATTTTTGTAACTGCTGATCTGCCATAAAAAAAAAAAAAGAAAACATCCAGTGAGCAGAAGTTCTGTGGCTGGAAACACCTTGTTGACTAAAGAGGTCAATGGAGAATGGCCAGACTGGTTTGAGCTGACAGAAGGGCTACAGTAACTCTGATAACCGCTAGTACAATTGTAGTGAGCAGAACAGCATCTCAGAATGCACAACACATCGAACCTTGAGGTGGATGGCCTGCAACAGCAGAAGACAACTTTGGGCAATTTATTAGGACCATATTGATTGTAAAGTTTTCCGTGAGTAGTATTTTTTTTCTTGATTTGTAGTTGGAAAAGAGTTGTTGCAGAAGGGACCAATTATTAAACAAGGAACTAACTGGACTTTACTGTAAATCACAGACAAAAAACAAAAACATTGTGAGCCGGAAGCTTTCTAGATAGTGAAGGGAATGGGTTGTTTTTAGAACACCCCTCAGCCCCTCACTCACTTCCTGAGAGGAAATCAAGAGTTTATGATCAACTTTCCACATATGCCAGCTGCCTTGTCACATTTCTCCTTAAAGCAATCTCTTTGAACTGTTTTTGCCACTAAATATTTCAGTGTGTACTTGGGTACCACAATGAGTCAATCTTTGATAAGCCCCATGCAAAAACTCAAGGCACTTGGTTTTCAAAATGCATGTCTGTTTCCTACTTGGTATGATGATAACTTCAGTTTTACCAGATTCTCAGTTAACTTAACGGCATACACAGTTTTTGGCATTCTAGTAGTACCAATGCTATAACGGTTTTGTAGGCACTGCAGTAATTGTGTTTTTTGTCCCCCCCTGCATGTGTATTTGTTACTCCAAAACATAATACAGTATGCAGTAGTGGTTGCAGTGGTCAAGAAAATTGGCCAAGGCTATTACATTTAACCAGGGGCATTGCAAGGGGAGGGGCTTTGGGGGCTAAATCCCCTGATCAATTTTCCAAGCCATTTCACTTCACAAATAAAATGTTTTATTGCTTTGATTTTGTTCACCCAGTAGTTTATCTGTGGAAGATAAACTAACAATGTACAATACATTTACATAATTTATTAATGTTAATTTCAACATATAGTAATGCATACATTTTTAAAATCAAAAGTTGTATATGTTAACAGTTAATGCACTATGAACTAACAATGAATAATAGTCTTTATTTAACTAGCATTAACAAAGATTAGGCCTAATAAGTGTAAAATATATATTGTTCATTGCAAGTTCATGGTACCCAATACATTAACCAATGTTAAAGTATGGAATCTTATTGTATAGTGTTACCAGTTATTCTTGTTGTTTTCTTTCATGTGTCATTCTGTGAGCTTTTTCACACAGAGGAAGACTATGGGTTTTTGTTTAGAGTTTTGTCAGTGTGGACTGGGGTACCACAGTAACGCAATTCTGGTTTGGCCTCATCCAAAAACCTCTCCCCGAACAGCAGTTTAAATACCTGTGGCTGCACTTAATGATTCTTCTTAGGTTGTTCTGTCATCTTAGATATTAAGCTGACCATTTTTGTCTCAGCCTCAGTATATGGCCGTGATTTTGAAAATAGTTTTAGGAAAATATTCAGAAGATTCAATCAGAAGACACCATTTCACACTGTAAAATGGGACGCAATGTTTCTGTCTCACTTCCGTAAAGACAACCCTCTGGATATAGGTTTAATTGCATGGAGATTTTGTGCTGATGTTTTTCATCGTGGATTGGACTACCACAGTGACACATTTATTATTCAGCACTGTACACAATCTCATACCACTCGTAATGCTATTTTGGACCATATTGATACATTTAAACCAAAACTTTCAGGTTTATCTCTTCAAATGTGACTGGACTATTACAGTTTTGGATCTCTCAGTATTTTCTGTCTCTATCTTGATGGCTTTTGTTCCACCTTTGTATCTGAATAGAGCAGGCACTGAATTATCATGGATATGCACCAGCAGCTGGAATTGCCATTCAAAGAAAATCACACTGGACTCCTCCAACTGGATATTCAACATCATCAGTCCTGATCAGTGTATCTATTTGTTAAGATGTGGGGATAATCTCCAACACTAAAGGATATTGTAAGGGGATTGAATGAAATACAGATCCTCTAACTTTTGGAAATCCCATCAGTCACACCGTCATACCAAGTGAGTAAATCAACTTTAAAATGATTATACTGCTAAAATCAGTGAAAACATGAACTTTGATCCATTAGTTTGAGTTTACCGGGCTCAGTTAGGTCAGCCTTAGTCCTAATATCAATGCAGGGGTGAGAACTTTTTTGTAAGGATTATGGTAGACGTGCATTTTCAGATACTGATACTTTAACATTTGGAAAGCCGATACCCCTCGCTGTTTTACCAAGTAAGTTCTTCATTTTCAATATTACAAGCTTCTATATCAACACATGCACTATAAAAATAGTGAAAACTCTGTCAATTAGCTTAAAACGGTCTCTGGTTGTTGGTCTTGGACTATTGCATAAATTCAGTTTGAAGTTGATCAATATGAATGTTAACTTGGCTTGTCACACAGAAGAAAACATTTGCGGTCATTTACATTTTTATACATTTTTACTGACTGATCAATGTTTTGCAAATACAAGACTTGCTGTTGTTATGATTTTGTACATTGTACTTTCAGTCCACCCAAAAAAGTAATGTCTTGCCACAGGATTGAAAAAAGTGGTGAAAACTGCATGTTTGTCTTTACACAGAAGATGTACCTGAAACTCCCCCGACACGGTCCATTTTGTCCCCTTTGAAGGGCAGTGGAGGGGATATTTGTCTGGCCAGCGGGTTTGTTCCTGAAAAAAAGAATATGACTGACTGCACATGGTAAAAGCACTGACACTCAAAGTACCAGCAATGCCCCCTTGTTTACAAGCACCAAAACCTATTATTATGCTGGGTTCAACAATAAGGATATCAAAACACTGATCGAACACTCAAAAAACTCTCAACACTTTCGTGACAGGTTTGTAATTAAGTTAATAATTATTGTTTAATGTTGTTTAGTTTTGTTTATTTTTTTGTTATCATCAATGCTTTTTAATGCATTTTTTGTTTTGTTCTGCTTAATTCTTTTTCTGCAGATAAACATTTGAGTAACTGTAACTATACAACAGCTCTGGAAAAAATTGAGACCACTCCAAAAGTTTCTTAAATCAGCATATCTACATGTATGACAGCCATTTCATTCAATTGTCTGTTGAATTCCTACTTGAATTTTTGAGCCAGGAGTGGCATAAAGTCACCTAACAGTAATGTGAAATACTGGTAGAAAGCATGCCAAGATGCATGAAATCTGTGATTGAAAATCAGGGTTATTCCACCAAATATTGATTTCTGATCTCTCCGTAAGTTAAAACATTCGTTTTTCAAACACATGCCTATAAATAGTAAATCCAGAGAATCTGACCATTTGGAGTGGTCTCTTAATGTTTTCCAAAGCTCTATATTGAGATTGGACATTTGTTTTGCATTTCTGTGTAGAGAATTAATCTGGATTTGATGCTTTAAATGCAATTTACTATCATCCTAAGGTCAGCTCTATGACCCTTCTTGTGACAGGTCTGAGAATTCTGCTTGCTAAATGTGTTGAAATTAATGTTTCGATGGCTGTTAAGACATTTCAAGTTTAAGAAATAAATTCAGGCATATGAGAATTTAAGGCAAATCTGAAGCTTCAACGGACCATGCCAAACAAATAGATGGTGATTATAACAAGTTACAATGTCAGAATTTATCTCTGTCAATGAATATTAAATAGGGGAAAATGCATATAGTTGGTAATGTAGTAGATCTAATATATAGATAGTAAACCTCTGTTATGTTGACTTTCCTGACATATAAATTGAATTTCTTTCTTAGATTAATTGCTTTGCTATGTTATACATTTATTCATGCACTTGTAACCTTTGTTAAGAACAAATTCAAATTAGAAAGACAGTTGTATGTTGCTTTTTGACTTTTTCTGCAAAGTGGTCAAAGTGTATTTCTTTTTACATTGTCTAATTATCTAATGGAATAATTATTTGACTTTACAAGGCTCTTTAAATGTTATATGAAGACATTTGAACATTTTCAAAAAATAAAATATCTGATGAAAGAGAAGTTTCATTTGAGTGTGTCTAAACCACAGTTTCAACAGCGCACACATGCCAGAGGCACACTCTCACCACACTTGCAGATAAACATCTACTGGGAGCTTTGGGTTCCAAGAAACAATGTGTGTTACTGCTTAGTTTTTTGCAGTGCCTCTGTAATAGAAAGATCGAGACCACTATATGTATGCGTAACACTAGTTTCTGAGTCCTTTTATAATAACTTATTAAGTTGACTAAAATATTATACACAACAACACACCTCTTTATCAAATCACTCTGTTCTACTAACAAATGAGTTTACAGAGTTTAAGTGAGTGATGTCCTCACTCGTTCCATTATAATGCTTGGTAATCATTGTCTGGAACCATAACCCAACCTCCTTGCCATGAGCTAACGTGTGTACTGCCCTCTTGTGGCTGTTAGTGGGAACAAGCTTTCCAACTCGAATACATTTTTTCTTTTCGACTTGAGTGACCTCTAGTGGCTCCCTGAGGATTCAGATTTGATCAAGAAGAAACATTAATTGAGACTTCACACCCTTTAAATCCTAATCAGAACATATTTGCAAGTGTGTTTGCAAACTATAAATGAAAAATAACAGTTTAAGTGTTTATTAAGTGGGAGAGGACATTTAAGCTACTCAATTTTGATATGCTTTGAAAAAAAACACTATATTTCTGTTTACAAAAGTTATGCTGAGTTTACACTACAAGATTTTAAGCCCGATTTTCGCTCGCTGACAGTTTTATGGAGATCGCCGTCAAAAGCCTGAAATCGTAGGCAAATCGGAGCTCGCTCCCGTGAGAGACGATCGCAATGTATGAACTATCAAAGTCGCTCACCCCTCACGATTTGAGGGAAGTGTCACCGATGTCAGCGAGATATCTAGAATGTTAAATTTCTGGCCCTATCTGCGATTCCAAATCGTGCAGTGTGAAATATGTTTTGACTGAATAGCGTTGACCTACAGCCAATGAGAGAGCAAGAAAAGGGGCACGGGAAGTTTCAGTGGGTGGAGTCCTGATGTACCTGCAACAGAACATCAAACTAGCATGGCTGCGGCATCAAGAAAGTAGTTTGGTAAAGTTAGTTTGATAGACATTCGTTTTTCGCAGATGTAAGGAACCATCTGAAAACTCCACTCACTAGGCTTCATTCAATTCACGTGCAAGTTACACATAAAAAATAAGTAAAATACATTTTCTTAAAAAAAAACAAAAACAAAAAAAAAACAGTACTTTGAGGTAGTGTTAAGTGGAGTCAAGAGGGTCTGAAGGCTTTAGGAGTTTTTTAGGGACTGAAACATTTATGATGAAAATTGGGAAGGAATGGTGGAGAAGATGTGTAGCCGGTTGTCTAAATGGTTGTGGGTGCTCCCACAGCTTTCCTATAGGGGAAGTGTTTCGGTTGCAAATAATCTAGCAGCTTCGGCACTGTGGCACAAAAAGAATGTCCTGGATCCACCAAATGATTTGGTTCATGAACTACAGAAAATATTAGTGGATTTCTTTTGGACTGGACTAAAGCTTCCATTCTTTTCTTACCAATAAATTAAGGTGGACAAGGATTAACAGACATCAAAAGTAGAATTAAGACTTTCAGGCTGCAGGCAGCACAAAAATTGCTGTAGGCTACTCAAATGGAAGGTGTTGGACTGACACCGCAAAATCCCTGTTACATAAAGTTGATGTTTTTAAATATGATTTTCATTTGTTTCTAATTAATCTAACAGAAATGGACTTAAAAGACACGTCTGCTTTTTATAAAACAATTTTAAGAACATGGACTCTATTCACTTTCACGTATCTCGCTCTGAACCCTGTAAAAACAATGAACCACTTTTTAAGAATTCTTTACTTCAAGCAAAGGCTCTAAATAATAAAAGCCTTTAGAAAAAAATGGCAAGACCTGGAAGCACAAGGATAATGGACTTAAAAATGATGATGTGTGGAAAAGCCCTCAGGAAATGTCCAATGGAGAATTATACATTGGGCAATAGCTACAAACAGACATGTGGCACACATCGACCCCACTGTAGAAAAGAAATGTCCATTTTGTGATCTAGAGGAATCAATTGATCATCTGTTTTTCTATTGTTCAGGATTGAGAGGTTTATTTCAGATGTTAGAAAGTTGGATTGAAAAACTTGGTGAAGAGTTTAAAGAAAAAATTATAATTTTTGTACCAAACTATAAGGCTTCAGACAGGCGAATAATTGGTTTAATTAACTATCTAATTGGTGAAACCAAATTGGCAATATGGGTAACAAGAAAAAAAAGTTAAAAGAAGATGTTTTAGTAGATCCAGAGATAATTAAAAAAGAACTTTAGTGGCTTCAAGGATCAGAGAAGAGTTTGTCTATTTTAAACTGACTAAACATATGGTTTGTTTTATGAAAACATGGGGTAATACAGATTATGAGGAAACCCTCATTTAACATTTTTATTCATTTATTTTTTTTAATTGCTTTGTTGTTGGTGTATTTTTAACTTTTGTGTAGTACTCTGTTATTATTTAATTTTATTTTTTATTTTTTTTGTATATTGATAGAGGTTTGTATGTGGTGATGGTTGTTAATTGCAAAATAATATTTTAGAAGGAAAACAAATTGTATAAATAAAAAGGTATAACCCTCAACCCCTCTCTCTCTCTCTCTCTCTCTCTCTCTCTCATATATATATATATATATATACCCAAATATATATGGGAGAGAGACCCAAAACAACAGCAAAAATCAAACAAATGTGCAAAATTGAATAAACAACAAGGTGATATATTAATGCATGCATTTATACAGTACTTGGAGAAAGTAGATTACATAATCTCTCAAATTCAATTGAGCAATTTATAACAAAATAAATAAATTTTATTAATTTAATTTTGTTACATTTGATGGAATTTTGTTAAAAAATAGGCTAAAATATTTTAATGAGTGCATGTACTGTTTGCTGTTACCAAAAAAGATTTGGTTGTAGAATAAGCTTTGTATTTTCATTTCATTCAAAGACATATGCAGAACATTAAAAATAACTAAGATAAGAGTATAATAATTCATTAAAATATTACATAACCTAGAAATATATTAGCATGAATACCACAATAGTTTGTTTTATCCAGTGTACTGGATGGTCATATTTTCGGCTTTATGTAACTGAAATTATTTCTAAATACCGAACAGATCAAATCCACAGGTTTAATGCTTCTTTATAATGTTTCTGGGTTATATTAATACCCAGAAACATTATATTTTAAAAGAAAATGATTCTCCACCTTCAGCTGTGTCAGGTTTTTGTAAAGTGCTGTTGAGTTTCCTGTCACTGTGGGAACATGGCACAGTAGTACAGAGCAGAGTCAGTCACTGCTGCAGAGGAGATCGCCACATCCACTTTGTTTTGTTTTTCTTTTCTGAGTTCTGAGTCTTATTCTCTTTCACACTTTCAAATATTAGCAATTCAGGAATTCAGGAGCTCTTTTTGGATACTGACAGTACCATTGAAGTACATTTGCAGAGGAATAACTGAAGGACCATTTAACATTTGAATGTTCAACTGCAAACTCCTCAGTGCTATCTGGTGGGATTTCATTTCCAAAACTGACACCTAGAAAAGGTGAATAACTTTTAATTTATCATCAAACAGAGCTTATAAATACAAGCCTAATTAGGCTTGCAACAGACAACAGTTACATTAAGGGTTTTTATGTTGTTCATCATAAAATGAGATTCTAAATTCTTCAAGATGATGCACAAAATAGCAGATGGCCCAATTAAGAATATAGTAGATGCATTAAAGAATTTTAAGGTAAAAAAAAATCTCACTCTGCAGCTCAGACAGTTATTTAAATTAAAAAATTATGTTTATACTCTGCAAGTATATTAGACTTTTGAAATAAAAATACATTAAAAAAGACTACATTAATAAAAGTTATATTTAGTTAGTAATAAAACTTACCGGTATATGCAAAGGCAGAAAGCACAATAACTGAATTAAGTTTCATGGTGCATATATTTATAGTGAAGAAGATTAAATCACCTCTGCTACAGACAGACTACAGTCAAATTTAAGGAGTCATATGTAAGTAGGCCTACTGTAAGCCCCTCCTCCCTCAAATAAAATATAAGTCATATTTAAATGGTCACTGGAAAGCATTATGTGATTATGCTTAGAGATATATAATCATCATGCATTTATCTCTTCATTATTATTATTATCAGCATGTCTATGTATTATTCATGAAAGTATTATTTAATAGCAAAATATAATGTCCTTTAAAGACATCTGAGAAATGAAACGTCCCTTTCTTCTGATTGGTCAACCTGCACTGTCGTCTTCCTCAATGTTGTGAGACATAATAAAAGTTCTATGCTGTTTAATTGTTCAAATAAATGAATCTCAATTAATATTAAATTCTTTACCATTTATTCTCCAAAACTTGCCACTTTTATTGCAACTGAGCTATCTCTCTCATTAAGTAGCCAGATTTATCAGACAGCCCTACACATAAACCTGCTCTCTTTGATGTTGCTCCAGTTTGAAAATGCATAGTTTTATATGAGATGATGAAAATGACCATACATGCATAAGACTATTGAAGCATATGACTACACTGTAAAGACATAGGCTTACGTTTAACTGCAGGGTTAGTTTTAGATTCGATATTCGTTGGATATTTGCCTATACGAATAAACTCCAACTACATCTACATCTAAAACTTCACTGGTGTCAGAGCAGTCATTTATTTGACTATTGGCTTATACACTCACCTAAAGGATTATTAGGAACACCTGTTCAATTTCTCATTAATGTAATTATCTAATCAACCAATCACATGGCAGTTGCTTCAATGCATTTAGGGGTGTGGTCCTGGTCAAGACAATCTCCTGAACTCCAAACTGAATGTCAGAATGGGAAAGAAAGGAGATTTAAGCAATTTTGAGCGTGGCATGGTTGTTGGTGCCAGACGGGCCGGTCTGAGTATTTCACAATCTGCTCAGTTACTGGGATTTTCACGCACAACCATTTCTAGGGTTTACAAAGAATGGTGTGAAAAGGGAAAAACATCCAGTATGCGGCAGTCCTGTGGGCGAAAATGCCTTGTTGATGCTAGAGGTCAGAGGAGAATGGGCCGACTGATTCAAGCTGATAGAAGAGCAACTTTGACTGAAATAACCACTCGTTACACTCGTTTGTGAAGCCACAACACGCACAACCTTGAGGCGGATGGGCTACAACAGCAGAAGACCCCACCGGGTACCACTCATCTCCACTACAAATAGGAAAAATAGGCTACAATTTGCAAGAGCTCACCAAAATTGGACAGTTGAAGACTGGAAAAATGTTGCCTGGTCTGATGAGTCTTGATTTCTGTTGAGACATTCAGATGGTAGAGTCAGAATTTGGCGTAAACAGAATGAGAACATGGATCCATCATGCCTTGTTACCACTGTGCAGGCTGGTGGTGGTGGTGTAATGGTGTGGGGGATGTTTTCTTGGCACACTTTAGGCCCCTTAGTGCCAATTGGGCATCATTTAAATGCCACGGCCTACCTGAGCATTGTTTCTGACCATGTCCATCCCTTTATGGCCACCATGTACCCATCCTCTGATGGCTACTTCCAGCAGGATAATGCACCATGTCACAAAGGTCGAATCATTTCAAATTGGTTTCTTGAACATGACAATGAGTTCACTGTACTAAAATGGCCCCCACAGTCACCAGATCTCAACCCAATAGAGCATCTTTGGGATGTGGTGGAACGGGAGCTTCGTGCCCTGGATGTGCATCCCACAAATCTCCATCAACTGCAAGATGCTATCCTATCAATATGGGCCAACATTTCTAAAGAATGCTTTCAGCACCTTGTTGAATCAATGCCACGTAGAATTAAGGCAGTTCTGAAGGCGAAAGGGGGTCAAACACAGTATTAGTATGTCGTTCCTAATAATCCTATAGGTGAGTGTATGTTTTATCATAAAAAAAAACATTGTTATAAAAAAATAATAATAATAATAATTTACAGGTTGTAGTAGATCGCCAGAATGATGGCTGGGAATATGAATGAACATAATTAGATTATGGAAGAACAAAAATCACTAAAATGAATGTAAACATTTAAATTCCAAAGGTTGTAGTAAGTTCCCAGTAGATTAGACTAAGATAATACAGTTGAGATTTTTACAGTTAGTTAGTCTATCCACTGGGAAGTTACTATAAACTTTGGAATGTGAAAATGACATTTACATAATTTCTTTTAATGTTTATCCCAATATTTACAGTATACCATGATCAATGGAAAAATTATCATGTTCAAGCCAAATCTACACCATTGCATGAGTGTATGGGTATTGAAATAAAAAAATATGTAAGTAAAAGATGTGCTACTGTTCGTAACTTTATATTTTATAAATAATTATGTTCATTTTTATTTTTTTTTATAAATAGAGGGGTGCACTTTTTCCCCGCTTGAGCACCTGCCCCCCAAAATGTCTGTGCACGGCCCTGTTCATCTGTGCTTGGATGCGTCGCGGCCCATTAGTTTCCCCGGACATTTCGCGGCCGAGCCACCGGTCCGCTCAGTTCTCCGAATGGACAGGCCGCCCCTGATCGGCCCCAAAGTATGTTGGCCCACCGGGAAAATCTATTCAGTGTATGCCAGATTACCAGTCCAGCCAGTTGGAATTGTGTCAGTACCTGGTTAGTTGCTGTGTATATATCTCACTCTTTTGGTCTACTACAGCTCTTACAAATAATGCAGTGGCTCATTTAGGCTCATGCATTGTCAGGGTTTTCATATGAGCGTTAATTGTACTTGTCATTGTGGGCTTCAGAGCACAGCAGTACACAGTGTCAAACATTTGCAGATCCTGGATTGTTAGTGGAACTGATTTTGAAGAGGCGTCAACAACTGCATCAAATTTCTCTTCGAATTGTTCATCTTTCTCCTCAGATCCAAGATATTTCTTCGGCATATATTTAGGGAATCCATTTTTTTTCTTACATGTGTATTGTTGTTGAATATGTAAAGTTGATTGTTACAGCTTCGCCTTCATAAACAGTTTGAATGCTTGCATTCTGATAAACACTATCTGAATCACATCCTGCTACTGAATTAGAATAAAAATCAATAGGCTTACACATATTTTCCGCTGAATGGAGAAAAACATTCAGGAAATCCATTTTCAATTTTATCTAAATCGAACCACATATTTAACCATACCACTTATCCACAAATATGTGAATAAAAAGATAACCACCATTTGCCAGTATGTGATTATATCTGCTGTGCTTTTCAAATCAAATCACCAACTCAAAAACTACTGAGGATTTCTGAGCCTTTTCTTGTTTCTCCATCTCTGTGACACATCAGAACTCGAACAGGAGGAGCTTATTTTATAGAGGTTGTCCTCAGCATATTTATAATTAGAAAACACTACTACAAATTGCACCTGTCTTTTGCAATTCTACACATTTTCAATGTATTTATTATGTCTTGCTTGTCCCATAACTTTGTGGAATTTAGACATGTTATTTCATTATTTATTGGCTTAATATAGCTAAAGCAATTTACTCATGTATCCCCCTTCGCTTTTTATATCTGCATCATTACAGTTATATTCATTGATCTAAATTGGAAAGGAATAGTAGATCTGAATAATAAATAATTATTGTATTTTGATTGTTATCAAAGAATGTATATGTTTTACAACATTACTGTTACATTTGTCATGATCTTTTCAAAAAATATATGGGCTTGTTAGGTTGTTCTATTAGTTTCACACATTTATTCATCTAAATCCATCTATGTATCTATTTCTACTTATCTGTTTACGGTCTGGTGCCCCCTTTTGTAAATGCAAGTGCTCTGTGTTTGCATTCCTTGGCCCTTTGAAAGTTGTTTGGTACAGGGGCTACATCATGCTTAAAAATGAATAATTCACCCAAAAATGAAATTTCTCACATCATTTACTCACCCTCATGCCATCCTGGATGTGTATGACTTTCTTTCTTCTGTAGAAAACAAATTAAGGTTTTTAGAAGTATATCTCAGCTCTTTAGGTCCATAAAAAGTGAATCGGTGCTAAAATATTGAAGCTCCACAAATCACATATTATCCCGTGTTGCAGACACGGCAGTTTTTCATCAACTGAAAGAAAAGTATATTGTCATTACAGTGTAACATTAAAATACTTCAAAGCGGAAATATGAAACATTTTATCAAGAAAGTAATATACGCAAGATTATATAATACACAAATCGGACTCAACAAGATATTACACCAGGGATCGGCAACCTTTTTTTACATAAAATAACCTGTATTACACAATAGCCAGCATCTACATGACACTGGATGATAGCCTAATCTAATGTGTAGACAAAGCGTCGACTGAACCAGATATTCTGTTGCAGCACAATAGTAATGACTTCATGAATTTCTAAAGCTATTTCATTATGGAGGACCAGAAAGCCTGAATTGGTTCATTTTTAATGTTTATTTAAAAAAAAGACAAGAAAAAAGAAACAGATTACAAACCAAGAAACCATGCTATAAGAGTAAGTAAAACCATGATCCTGTCAGCCATTATGAAATTATACCAAGTGGAACTGAAATTTAAACTGCTGAAATTGTTTCCTGCTGTCAATGCCATCACCTCCAACCAAACCATCATTTGGTTTCACACATGAATATGTAGCTCAACTTATGACAAGGCAGCATTCAATTGTACTTCTTTTAAAATGGGCAAAAGGTGAAGTAAATACCTACTGTAGGACAACACTGCCATCTTAAGTTTGTCTAGTCACTTTAAATGAAAATGTTATGGATATATGTAATGCTGCAATCGAAAACCTACTATTCCTATCAATAAATTATACTTTAAAAAATGTAGAATACCTACCAAAATTCGTATCCAGCGCTTCCATAGAGGACGAAGATGTTACTAAAACCCAAACACAAATAGACACCACTGCAGCAGATGGCGATGTAGAGCAAGTTGTCACTACATTTACCAAAGATGAAGATGTAACAGGATACACATGATATATAAATCATATTGGTAGTCTTATGTCTTGACTTGAGACTTTTTAGGTTGGTCATTTTTACATAAAGGTCTTATAACTTAATTAGGGAAATCCGGCGCGGGCTAAATAAATCTCACCATCGAGCACGTTTGCAGTAAAAAAAAGCCCATACCACTAAAATGGCTAAAGGAATTTATTTAGAACATTATCTAGACAGTAAGTTATTTTAACTACACTCTTTTAAACCTGATGTTGGATTAATTTGATCGCTGTCAGGTTGTATATGTTATCAATTCCTCTAGCACTTGAAAGTTGAGCAGTAAGTTATAAGCTACCAATGATAAGTTCATGTTTACGATGGGGTTGGATACTTATTAGTGCCATATGTGTAAAAGGTACGATAAAAATCTGAGATGTAAATGAATGAGTGCCTGTATCATGTTTTTATATCTTAAAATGCCTTTGCCAGTTGGCTTCCTGCAGTAGGTTTATGTGGGTGTGGTGTGGCCATCGAAGTAATGAGTGTTTGAAAGGTTCTTTATTACCAAATATAACCAATAATACCCTCCAGGTATTGAGGGACTTCCCTTCGAGTTGCAGAGAAACTTTTCATTGATGGGCGATTTGGATAATAGGACTGAAGGTATGTGTGTTTGGATAAATATCACAAAAACATATAGCTGGCATATCTTTTCAGTCCCCTACCGTTACATTTTTGCTGTTATTCACAGAGAAAAAAGCAGAGATTGGTGAACTAGCTTCTGAGTATATTGAAAAAGTAAGGAGTCTGGAATCTGAGGAACGTGTCCAACATTTAAAGAAGATTGAAAATGCCTACAACAAATGCAAAGAGTACAGCGACGACAAAGTTCAGCTTGCAATGCAGATATATGAAATGGTTAGTGGCAGAGTCCTAACGTTTTCAAGTTGCTTTTATGGTAATACATCAAGTAAATCATTCTGCTTGTATCTCCAGGTGGATAAACATATTCGGCAGTTGGATGCTGATCTAGCACGCTTTGAGAATGATCTGAAAGAGAAACTGGATACAATTAGCCTGGACAGCTCTGATGAAAAGCTGTCTCTAAGTAAGTGTTATTGATCAGAGCACACAAGTGTGTGTGTGTATTCACACGTGAATAAAATAATCACCCCAAAAAATCCTTTTTGCTGTATTTGTGTTTCAAGCCACATTTGATAAGAACCAACTAAATTGTTGTTTCAGAGGAAAAGAATACCAAAGACAAGAAGGGATCCCATGGGCGGGACAAGAAAGAATCAGATCAAGACTCACCCAAACACAAAAAACAGAAGCACGGGTATTGGGATTAAATGGTTACATTTAACATGAGATATATATATATATGATTATGCCATTTCTAGCAGAAAAAAAACGCACTAATACAAACTATTTACATTTACTCTTTGTAATTTTAACATATCGCAATAACATGGTCTACCATATGATTAGCCATTATTAGAAAACATTAAATCAGGACATCTTTCCACATGGCTTTGTCTTTTTCTTTTCTCTCTTATGCACTCTTTATAGTCCCAGCATAAGTGAAGCTCTCCTTTCCATGCACCCATCAGATGTCCTGGATATGCCGGTGGATCCTAACGAACCCACATACTGCTTGTGTAGTCAAGTTTCTTATGGAGAAATGATTGGATGTGACAATGCAGATGTGAGTAATAGATTTATCTGTCCAATTCACTGTACTGCCAGTCCATTTGGAATGACTTGACACTGTGATACATTATAGGGAAAGTCATGTTACATGATATTGTTGTTATGTTAAAGAATGAATAGGGTTATTCTCTTCTTACAGTGTCCAATAGAATGGTTTCACTTTGCTTGTGTTGGACTAACAACTAAACCAAAGGGAAAGTGGTAAGACAACTCCCCTCACTGTGTCCTCCTTTTAAGTGTACTCCCCACACACAGATATTGATTTTGTATAAAAGACTGCATTTGTTAAGTTTCATGTTCTCCATTAATAGGTACTGCCCACGATGCACCCAAGATATGAGAAAAAAATAAAGTCTACTCCCACAGTGCAGCCTGAATCAAAGAACCAGCTGCTTTCTGGAATTTCAACCTATTCTATGTATCTTGTGTTTGGTAAAATCAATAATCTTTGTGTATCAGTGCCTTTGCTATGCATATAGTAGATGACTGGGAATGTCACAAGGAAGAATGTTAAATGTTTTTTTTCTTTGGTTCCTGCAGAGAGCTCGGATCTCTTTTCATTTGAATTCAAAATAAAGTTTATTTATAATAATGCACACTTTTATTAACTCTTTATGCATCTTCATTACGCGTCTGACAAATTACGTCATTGAAACGTCTATTTATAAATGTAGCTAAATTATTAACATCTGACTTAAAAGAACTTTAAACCCGTTAGCACTCTCCTCAACCCGGTTAGGAATGAAAAGTGTTTTGGGAAAGTTGGACTCCGAGGTAGGGAAATGTAGTTTTTAGAGCACTCCATCTCAACTTCCTTAGCTGAAGTCTGGACTACGTTTCCCGTCATGCAACTGAGCCGCCAGAGCTCATGGAACCCATTTGCAGATCCAGAGTAGTAGTTTGAGTTGGCAGAAAATGTCAAAGGACAATTGACGTTTCGCTTTATATATGAATACACCTGCAAGTTCTTAAATGAACAGCATACTAGACAAAAACGGCCATTTTAAAAGTCAACGCTTGGTGAAGTCCAAAGATTGGGCTGGGTCAGCAGTTCCGCTTCCCCTCCGTATGCATAGCACACATATCCCGGGTTCAAGAGAAGTTACTCTAAAGAACCTACAGGCACATCGACACTGCTTCCCAAACCATACTCTCCAGGGAGTTATCCTTGTTATACTTGCAGAAAAATCTGTTTAGCAGGGTGAAAAGGCGGAGCTAAAAGTTTGAAGAGATCTACGGAAGTTCTGGTGAGTTGAACATGCTAAACTAGTTTTATCCTGAAATGTGCTCGGCCAGGTTAGATGGTTATTGCTGGTTTATTGAGCTCGCGCGTTTTATAACACGTGGACAGCCTTGTTTTGATAATGCAGAGCTGTTTTCATATGAAACGCATCTCCAATTATATGTTTGCTGGATGCTTTTTCCCCCCTTTTTTCTTATTCTTTAAAAGAATAGGAAATGATCTCCGTTGTTCTGTCTGAAATATTTAGTAGTAAAGTCACTACTTACAACTGCATAGATGCAACGTTGCAAAGTGTTAATCTTAGTTTCCAGTAAGAATAGCTTAATGTATACATTAACTGTAGTTGAGTATCTTTTTTCTTCTATTAGGCTATTGCTTTTATAAATGCTTGTGAAATACCTCATGAACAACCCTTTGTCAAACTGTGTGAGTGTCTAATTTCTACTTTGCTGTAAATTGAAGTGTAGAATTTCAAGTAAATGATATATAGATGGCATATCTATCTTGAATATGCAATATATAAACCGTGGGCCTTTAAAAAAAATTGTTTCTCTACTTAAATATGTACTACAAATTCTGCGTACTTGCTACGTTTTCCGTTTAATGAGTTATAGCCACAAGCCCTTTATTGTTTAATATGACGTGATATGCCCTGCTCAAAGTTACTTGGATGTTGTACTTGTGTTATGAATGACAAGCAGGAATTGGGTGGTTAGGAAGCTATCGCTGCTCATCTCTGGACAAACACATGCCTACATTGTCCAATAGCACAGAAAGAGGAGGGCAGCAAGACTAGTGCAGGAAGCCTTGCTCAGTATTTCCTTTTATAGAAACTGTAAATACAAAAGGCCCCTGGTCTGTCTTCCTGTAAATAGTTCCTCTAAACCAGTGTTTCCCAACCACTGTGCCGCGGCACAGGAAGATTGTCAGGTGTGCCGCGGCAAATTATCAAATTCCACAAAATAAATAAATGCATGGGAAAATTATTTTTTTCAGGGATCCAAACTCCTCACCTTTCGGAGGAATTCGCCGTTTTGAAAGCTTAATCTGTCACTTTTGTGATTGTGAAGCTAAATGTGCAAAAGTGATATTTATACACATTAAGGGTCTGTCACGTGACTCGCGTCAGCGCTGCAGAATACATTGAAGTCTATGAAGTGACGTCACACCAAAGTGTTTTTCCCACACACGTTTTTTTACTGTCCAAATTTGTGAAGAAACATTGAGTGTATCGTAATTTATTTTAAATAAATATTACCTTCATTTACAAATAGCAGAGACCCCAGTTATTGAACTAATTTAAATTTCCATGAAAACGCTTAGAAACATAAACGAGTCCTTTTACCCCTGAAGTCAGTAGATTTGTAGCCATGTAAGTTTTAATAAAGGAGCTTAAAATAAGGCCGTTATTGAAACTCAACTATTATTAGACTATTATTGTCGTCTTTTTGGATGAAAAATAATGCTCAGACTGAAGGAAGACTATTGGTCTGCTTTGTTTTCTTAATGCTTAAAAACGATATAGTGTCTTGGTAGATTTCGGTCACGAACGACTCAAAATGATTCAGTGACTCACTCATAGCATATAATGCCAAGTTTACACTACATGATTTTAAGCCCGATTTTTGCTTGCCGACAGTTTTGTGGAGATCGTCGACAAAAGCCTGAAATCGTAGGCAAATCAGAGCTCGCTCCCGTGAGCGACATACGCAAAGTATGAACTATCAAAGACGCAATTTAAGAGAATCATCGCCGATATCAGCGAGATATCTAGAATGTTAAATATCTGGCCCTGTCTGCGATTCCAAATCGTGCAGTGTGAAATATGTTTTGACTGAATACAACAAACGGCACAGGATGTTTCAGTGGGAGGAGTCCTGATGTAGGCCTACCTGCAACAGAACATCAACAAGCATGGCTGTGGTATCAAGAAAGTCTCATTGGACTGAAGAAATGGAGGAAAAATTAGTGGAGCATTGGCAGGAGCACCAGTGCCTATTTGATTTTTCATCAGAACTGTACCTCAACCGTCTGGAGAAAGAGAGGAGTTGGACAGAAAATGCCAATTCTCTTGGACAGTCAGGTAAGCAAATAGGTAGATTTTTGATACCTTCAGGCGACTAAAAACATACACATCATATTCTGAAATGCATAACATATGATCATGCATTTGTTTTCGTATCTCGTATCACTTCTCGTGTGTACTCTGTTGTGAAACGTAATTTGTTTTCCAGGCTGAGTTGTCGGGGATTCGTCAATAGTAAAATGTATGTAAAGTGTTCACAACTGTCGGCGATTCGTCGTGTAATTTGAAAGTGCTACGACTTCCATGACAAGACGGACCCATTTAGCGCTCTTGTCACCTGACCTCACAGCGTAGCCTACCTATATGACTTGTTTTTTTATGTTTTTGTTTTGCATAGCCGAATTTCAATAATTGCAAGCAAACTCACTACTAAGACATATAGAAAACATGGACAAGTTCTTGAAAAGGAAAAATATTGATAATGGTTAGCCTATGTGGGGTAGTGGTGTGCCTGTATAATTTTGTAGTCATAAAAAGTGTCCAGTGGCAGAAAAATAGGTTGGGGAACACTGCTCTACACACCCACAAATCTGTAAAACCAACACATGCTCACAAAGCCTTGTTTTGGTCCAGTTTGTGAGATTAAGTGCATGTGTGTTACCCATAATTACTTAATTTAAATTACTTAAATTTATATTTTTGGGGGGCATCAGAAAATGGTTTGAGTTCCAGAATGGCTGAGAAAGAATGCTATAAGTAACATCGCTAACACTGTTCTACATTACAGAGAAATACTAAACCGTAATAATGAGCCTTTAAAATATACATTTTACAAGCGCACATGCAAAGCGAGCTGCAGTGACACCGGCAAAAGTGGTAATTATTCTGAATGTGTAGAAAAAACCAGCAAGGAGACACTCTCAACATTTTGTTAATTTATAGAGAGAAATGCACATTAGGGTTTTGCCGACAGACGATGATCTCGGGGATCGACGATGGTCAGAGTGATCGCCAATAGTTGTTGCCTTTGACGATGTCAAGATGATATTTGGCTCATTATCCCATAATGTATTTTATTATTATTAGGCTATTGTTATTATCAAATTAATATTACAAATAATTTGCCTGTAGACACACAAACACATTTTATTATATTATTAAGAACAGATGACAGAAAAGCCGTCTATGCGCTTGTATGACACACTTTTTATACGGAGGCGTGCAGTCTCGTGGAACTCCCGCATGTAAAGGGTTCTCACTCTTTGCTTCAGTCTTCTGATGCTTTTTTTTTTTTTTTTTGCAAGAACAGTATCAAGGATGAGTGCTGCAAATGACCTCCGACATCTCAGCTCAGGAGGTTCTTTGAGTTCAGTTCGCTTTATTTCCACAGAGCAGTTAATTGTGACCACAACTCTGCAGCCTATACATCTGTGATTAAAACATGCAAAAACATGTTCACCTCAAACCCGTTATATTTTAGTGATTATTATCATTAGAATTATTATTTTACGTTTACATTTATGCATTTGGCAGACGCTTTTATCCAAAGCGACTTACAGTGCACTTATTACAGGGACAATCCCACCGGAGCAACCTGGAGTTAAGTGCCTTGCTCAAGGGCACAATGGTGGTGGTTGTGGGGATCGAACCAGCGACCTTCTGATTAACAGTTATGTGCTTTAGCCCACTATGCCACCACCACTCCACGGTGTAAATTTGTACATTTATAATTGTTTTTATGTCTCCATTTGTGTAAGTAATTTTCCGCCTGCATGTTTAGACGGTGACTTGCCTGACGGTAAATGGAAGGTAACTTCTATATATTATTTTAATTGCTTTTTTGTTTCGTTTGGAGTGTAATTTGAATTTAGAAATATATTTGATTTAAGTTTTTTGTTATTTAAATAAATTTATTTAAATTTCAATGCAAAATCACTAAATTAATAATATTCACCAATCCCTCAGCAAGGGGGTTGCTGATGTAATTGATATTGTGATATATCTTGTCACCTTCCTAAAATAAAAGTAATTTTTTCAGGTTTTTCAGAAATTTTACCAGAGGTGGCCAGCATCATAAGGAGATGGTTTAGGCCAAATTTTTTTTTTTTTTTGTCAAAAATGACTTGGGACATTATTTTAGGAAGGTGATGATATATTTTGTTAAGAATTTATTAACACAGAGATGTTGTCCTTCACAACTGTTGTAAAGCAAGTAAAAAAAGTTGAACAACACACATTTTAATTGCACTTAATTTTTTTCCAGTTTCATTTCGTTTGTTAAAATAAAAAATAAAGGTCAAAGTTTGAAATCAAGGTGTCTTGCTTTATTGTGTAGGCTTAACCCTAAACCTGCTTAATGAAAATTACCCCATAGTACCACCTAGTGTCAAACCAGCAGTAATACGCTCGTCGGTTTCCTGTGGAGTTTATTTTTTCTGTGACCAACAAACTAATCAAAACTTGGTCGACCAAGACTCTTCTCATCCACTAATGTCTGGTCGACTATTAGGGGGCAGCCCTAGAGTTTGACTAATTGAAAGAACTAGTCCCCACATAGGCTGCATATTCATTACAATGGGCATTCCCTTAAACTCTCATCCTCCACAATATTGCCGGTAATACTGCCGGTAGACTGTGTCTATCTGCTTTGTTACAGCATTTGTGAAGCTGCATTCAGGATTCGTGTCAGAGCATCAACACATGCATCAGTCGTCGCTTTGAACTCACTATGAAAAGTCCTTGCAAACAAACACAATAACAAAAGCTGAAAAATATGTGATTTCTATCACAAGTCCAATCTCCATCATTTTATCACTGACAGGGAAGCGCTGTCAGAGATTCTTTTATGTACCAAGATAACAACCTCTGCGGCTCTATTATAGGAGAGAGCGTAATGGTCAAGTAGCGTGTTATGAGTACAGCCCATTGAATGTCTTTGGGACCACTGTGTTATGCTGTTTTGTGCTTGGTTGTAGGCTTCCCTTGGTATAAGGGCTCTGGTGCTGTTTGTTTGTGGCATGTGCATCAGTATAATGACTAAGGGGGGGACACATTAGAAAGGTTCTGCCCTTCACACCAGTGTCTATGCTGTATTACCGGTCAGTGCGTTAAGTGTGATTAAGAAAAAGTAATGCATTAAACTTTTATTTTTTTATATGATATACATATATGCATGCATACACTGGTAGCCAAAAGTTTGGAATAATGTACATATTTCACTGTATCAGAAGGAAATTGGTACTTTAATTCACCAAAGTGTCATTCAACTGATCACAAAGTATAGTCAGGACATTACTGATGTAAAAAACAGCACCATCACTATTTGAAAAAAGTATTTTTTTTTATCAAATCTGGACAGGCCCCATTTCCAGCAGCCAACACCTTATCCTTGAGTAATCATGCTAAATTGCTAATTTGGTGCTAGAAAATGATCAAACTAGACATTATATCAAACACGGTTGAAAGCTATTTGGTTCATTAAATGATGCTTAACATTGTCTTTGTGTTTGTTTTTGTGTTGCCACAGTATGCAATAGACTGGCATGTCTTAAGGTCAATATTAGGTAAAAAAAAAAAAATGGCTTAAAAAAAGACAGCTTTCTCTAGAAACTTGTCAGTCAAGGAATGAAGCTATACAATGCTAGAAATTGCCAAAAATAAACAAAAAAACTCAAGATTTCATACAAAGATGTACATTACAGTCTTCAAAGACAAAGGACAACTGGCTCTAACATGGACAGAAAGAGATGTGAAAGGCCCAGATCTACAACTAAACAAATGGATAAGCACATCAGAGTCTCTAGTTTGAGAAACAGATGCCTCACATGTCCTCAGCTGACAGCTTCATTGAATTGTACCTGCTCAATGCCAGTTTAATTTACAAAAGTAAAAAGAGGACTCAGGGGTGCAGGCCTTATAGGAAGAATTGAAAGAAATGCCACTTTTGAACCAGAAAAAGAAAAGGTTAGTGTGTGCAAAGAAACACAGACAATGGACAACAGATAATTGGAAAAGTGTGTTATGGATCTTAACCCCATTGAGCTTTTGTGGGATCAGTTAGACTGTAAGGTGCGTGAGAAGTGCCTGACAAGACAGCCACATCTATGGCAAGTGCTACAGGAAGTGTGGGGTGAAATGTCACTTGTGTATCTTGACAAACTGACACCTAGAATGCCAAGTATCTGCAAAGCTGTCATTGCTGTGCATGGAGGATTTTTTGATGAGAATTCTTTGAAGTTGTTTAAGTTTTTTGTAATAGTAATTTTTCACATTATTAATGTCCTGACTATATATTGTGATCAGTTGAAGGCCACTTTAGTGAATAAAAGAACAAAATCTGTAGATTATTCCAAACTTTAACAGGTACCACGTTCATCTGTAAAAACAATAGTACGCAAGTATAAACACCATGGGACCATGCAACCATCATACCACTCAGGAAGGATACACATTCTGTCTCCTAGAGATGAACGTAGTTTGGTGCGAAAAGTGCAAATCAATCCCAGAACAACAGCAAAGTACCTTGTGAAGATGCTGGAAAAACGGGTTGACAATTATCTATTAATCTAATTATCTAAAATGAGTCGTATATCGACATAACCTGAAAGGCTGCTCAGTAAGGAGGAAGCCACTGCTCCAAAACTGCCATAAAAAGACAGATTACAGTTTGCAGTTGCACATGGTGGCAAAGATCTTACCTTTTGGAGAAATGCCCTCTGACCTGATGAAACAAAAATGTAACTGTTTGGCCATAATGACCGTCGTTATGTTGGGAGGAAAAAGGGTGATGCTTGCAAGCTGAAGAACACCATGCCAACCATGAAGCATTCTGAGATGCTATTCTTCTCACCACAATTGTACAGAGCGGTTATCTGAGTTACTGTAGACTTTGTCAGTTCGAACCAATCTGGCCATTCTCTGTTGACGTCTCTCATCCACAGAACTGCCACTCACTGGATGTTTTTTGCTTTTGGCATAATTCGGAGTAAATTCTAGAAACTTTTGTGCTTGAAAATCCCAGGATATCAGCAGTTACAGAAATACTCAAACCATCCCATCTGATACAAACAATTATGCCATTGTCCAAATCATTGAGATCACATTTTTCCCCATTCTGATAGTTGATTTGCACATTAACTGAAGCTTTTTACTTGTATCTGCATGATTTTATGCATTGCTTCCGCATGATTGCCTGATCAGATAATTGCATGATTAGGTAGGTGTGCAGGTATACATAATAAAGTGGTCTAAAATGTTTTTGTTTTTTTTTTGCAACTGGAGCAGACCTCTGTGAAATGCTGTTTTTGACACTTTTCACAGTTGTGGCAGCTGTAATTGTAATCTTGATTATTCTATTGTGCAGTCTGTTTGCATTCATGTTATGCTTACGTGCAGTTTGCTTTTGAGGCTTTTAAGAGTTGTGATAGGCCAGGCCAACAGTTTTTGATGGAGAAACCTGAAACATTGTGCTGTAAGTGGAAAAATCCTCATGAAATGGAATATGCTTAAGTGTGTTTGAGCCTATAAAACACTGTGTGCAGGGGAGCCACACCCATCTTAAAATAACTGTGATTATGGGAAAAGCAAGTTAAAACTTGATCCCAAATAACATTCCTTAGGGGGAAAATTTGGGAAAATCTTCATAGAGATTTCCAAGGATCTTGAATTTTGTGTAGTGTTAGGCCTATTTAAAAAAAAACAGATCCTTATTTTCTTCTAGATCTTCATGTTTTCATAGTCTTGAGACCATGCTCTCTAACCAAGACCCTATAACAGCTCCTAAAATCCAGATTTATATGCTTTCATTCCCAGTAGTGTATCTGTAATGGTGGGGGTAGCTGTGCACAATTCTTCAAAGCGAGAGGCAGTGGTGTGTAAAGGTATGTCCAGCCTAGTGTCTCTGCTGTATTGCCTTGCATCAAGCCTGAGGGCTGGTACATCGCCAAAGCAATGTGCAGCACAAAGGCGTGACTGCACTTGCAGTATTTCAACTGCTGAGGAATGAAGCATGCCTGCATCAACATGCCTCCCTCAAAGTTCACTTTAGTGGAAGCACAGGAGAGAGTGGACACAGCATAGGGAAAACACTCCATGTCCCGGGAGTGTGCCAGAACTGGACAAGGGACGTCAACTGGATCGCTACATCAGGGTTCCTCAGGGTGAGATAGTGGTGGCACCACCACTGTGCTTTGATTTCAACCGTTTCCATGTTTTGAATTTTTGGAGTTTAAGTGTTGTCTCGCGGTAAGATGTCCCAATTTTCTCAAGCTTAAGTGCATTGCATAGTATCAGGATTTTAAACTAAACAGACTCCAGTAGTGGTTAATTTGTTTAGAATTTTCCTTGAAACTTCTAGATGTATTGATGGTATCATTGATATCTTTGATGTTTGAAAAGATATCTCAGTAAACAATTTGAAACTCACAGGTTTTACTTTGTTGGGATTCAGTCTTTGTATTATTAATAGTGTGTATTTTTTAGACAGTACTAACAGCAAAAACTTTTTTTTTTTTATAAAAAAGTTGTTTTATTGACTGCACTGGCTTTATTTCGGCCATGTTTGTTCTCTTTTAAGGAAACAGGAACTGGCTTATCATGACTGGTGTTCTGAGATCATGCAAGACGTTTGCAATATTTTTACTTTTATCAATCGTTTCTCACTTTTGCAGCGTTGTCATTATATCCAAAATGGCCTTAGTTGTTGCTCTTTCTTTTTGTTTCTTTTTTTAAAACCAAAACATTTCATTTTGAAAATGTTTTTTTTTTTTTGTAGACATTTAAATATTTATGGTAAAAGCATTTTACCAGAATGTATATATCTAAGCAACATTCAAACAAAGCTGACATTTTCCATAACTGTTAGTAATTTTCGTTCAAACATATTTTGCTAATTAAATGTTCTATTGCTCAAATAGACCATAGCATCTCATATGTTAATTTAGTTCCAAGAGTGTAAACCTGGGATGCATGAAGCAATTACTGATTTTAACATCTAAATGTGTTGTGTGCAAACTGATATAACCGAAAAGATTCATCATGCAAGACTCTTATTTCTTCTCTCTCTGCAGTTTAAATCACACCAGTTTTTAGATTCTTTGTTGTATGAATACTAGTGCTGGGATACAGTAGAGCTGTGCTGTCAAACAGGAAGACATTGTGGTCACGTCGAGGTTGTGCTGAATATGATTTATTTACTGAATTTACCTCACAGAGGTGAGACAGGATTTTACCTTATTTGGACATGTTAATGACAGGGGTGGAGAGAATGCAGTCAGCCACATGACAGCACTGATTTCTAACATGACTTGACAGACTGTGACCTAGTACACCTTTGTACGAATTGAGGCCACATGTTTAGTATTTAACTACTAAACTGAAATGTATATTTTCAGATTAGAAATCGCCACAAGAGTACCATAACCTCCTAGCTGCATGTCTTACAGCTAGACGTCCTTTTGTGCAGATTTGCATACTGACCTGACCTCAACATTTTGAGATCTCCTTCCACTTTACTGTCAGAGGACAGTTGTGCAAACAAAATCCCTCTTGAGGCAAGTCAGTTATGGTGGCTAGATTGGTCATGCCCCTGGCAGCCATTTTCTATATAGTCAAAAAGATTATGTGAGTGAGAAAAACCAAAATCTTCAAATCTGTTTGTCAAGATGAGATTTTAATAGCCCATTTCAATTTGGTAATTAAATCTGGCAACAATTGTGTCATAAATTCTTCTTCTTTAGCTCAAATCACGCTGACCCAGTGAATACATGTTCTAGAGTAAATAATCTGTACTTCCATATAAGCATGTGATGTTATTCACTAATACGGTATATCACAGTAGTTAACATTGTATTGTGGTGACTTCAGAATACCATATATAATTCTAGATAACCTTTTAGCCAAATTGTTTCAATTATGTCTGATCGCACAGTAGCTTTTTTCCATCAACGAATCAAGATTCATAACACTGCGTGTATGCGGCATAAATGACACATGCACACTCTGATGTAAACAAAACCAATGTGGACAAGAAGCATGGTTGAAGGAGGAATACATCCAAACCTTTTATCTCCCATCTAAAAGGGTTAAGTCGGAAGTGTGGGAGTATTTTGGGTTCCATAAAAATGCAGTGTGATTGTTGGTTGAAGTTGGTTTCCCTATGTGTAAATCAAGTGGCAGCAAAACACAGGAATACCTCCAACATGTTTGCTCATCTGCAGGACAATCATGCCGTGCAGTCCTGTCCTACCCAATCCTGTGACGGTAAGAGTGGTTTACTAAAGCTACGCTAGCTGCACAGTAACGTTTGTGTCTTGTAGTAACAACTAAAATACAGTTATAATCACCTTATATTAAGTGCTGTAATTAATAATGGCTATGTAGCACAATGATGATTTTAATATTAAGTTCAAATTGAAACGCAATGCAATCGTATGTTGCCATACAGTGTGAGTGAACTTGTGGTTATTAAATTTGTAGCCAGCACCTATCTACATATTATAAAATGGCTTTCTATCGAGAAAAAAATACATGCATTAATTTTTTTTTAAATGTTCAGGGTTTTTTTTGTTTTTTTTTTCAGTTCTTTGATATCTGTTAATTTCAAAAGGCCAATTTGTTATTAAGAGAACAACAATAAAGGTTGTTTATGTTTCAACATATTTTTGGAATGTAATTATAATACCGTATATAGTGATAAAAGCTTCAGCAATTATTGTGATATGAAAATTTGATACGGTTGCATGCCTACTTCCATTCCTCTGGATCTTCTATTCTGAAATGTTTAAGATCCAAAAACAAATTTATCAGTGCATCATGTCTTGTTGGTTTAAAGTTTATTTGTGTGATGTACTTGTATTCTAATCAATGTAACCATAGCAGGATAAACTTCTGCAGCGGTGAATGAGAGTAGAGGTCGATCGATATTGGATTTTGCCAATAGCAATAACCAAGGCATTGGAAAAAGCATAAAATGATTAGTCAAGCGATTCGTTTTAATAATCGATTTATTAAATGTGTTTTCTATTAAAATTTTCTGAGTCTTGCCTTACTATGACGAAGAGTCCAAATTTGATTAAATCCTAGATGCAGTTTATTGTACAGCTGAAATCCCAATAAAATCAGAAAATCAATTTTGAAAATCTGATTATTGTTTATTTACAGTATTTTACCTCCATACTCTGGATCCCTACAATGTCACCCATGATAATAAAAACTATAGGCCTTAATTTATGCCGTTAACTGATTGCGCCAATAGCGTAGCTATCTGCACTGACAACTGGCAAAACCAATAATCGGTCGATCTCTCAATGGAGACCACAGCAAATATTATTTTTGTATACCCATTTGCTTCAACAGCAAAAAGTTGTTTTCACAACTTTCCAAAAGAGGGCAAAGAGAGGGAGCAGTGGATTACAGCAGTCAGAATAAAGAAATATGCCAAATATACTGACTCCGTTGAGTGTTATGATTAGTCCTTTTTCAGTCATCTGTCTCCTCCCCTTATACTGTCTCTGGCTAAGTTCACTCTCAGTTCTCTGTGTTACTGTGTGGCAGTGAATGCCCAAAAGTATCAGTGGCTTTCACACAGGGGAAGACATTGTTGCTGTATCTTTGGGAGAACACTGGCAGCTATGTCTCTCTCTGTTCATGCTAACTTGTTGATTGCCTGTTTCTAGCTCACAGTAGCAGCTGTTGGTTAGTGGTTAGTTTGCATTGAACTATTTTTGCAGACTCTTGGTGTGGCTATCATAGTGGTTGGAAAGCTTTTATAAAAGGTATATCTGTACAATCAAATTCTGAAATCATTCCACTAAGATTTTACTGAAATAGTTACATTGTTTTATAATTGGTTGGTTATAATTGTCTTGGCTGGTCTGCTAATTTTGTTTTGTGCTTTGTAAGGAGCCAGCAACAGTTATAGATGAAACTGGTATGGTCTGAAGAAGTCTCTTGCCAATATGGTTCCTTGGCACTGGGGTTTACGGTGCACTCAGTAATTGTTTTGTTTATGTTGCCCGTGTCAATATAGCAGTTGTGTTGGACTGACACCTAGCAGCGTGGATTCTACATCACAAGTCAGCCATGCTTTTTTCAGTGAGCGAAGTTGTGCCATGTAGCTTGATAGTCATTAGTGCTTAAATTCCTACTCAGCAATCATGTCTGTTTCTCTACTGCCCCCTGCAGGTTGATCTCTGAAACCCTATAACCCTTCTGCGTGTGTTTCCCTGTCATGTCCGACAACGGAGAGCTGCAGGACAAACCCCCTGCCCCACCGGTCAGAATGAGCAGCGCTTTTAACACTGGCAACAAGGACAACATGTCAACAGCCCCCAGCTCTAAACCCTTACCCTCTCTCCCAGAGGAAAAGAAGGACAAACACCGTAACAGGATCATATCCATGCTTGCAGGAGACAAAGGTAAGACTAGTGGACTGAGAAGGGATAGTTTGATTGTCATCATTTACTCACCTTCATGTTGTTCCTAAAACAAATTCTTTCCTATGTTGAATACAAAAGGTGATACTAGGCAGAATGTTAGCCTAAGTCACTATTCACTTCCATTGTATTGAAAAAAATTGCTATTAAAATGTATGGTGACTGGAGCTAACATTCTGCCTAACATCTTTTGTGTTCCATGGAACATGGGCGTTACATGCGTTCATGGTTAAACTATATATTTGCAATTCTGTCTGGGGCTAATGATGCAGAAATTACATATTTCACCTTTAATGTTATTCCACTGTCTTGTTTTCTTCCATTTTAAGTGCCTTACTTTTACCATAGTTTTTACTTAAAAAAAAAAAAAAGAAAGAAAAAAAAGATGGACAAGTCTATTGTCTGTGACAGCATACCATGAATGCAAACGATAGTGCGTAACTTGTATTGAAACTGGGTATCGGTCAGACTAGACTGATCTAAACCCGATACTATGCGTTAGTCCTGGTCATTACTGTCAAGCTTCAAATTTTATATTAAAGAACCATAAAAACACCATTAAAGTAGGACATATGACTCCTACATTATATTTAAAGTCTCTTGAACCATACAGTACCTTTTGTGAATTGCGAAAGCCTCTGCATGCACTGCATATAGGGTTTGAAATTAACACCATCAACCGGCAGATTACTTTTTCAGTATTTTTCCTGCATTGAAAATTCTGAGAATGTCAGGTGACTGGGAGCTGCTGCCGAAGCATAATCAATTGTATTAATCTCGCGTTCAGTGCTTTATAAGCACTCAGTATGTCTCTCATAACTTACATGTGCATCTGTGCTGGGGGAATGAAGTGTGCTTTTGTTCAGTTGTGGATCCATCTATGATCTTACCTGTGGTAATGGCCTTATCATTAGAAATGCCACTATTAAACAATAGTAGAACAATGGCAACCTTTCATAGGCAAGTTTAATTTAGAATTAATGGGTTAAAACTTCTATAAATTATTGACATTTTCCTCCTGTTCTATACTACGTCTGTTCTAACTGGACATGTTTACTTTCATATATTATAAAAGATGACTTAAATCATTATGCCTTTGTCCTGCTAAACTAATATCATTCTCGTTCAAATAAAATGTCCAGACAAATGAATGCAGTACAGTCTCCAGTTATCTCTATCACTTTTTGTGAGAGTTTGGGATGGGAAGAGGCATGAAGCATGTGGACAGCTTGAGCCCACTTCTCTTTGTGGTCTTCATGAACCAGGTGATCAAACAATGCCGGCGGAGAATGTGGAGACAAAGTTGGTAACTGGAGGATACTTGTAATATCTGGTGTGTGCAGACGACATCGTTCTTGTGGCGGAAAATGAAGAGGAGCTGACGCAGGCCTTGGAAGAGTGGGCGCATGCATTCAAGGACCACGGCATGACCATCAATGCAAAGAAGTCCACGGTTATGCAGTTCACCAAAGGAGAGCCAGCAGCCCTCAACATCATTTGGGAGAACAAACCAATCGAACAAGTCGACCAGTTCAAATACCTTAGAACCATCTTCAAGTCAGACGGCATGTTGGATGCTCAACAACAGGATCCACAAAGCCAGCCAGATCTACTAGAGCATCAACACCATAGAAGGCAAACAAGAAATCTGCCAGAAGACCAAGATGCAGGCTTACAAAGCCATCTTCTTGACCACACTCATAAATGGAGTGGAAAGCTTGACTATGTAGAAGAGGCTAGAGAGCCTCCAAGATGAGATATCTTCGAAAAGTGGTGGGGAAGACCAGGAGAGATTGTGTCCGCAACACAGCCATCAGGGAGCAGGTGAAGCAGGTGCCCATCAGCGACATCATCTAGCAACAAGGAGTGAGTTGGGTAGGACACATCCCCCACGTGACAGAGGGTCACAAGCCTAGGCAGATATGGCAAGCCAGACCCGGGGCAAGAGGACACGGGGACGTCCCAGGATTGAGTTGGAGGAGTACATCGCAGGGGTCGCAAGGAGACTAGGGAAGACTCTCTTTGAGATCCTGGCTCAAGAAGCCAGATGCCTAACGGCACATATCGGAAAAGCTAAAGAAGGAAATGCTGAGTGGCTAGTGACCTTTGAACACTACTAGCCACCATGGTCAGTGAGCCAAAAAGTTCATTTCAAACCTTGACTGCGCACTTCAAAATGAAGTAGCGCTGCTCTGTTCTGTCATTACCCAGAGCACGACGCACTGGATTCATGACACATTTCTTTAAACATTAAACAGGACCCCCAATCAGTTCCAAACAGTGAGGTATAGACATTCTAAAACTAATCAAGAAAAAACAGAACACTGGTATCAGATCAGTATCTGCCAATACCACAATTGGGAAAGAAAAAGTGGTATTCCTATATGTAATTACTTTTTGTTCTAACTTTTTGCCTTTTCTTTCTCAAACCTGAAATAAGCCTGTTAAGCCTTGGAAGCAGACTTTCTCAGACTTTGTTTTTTTTATCATTGTGAAATTGTCCATAGAAATCTGTCATTTTGCCAATAACCAGAATCATCTAACCTTAATTATTCTTTCTGTTCAAGGAAGAAAAAAAGACAAGGATAAAGATCGTCCAGAGATTTCTAGCCCTTCAGACTTTGAGCACACCATACACGTTGGCTTTGATTCTGTCACAGGGGAGTTCACTGTGAGTGACACCTACTTTCTTCCTTTCCTCTGGTGTAATTTTCCCATGCTGACCCTGATCTATGTCTTAATCCATCAAATACTGCAGAGGATCTTCAATTCAGTTGTTTAGCATACAGATTCTGTATCTTATCTATCATATTTTACTGATTTGATTGACCTATATGAGTTTAATTAGTCAAATTATTAGATGGGTCCTAACTCTTTCTAACTCTTACACTTTGTTCTCTCTCCCATTCCATATTTGTCCATCTCTACCTGTTTTTCCTCTCTCTTTACTCGCTCAGGGCATGCCAGAGCAGTGGGCTCGGCTGCTGCAGACCTCCAATATCACAAAATCAGAGCAGAAGAAAAACCCTCAGGCTGTGCTGGATGTGCTCAAATTCTATGACTCCACAGGCAACGGCATTCAGAAATACCTCAGCTTTACAGGTATGAATACATAAACACACCCCTCTCAATCTGTATTTGTATTCAACCCATAATGTCCTTCTGCTTTTCCTCTTTATTTCAGATAAAGATGCACCACCAGCAAAAAAAGGCTCAGAGCAATCACAAGTCAAAGACCCTGATGATGATGATGATGACGATGAAGCCCCTCCCCCCATTGTTGCGCCACGTCCACAGCATACCGTGTCTGTGAGTGGACAACAGAGTCAGAAACTTTGTTTATTAAGGGATAATATCAGTTTAATATCAAGTCCATCAATTAAAATAAACTCTCTTTTTGAGTAATAATGCTTACCTTTAAAATTAAATCAATTTCAAAGTAGCTGTAAATAAATTAAAAGATATGATATTACAATGCATAATACATTTAGAAGAATTAGCCTGTCCCTATGTTAGATTATACAGCTCTCTATTGTATAATTATACAGCTGTCATCACGACAATCAAAGTTTTAAATTTGTTATTTTTCTCATCAAAGTCCATTCAACAAGGAACTCTTCAAGGAATATTCTGGGTTCAATACAAGTTAATGTCAATTGACAGCATTTATGGCATAAAAGTGATTACAAAAAAAACGATCTGTGTTCCAGTGAGGCACCTACTTTGGAAGTCAGTGGGGGCCAATCTGTAAATGTTAAAATACTCACTGTTTCAAAAGTATAGCCACAAGATGTAAACAATATGCATGTTAACATGATTTTAGTATGAGAAAATCGCTCACTTTTTATGTGTAAAGTTATTGCCAATTTTACAACTTCGCTGTATTCCTCACTCTAACCTCCATTTTTGCTTTTCTTTGCTTTTTTTTTTTTAAAGAAAAGGATGGACGAGTCGTAATTAATTTGTGGTAATCAAAATTATGCCACAAATGCTGTTGTACGAGTTTAACTTGTATTGAACCCAGAATATTCCTTTAAGACAGCGAATAAAACTAATGTGATAGACACAGGTCACTATGTGTCTGCCAATGCATTAAACCCATTGCAAATCAAAATAACATATCCCGAAATACATAAAATATTAGATGACCCTGGTTGACAGGAACGTCTCTTAGCCCAATTGTCTCATCAGCACATAGTGAAATGATTTCAATTCATATCCTTGATACAAATAGTTATGATTACTTCATTTTATATTCCTTTCATACATTATGGATTGAAGTAAAAACCATTGTTTCTATGTTGTCTGGATAGGTATACACACGCTCTGTCATCGATCCCATTCCAGCACCTGCAGCCATTGCAGACACAGAAGCCTCCAAAGCCGCTGATAAACAGAAGAAGACCAAGGGCAAGATGACTGACGAGGAGATCATGGAAAAACTTAGTATGTCTCTCTGACTCTCCCTGTTCAGCCTTGAGTGTTGCATTATTAGTACAGGAATACTAAACACATCTCAGTATATTAGACATGATTTAGCACAAAAATGTCAAACAATGCATCATGGTTGTTTTTGATTGATCTCAGGAACTATTGTCAGTATTGGAGACCCAAAGAAAAAGTACACACGATTTGAAAAAATCGGACAAGGGTAAATATACTTAATGATCTGTTCGCATTTTGCAAGTTTTACGTTTATACTATCAGTCTTTATTGCAGGAATAGTTTATTACTGATTTATTAGTCAATAACTGCATTGGTTGTAGCTTGAATCAATTTGCTTGAATTGAATGTTGTGTCTCCACAGTGCATCTGGCACAGTGTACACAGCCATTGATGTTGCTACTGGCCAAGAGGTAGGTTTTTTTCTGTATTGTTTGACTATTGAATTTTTAATTGAATTTTTACTTTTCTCCTTCTCGCTTCTCTCTTTTACTTCTGATATAGTTGAAATAGACCAAATAAACTGGATTATGTGAACTAACACTGATGTGTTTATTTAGGTCGCCATAAAGCAGATTAACCTCCAGAAGCAGCCTAAGAAGGAGCTGATCATTAATGAGATCCTGGTGATGAAGGAGCTCAAGAACCCAAACATCGTCAACTTTGTAGACAGGTACTTGCATTGCTCAAGCGATGATTTAAAAACGTTTATCTCCCAGTAATGTCTTCCAGTTAACCCTTATATGCATGGAATTTTGCCAAACAGTCTTACATATTCAGATCTTTAGAGACCCGGAACTTATGTCTATCACAAATGGATCTACAAAATGCCCAGATAGTGTCAAATTTACAAAAGATTTTCAAGACAAGTAGAAAATAATATAATAAAATATTTTTTTTTATATATTTTGATGTTTTATTTTTAATTTATTAAAAAGAAAATGCAACAAATTGGGACAAATCTAGAACAGGATTTATTACTTTCACACTGAAATTTCACAAGATGCAACTGGCTGTCAAAAGCATATTGAGCTACACATAAGTTACACATCAAGTACTTATTGTCTAAATACATGGACAATTTTACATTATTTCAATAGTAGAAGAGAAAATAGACAATAGATATATCAAACTGTTCATGTGTTTTACTTGCTATAGTTTACTTCCACATTGTTTCTTTATCAAATAGCATTGCCAAATGTAAACCAGGTCAATCACTGAAACAATTCACAATTGTTGATAATTCATTGTTGCACAGAAAAACAGGATATAGTATTTATTTGTATGAATATAGCACTAATTTCTCTTGTAATAAACAAAGAAATAGATATCATGTGATAGTAAACTTGTATAGATATGAAATAATCATAAAAATATATTCCATAGAAGTGCCAAAGAAAAATATGAAATTATACACTTTTGGTAGTTAAACAGTTCTAAAATATATATGTGTGTGTGTGTGTGTGTGTGTGTGTGTGTGTGTGTGTGTGTGTGTGTGTGTGTGTGTGTTACACAATTTATAATAGAGAGATTGAGGAATACTAAAGAGGTGTGGGCACAACTCCAGAAAATGGATTGGTTACAGGGTGTGGAATGAGGACCTGGGTCACTATAGAGCGTTTAAGGGTTAAATGAAATCAAACTTTTAAAATCAAGTCATTATAGCACTATGCACAGTGTTCCTTAAATGAATGTTCTGGGTTCAAAATAAGTAAAGCTCAGTCAACATTATATGTGGCATAATGTTGATTACTGCAAAAAATAGTTTTGACCGTCGCTTCTTGTTTACTAAAAAAGAAGCAAAAATTGTGGTTCAAAGTGAGGCACTTACAATGGAAGTGAATGTGGCCAGTCCATAAACATTAAAATACCAACTGTTCCAAAAGAATAGCCACAAGACGTACAGACAGTACTGTGCAAAAGTTTTAGGCACTTGTGAAAGATGTTGCATAGTGAGGATATCTTCATAAATAATGCCATATATTGTTTTCATTTATCAATTAACATCATACATAGTCCAGTAAACATAAAAAAGCTAAATCAATATTTTGTGTGGCCTCCTTTGCATTTAAAAGAGCACCAATTCTCCTTAATACACATGGACACAGTTTGTCTTGGTTGTTGGCAGATAGGATGTTCCAAGCTTCTTGGAGAATTCGCCACAGTTCTTCGATCTATTTAGGCTGTCTCAATTGCTTCTGTCTCTTTATGTGTTCTCAGACTGACACTATGTTCAGTGGGGGGCTCTGTGGGTGCAATGCCATCTCTTGCAGATTTCCCTGTTCTAATCTTTTCTATTTGCAAAATTAATGTTTGGGAGTATAAAATGTATTTTTACACACTAAAGCTGAGGATATAAATAAGCATTTTAAGACATACGCTTTTGTGAAACATCTTAAGTGCCCAAAAGTGTTGCACAGTACTCTAAATATTATAAATGTAAAACATAATTTTAGTGAGATAAAATCACTTACTAATCCTATCGGTGTAAAGTTATATCCATTATAATTAACTTTATTGTCATGACAATATAATCCAGAAAACCCTTTAATCTGGTAACTGCTGTAAAACAGTTAAATCCCTGATTTTAGGACACTTAAACCATGTTAACATGTATAACGTTTACGTCTTGTGGCTATACTAGTGTGTATTTTAACGTTTATAGATTGGCCCTATTCGCATCCATTGTAAGATCCTGGCTATAAACTTGATTGAAGGGACGAGTCAAAATATTTTTTTGTGGTGATCAACATTATGCCACAAATGCTGTCTATTGAGCTTTACTTGTTTACTCAAATCCATTTCAATCACAGTATCATGTACCTTTGGTTTTCTTTCACATTCGTGTAGCTTCTTGGTAGGAGATGAGCTCTTTGTGGTGATGGAGTACCTTGCTGGAGGCTCTCTTACTGATGTGGTAACAGAAACCTGTATGGATGAGGCACAGATTGCTGCTGTCTGCAGAGAGGTATTGTATTTTGGGCATAATTATGAGATCAGACAGATGTTTTTCCCATCATTGTCTGAGTATTGTAGTCTGGCTCCTCCACAGTGTATACAGGCCTTGGAGTTCCTGCATGCAAACCAGGTCATTCATCGAGACATTAAAAGTGACAACGTGCTATTAGGAATGGATGGATCTGTCAAACTAAGTGAGTTCATGGTCCTACTGTGAAGTGCTCTATTCCTTACAAGTTAGCAATGTAGAAAGGGTTGAAAAAATTTTTACACGTTCCTGGGATACACAACTAACATTATGCATATTTTTGTCTCTCTTCTTTTTAGCTGATTTTGGGTTCTGTGCTCAGATCACACCTGAGCAAAGTAAGAGGAGCACCATGGTGGGAACACCCTATTGGATGGCTCCTGAGGTGGTCACACGTAAGGCCTACGGACCCAAAGTGGACATATGGTCCCTGGGTATCATGGCCATTGAGATGGTAGAGGGTGAACCCCCTTACCTCAATGAGAATCCGCTTAGGGTATGCCTTTGTTGTCCTGTACATTACTGCGAGAGGTCTTTTATTTGTAAACACGTTTCTTGATTTTTTTTCTCTAAACAATATGGAATAAAAGTTGGAGTGTAAAGGTATTTTTGACCAATGACCAAAAAATTACTACACAGCTTGAGCTTTGGAAAGCTTTTTGTAAATATGATGACTCAAGTGATCTGTATAACTTCTGCAAAACATTCTGTATTTTTTCCATTACAATGTGATGTTGTGGTTAATGTCCATCATCTCCATCTCCAGGCGCTGTACCTCATTGCCACTAATGGCACCCCAGAGCTGCAGAACCCTGAGAAGCTGTCACCCATTTTTAGAGACTTCCTCAACCGCTGCCTTGAAATGGATGTGGAGAAGAGAGGTGGAGGAAAAGAACTTTTGCAAGTAAGAAGCAAATTTGAAGGCCCCAACAAATATCTAAATTAGTTTTGTCTGTTTACAACTCTACTTGAAAAGTCAATCAGATTTAGATGATGGTAATATTTGAGATACCTGTTTTGATGACTAGGTAATCTTATGAAGAATGTACTTATTTCCATCTATCCATTGTCTGTTTTGCAGCATCCTTTCCTCAAGTTGGCAAAGCCCCTTTCCAGTCTCACTCCTCTCATACTTGCAGCCAAGGAGGCAATGAAGAGTAATCGCTAGCATCAGAACCATTTGTCACTATGTGCCAATGTCCAAATTCTTTCTTATGACCAGTTCTGTGAAGACATCTATCACTCCAGCAGAGTCCCCCTTCTAGCCCAGTGAAAGACCTTTGCTATTCAGGCCTGAGGACCTTAGTCATCTCCACCTGGGCTACAGAGTTGCACAATCATTATGCCATGCCTCCTCACACCAAACTCTCTTTTAATGTGCCTGAAGGGGCCAAAATACCAGAGGAGCCAAAACTGTAAACTTTCTTATTTTCTGCTGATATCTCTTATTTTATTTGTTACATGTTCATCGGTCTGTGTGTGTACCTGAAAATGTAATGTATTTCTGTCGAAATTCTCTTGAATTGTATTAGTTATGAGAATCGGTGCATTCTTACATAAAGTAATTTGTCTTTTGTTTAATCTTTCAGAAAAGTTTTTTAATACTTGAACAGTTGTATTTCCCTCGTCTCATAATGACCTGTCACTTGTGCCTACTACCTATTTGCCTTCACATGTCTTAAAAAAACTATTTTGCTATATGATTTTAAATTAACAATTTCTACGTTTTTTTGTTGCCTTGGTTAGCACAAAAAATAAAGATCCAAAGTTTAATAAAGTGTTTTTGTATATTATATATATACACAACAGATCATTCCAGTCCACTAATCTGATTGGAAAAGAGGCATTCCAACATAGAACTTCCAAACAGTGAATCATTTTGTGAAGTTAGGTCACTTCCACACTATGGAAAATTATGACATTAGGAAACTGAAAATGTGAGTTTTCAGACATAAACAAAGTATACAGTAATGGAGAGGTTGTTTTTTTTTATATTTCAGACGCTTGAGTTTGTTGTTGGATGAGAGCAGGTGCTTCTTTCTTGTACTCCCAAACAACTTGTGAAGTAGGTGACATCTGATTGTAGTTTTGGAGACTTTCTGACCCCAAGACCCAACTAATTTCTGCAATACTTCAGCTGTGATCCTTGGGAGAATTTTTGACCACTCAAACTATCCTTCTCACTATGCTAGGAGACAAGACACCCATCCTCTTCCAGGCCGATTCTTAACATCTCCAGTTGATTGGAACTTGTTAACTGATGGTGGAAATGGGCATTTTCAATGCTTTAGCGATTTTCTTATAGCCAATTCCCATTTTGTGAAGCTCAACAATCTTTTGCCGCACATCATAACTTGATTCTTTAATCTTTTCTAAATTGCTTAATTGACCTAACATCATTTTCATCATACATTAGAGTTGTGTGGGGGGTGGGGTTTATGAAGTGCAATCTGCTGTCATGTCACAATCGAGTTGTATTATGGGATATGGAGCTGCCTGAAACGTATATCAGAGTAGGCTTGCTCCCTCGGTCAAAATCGAGGGGTTGAGAGTCCGTCAACAGAAACTTCCCTCGCTCACTTGACGAAGTGGACAGACTTCCAAAATGGCAGCGGGGATAAAGTGCTCGGGGGGGGGGGGGGGGGGGGGTTAGCCAGTGGATGTTAAAAGTGAAGTGGAACGTACCCTTTGTCTTGTATTGAAGAACCAAAAAGCTTAAGCATCTGTAAAAGTGTACTAAAAGTTGCCAACCCTTTATACAACAGTGCTCTTGCTCATGTGCAATTGCCTAATTGACGCTAAGCTCTACAACCCCATGGGTTACCATTACTTGCTCTGAAACGTTTTACAGAACTTCCCATACGATTGAATTTGAGATTGTCTTAAACGACGCTGTTTTTGGCTAAATATTCTCATAGATGGAATTGATAATATTCTTACATGGGCTGGAATGAAGAGTGACATTTTAAAGCATATTTATCTGACAGTTTTTTGTTAAAACAAATTTTAAATTACACATTAATTTGATTGAAAACTATTTGAACTTAAAAAAAGAGAAAAGTGACATTTGATCACGATTACACACTGATAACATTAGTATTATTGTAAGTGAACTGCTCTCTTTTGGAAATGACGCCACCATTTGGAGATCTCTGGTGGCCTGCAGCTATATCTACTTGGGAGAAATAGTGGATGGCAAAAGCTGGTAAGATAGGATTGGTCAGAAATACTTTTAAGACTGGGCTTAGCAAATGGTCCATTACAAACTCATTTCAATTTGTGATTGAAAGCGCTGTTCCTTTCTTCAAATACATTAAATAACACCCTGAATCTTGATTAATAGGTGATCTCTAAGCGCACCAAACCAAGAGTGCAAAAGTTCATGATCATCGGAGGGTGCACAAAGGTTGATAAGTTCATGTCGGAGATGACCTGTCAGGACCCACTGCGCAGGATACAAGAAAAACATTATTAGAGGTAAAAAGTACATTTCTTAGTTCTTTCCAAGTCTTCTCTGAATTATTGTTAGATATGATGCATTAATACAGACTTGATGCTGCCGGCATTTGACTCAGAAACAGATTTGTAAATAAAATGACACTTAACTGTTAATTAACTGCATGTTTTGATTTCTATGCTGATCAATCCACCAAACAGGAAAACAATTAATTGCTTATTTCTACATATTTTGGTGAGGCAAGTGGCTTTATTTTGTTTTTAGTCCCTGATGTAGGCTATGACCTTACACTAAAACAGATGGCAAGGAAACGTTGCATGATGTGTGGAAGTATAATGCTTCACTAAACAAGTGGATCCAGATTGAGTTTCTCAACACTGGAGACACAAGTTGGCATTTGTTGGAGGAAAGGTTTATGTATTGGGTGGATTTGTTGGAATCCAAAGAGTGAACAATGTCAGGGCATATCCATTTCACAACTTCGGGACAGAGGATGGTTCTGAAGACAACTGTAAATACTGTATATTTTTAATCATTATTATTTTTGTACGGTTTCATACCTTAATCGACAGTTCCAGAGTGCCAAAACCTTTGCATATGTATTGGTTATGCACTTGACTCTCCATATTGTCCAACTCATTTAATGTAATGGTTCAGCATGTTCTGTAAGTCAGGGCAAAGGTTTATAAAAATACTACAATAAAAGACCCACCCCAAAGTCTTTCATTTAGCCATGTGATAATGATTGAAGGCTTAGCACTAGGCCATCTAAGCTACCTTTAACAACCTATCATGACATCGTTTGAGTGTATTTATGTTTACTTCAACCTATTATCATAAAATAAATACATACAGAAGTCCTCATTGCACTTCTCGTGGGTTTTTATTTTCCCAAGGCAGCACCCCTCATGCTAAGAGTAAGCTCCATCACTGCTGCCAGCTATGACAAGTGGAACTATGTGATCAGAGGCAATGGCAAGCTAGCAACAAACAGCATGCAGTGGACATTAAAGTGCCCAATGCCCACTGAGGCCAAATGCACAAATCTTGTAACTTAAGCATTCCATCTATGTTGTTGGTTGGTACTTGTTGTACTCTACTCTTCTTTTTGTCTTGTTACAGCGTGTATACCATACATTAGCCAACTAGAGATTACTGTAATATTTTTGATAAAATAAATTTGGGACACTAAATTATGCAACTTTCACTACAATAAAGGTGGAGTGATGAAGGCCTTGTATTCATATAGCCCTCTTGAAAACTCCTGGACATTAATTACCAAACTGGGATGTGAGAGGGCCAGCTGTGGCATTGCTGCATGCAGCAACAAGCTCTTTATTACTGGCAGTCGTGACGAAATGAATAAGGTTATCGCAACTGTATTGTGCTGGGATCCAGAGGTGAAAAAGTTAACTGAGGAGTGTATGTTGCCACGTGGTGTCTCATCATGACAGCGTGACACTCAGGAAATCCTACATGCATATACACAGTATAGTGCCTTGAACAGTCAATGGATGACATATGGCAGTTTTACCGACAAGACTATGCATTATGTTTTGTGATAATCATATAAAATATGATTCTACGAGTAAAGCTATTGTCACTAATGGTTTTTATAACTTAACAGGTTTCTTGCAACTGGACCCAGACCCCAAATTATCAAAGGTGTCTGGAAGGTGTACCTCGATCTGTGAAAGACTCGGTAACCTAACATTAACCTTAACGGTTAGGGTCAGGTTTAGGGTTTCTGTGGGACTCCAAAATAAACACAAAATGGGCCTTATTCATGAAACACGAGCAAAACAAATTTGTATGAAAATGTTAATGAATTAATTCTTAAGTTAATTTTTCTAATGAAATTAATAAAAGGTAATAAAAGATGTTTACTACTTCATGAATAAGACCTATTATGTTTATTTGGAGTCTCAAACCTGAATGTTTGTGCAATCGTTCATGAATTTATCTTTTACGTAAAAAAATTTTCATTGAATTCAATGAGGAGAATTACGCAAGAATGGTTTCACCATCAGTTTACACATAAATTTGTCCAATTTCATTTGCAGCTGTCACTAGACTTTGCACTGTAAGGCTGGCACCAGGATGTCTATGCCCAAAAGATGCCATTTCCGGTAAAAGTCAAAGAAGTTTTCTCTACCAGGTATGCAATTCTTATTTCTTATATTTTGATAAATATTTGAATTATTGTCTAATTGGATTATATTTCCTGGTAAATAAATTGTTACATTTGAGTTTATTCTATCTCTGAAATGATTGTCTTTAGTAGATTACATTAAATCCATGTTTCCACAAATCTACGACCAGGTTAGTAGTGGACTAAAGCTCAGTTCTGAGTGGAGCATGGGGCACACCGACTGAGATTTTAGAGCTCCAAGTAACAAATTGGCATTAGTTCAAGTGTACAGGAATGACCAAAATAAATGGGGTGGAGTTTAAACCTCTTATTGTAATATTTTTCTAGCCAAGTGTGCATAGGAAACTATGGCATGATTATATAAAGCTATTTTTAACTTGGGTAATGTTGGTCTATCTTTGTAAATTTTAGCAGTCATGACCTCAGAATAGAAATAATGTTACTCTAATTAAGTGTCTACCATCTAAGTGGACTAAACAAAATAATTCTAGATAAGACAGTGATATTTAGTCAATTACCTCTAATGACCAAGACTGGCATGTTTTTGATCGTGAGATCCATATGCACGGCCAGCGCAAGATTCTCTAATCGAGATAGGAATAGGATAGGAGTACAGCGTTAAATACAATGATCAAATGTTAAACCAAATGTAATAATAATTATAAAGATTGGAACATTAATATATCCTTGGAAACTTTTATAATTGTAGTCAGATAAAATAAACGGGGATCATAAAACAAATAATATAGTTATTTAATCGGAATTAAATAAACTTAATGAACACGATAAGACAGAACGTGCAGAAAACCTTCATCCATGCCATTGGATACAGTCCTTGGGCCTTTGGGTGGCCACCCCCTTACAGCACATATTAAACCTGCTTAAACCTTAGAAGTGTTGGTAACTCCACCTCTTTGACTGCTTGCATTGTAGCAAAAGCTTTAATAAAATAATGTTTCTTTTGGAGAATATTTTCACAATAAAAACCTAGCTTAGTTTAAATTTAACATACAAAAGGTATGTTAGAGATGGATACATTTGATTATAATTGTCATGTGATCAATATATGAAATATACCAATGTTTATATTAAGAATCTATTGTTTTGCAGTAGTTCTGAAAAACATTACATTTTTTGAATAATTGAATGTATGCAACAAAGTCTACAAAATCTAAAAGTTATGACAATCAATTTTATTTTGAGATGAATACAAATACGTCTTCCATTTCTGACATAAAAATAAGCTATATATGTACAGTGCACAAAAAAAACACATAGATGTACATTATTTGTAAATTAACATGCACAGATCTCGTAAGCTCCTTACTCTGTGCAAATGTGATCCCTGATATTGGCAGACTTTTAGCAGTTTGCTGTTCACTTTCACGTTCAAGTAAAATGCAATTGTCAAATATATAAAAAGGCACCACTACCTTGCCTTCCTGAACCCAGTCAGAAGCAAGAACCATTCATTATAAAGAGAACATCCACTTCTTAACAAGGTAACCAGAATTCTTTGAAATCATTATTTGAAGCCAGCATTTTCCCACAATCTACAGTTTAGTCCTGTTGTCCAATGCCATAATAGTTCTCAATTTCTTTTAGCAGTGTTGGGTGCCTCATCTCCTGTGTCTGTGTCCAGAATGTGATCTACTCTGGTGTTTGCTTCTGCCGTGATCGTGTGAACGGTCATGCTCGCGATCACGATGGTCCCAGTGTTGACCGCTGCCACGATCAGGCTTATGTTTTCTGTAGTCGCGGTCATGGCCTCGTTCGTGGGAATTACTGCGAGAATGGCTTCGTGACCTCCTCCTTTTGTTACCATGCCGACTAGACTTGCTCTGCCTGTGCTCCGGCCTGAGTTGCGTAACTGGTGATGCTCTGCGTCCTTTGTGTTGCCGTGGAGATGAGCTGTGGCTGCTGTGAGAGCTGTATGTACCGGAGTGGCTTCTCAGACTAAAAAAAGATGACAGACGTGTCAATGAAGTACTACTCATCATTTACTTAACATTCAGTTATGTATCTTGGGAAACAAGCCAGTCAGCAAGTATAAATATGAACATGTTAAAGATGCACTGCGCTTCCCTAAACAGGAGTCCCCTTGGCTGTATAATGACACCTAATATGTTTTGGATTCAGCATCAAGCAAGTTACCAGTGACTCTGTAGAAATTGTGTATTTACAGTTAGCCAGAATTAATTTTTCTTTGCATGAAAATTGCTGATAATAGGGAGGTTACTTAGGAAAAAGCTAACTGGTCATGTGATCTGAACATAGTGGCCCCCATGAGGCAGCCCATCTCCATAAAAAATAAATCAGCTCTTATTAATTTAGTTACTGATATGACTGGATTAATCTCATGCGAGTGTCCAAATCTTTTAATATAAAGAACAAATTCAAGATTATATTAATTTATGCGAGGAAAAAAAAAAAAAAAAAAAAAAAAAAAAACTTACTAAGTGCACCCTTAAATTGTCTATTATGAACTTTTCCCATAATGGTTAAATATAACTACATTTTATAAACTTACTGTCTGTGTGGAGAACGAGACAGGGAGCGAGATCGGGATCGAGACCGACTGTGGTTCTTGCCATTCTGAAACACTTTGCTTTCCTCCTTTTTCATGCTGCTATACAAAAGATATACAAGAGTGAACAATACCTTTTAGAATAATATACGAATTGTAATATATTAATCAAATCTTATTTGGCTGTGAGGCAGTGAATATTAAAGCACGTACCCATTCAAAGGGCTTTTGGTGAACAATTGTCTGGTCTCAGACTCCTTTACTAGTTTAGAGTTTGGGGATTTTTCTTCAACCTTCACGTCTCGTGGAGAAGCTGGAAAAAGAAAACATTTTAGCGCCATGTGAATTGACAAGTACTTGCAAAAAGCTCAGTCAACAGAAACAGGCAAACTGCCACACAACTTACAGGGTTTTGATGCTGGGGAAAAGCTACCAATGACAGTGAGAGCTGGTGTGCCATTGGGATTTTGACCCTTGGCTTTAAGTCTAGCCTCCTCCAGGACAAGCCTTCTTTTTTCCACCTCTTTGTCAAGCTTCTCACTGTTTGGCTGAGAGATGAATAAAGGTATTAATGACAGCAAACCAACAACAAAGCAGAAATAAGGATGGACTTATTTACAATACTCCAGATCTATGTGCACTCCATTACATGTGTGCAAGATACCTTTTTCCTAGTATAAAGCTTCACTGTGCTGATACAGATGTCTTTGATGTCCTCCTTTGTAGCACCAAACAGAAGATACCAGTGTGGCTTGGCTGGAAGGGGAATCTGAGGCAATTTACAGACATGCTATGGTCAAGGTTCAACAATAATTAATGCAATAAACAATGTGCCTCTGTATTTTACAGGAATATGGTTCAATATATACTGAGCACAATCAGCATTAGTGAAAATGTTGATTACCACAAACACTCAATTCGACTCCTACCACCTTTTCTTTAAAAAAAGCAAAAATCAAAGTTGTAGTGAAGAGCACTTACAATCAAATTGAATAGGCACAATTTTGGAGGGTTTAAAAAAACAGAAATATGAAGCTTTTATTTAAAAAGCACTTACATTGATCCTTATGTTAAAAATTGTGCAGTATTTGAGCTGTGAAGTTTAAATCTTAATTTTTATGGTCCTTTTAGTGTTTACAGCTTTATGTCGACATGGCAATGAAGTTGTAAACTTGGAAATACAGTGATCAGCCACAACATTAAAACCTCTGAAAGGTGAAGTGAATAACATTTATCATCTCGTTACAATGGCACCTGTCAAGGGGTGATATATATTAGGCAGCAAGTCAACAGTCAGTTCTTGAATTTCATGTGATGGATGCAGGAAAAATGGGCAAGTGTAAGGATCTGAGCGACTTTGTAAAGGGCCAAATTGTTATGGCTAGACAACTGGGTCAGAGCATCTCCAAAACGGCAGGTCTTGAGGGGTGTTCCCGATATGCAGTGGTGACCAAGGCTTAAAAATGCACATGGGAAGCAAAGGCTAACCCGTCAGGTCCGATCCCACAGAAGAGCTACTGTAGCACAAATTGCTGAAAAACTTAATGCTGACCATGATACAAAGGTGTCAGAACACACAGTGCATCGCAGCTTGCTACGTATGGAGCTGCGTAGCCGCAGACTTGTCAGAGTGCCCATGTTAATCCCTGTCCACTGCAGAAAGCGCCTACAATGGGCACGTGAGCATAAGAACTGGACCATAGAGCAATGGAAGAAGGTGGCCTGGTCTGATGAATAATTTTTTTTCTTTTAGATCATGTGGACAGCCGGGTGTGTGCAAGTCCTTTACCTGGGGAAAACATGGCAGCAAGATGCACCATGATAAAAGGCAGGCCGACGGAGGAAGTGTGATGCTCTGTGCAAAGTTCTGCTGGTAAACCTTGGGTCCTGGCATTCATGTGGATGTTACATATACCACCTACCTAGAGATTGTTGCAGACCACATACACTCCTTCATGGCAATGGCTCTTTCAACAGGATAATGCGACCTGCCACACTGCAATAATTGTTCAGGAATGATTTGAGGAACATCCCAAAGATTCCAAGGTGTTGACTTGGCCTCCAAATTTCTCAGATCTCAACCCAATTGAGCATCTATGAGATGTGCTGGACCAACACGTCTGATCCATGGAGGCTCCACCTCACAACTTACAGGACTTAAAGGATCTGCTGCTAGCTTCTAGTGCCAGATACCACGGGACCCCTTCAGAGGTCTTGTGGAGTTCATGCCTCGATGGGTCAGAGCTGTTTTGGCGACACAAGGGGGACCTACATGATATTAGGCAGGTGGTTTTAATGTTGTGGCTGATCAGTGTAACTTTACACAAAACATTTTATGTAAAAAGTACATGATTTTATCACACTTAAATCCTATTAAATGGCAAGCACTTATATAGTGCCTTTTTTAAACCATATAAGTTACCAAACACACTCATACACCAATGGCGGCAGAGTTGCCATGCATGGCACTAGCCTGCCATTGGGAGCAACTTGGGGTTCAGTGTCTTGCCTAAGGACACTTTGGCATGTGGAGTCGTTTGGGCCAGGAATCGAACCACCAACCCTGCGATTAGCGGCCGACCCGCTCTACCACCTGAGCCACAGCTGCCCCATTGTTTACATCTTGTGGCTATTCTTTTTAAACAGTGAGTATTTTAACATTTACGGATTGGCCCTATGCACTTGCATTGTAAGTGCCTCTTTTTGTTGTAATCAACATTATGATACAAATGTGATCAATCGAGTTAAACTTGTATTGAACCTGGAATATTCTTTTAACTACTGTGCATAAATCAGCATGCAATGCAATTTAGTTCTGCATTGAGAGAAGATAAATTAGAAGAATGCATTTTGCGAAGAAAAATCATGGTCTTACCTGTAGTACTCGAGCGGCAAGGTAGATACAGGCACATGCAATGGTCTCAGGTTCAAATCTCACAAATGCATCAGTTCTGAGGGCATCATTCATGTAGTTCCTATAACACAAGGAGATATACCTATGCAAAACCTGCCATTCTATTGCTCATATGTCTTTTTATGGAGATTCTTAACTTGATGTCCTTTCCCTCTCTTATAAACTTAGCCATGATAGAAAAGAATATAATTTACACCAATTTGAGTAAACAAGTAATCTCAATTCTACAATGAAAGCACAAAAAGCACTTGCTTGACGAAACCGAACTTTATCATACCCCAAATCAAAACAATTTAAGGAGAGGCAAGAAGCAATGGTCTGGGGACAACTTACTGTAGCAAAATTCACATGAACATATGGTTCCATATGAACATACTGTGTCAATACTAAAAAAAGAGGGGGGCATTTGAATATAAAGAGCAAAACGTGCATTATTAACTACTAGCACTTTGAGCTATGGAAAGAACAAAAACAAATCCTGGACCACCCAGCAAAATAGGCTGATGGCGCCTGGTGGCCAAGGCCTTCCATTGAGGTGGGAGGGCTCTGGAGTCTTGTGCCTGAGGAGTTCGGTGTTTTCTGTAACACTTACCACCATGGGCTACCCTTTAATTAAGGAGTAGAGAAAGGACAAAGTTAAAAAGTGTTCCCCATAAGCCTTAACCTCAATGATGTGAGCAAAAGATTAACAGAATATGACCTGGAAATCAATCCTGCATTTAAAAAAAAAAGAAAAAAAAATGAAGGATTGATTCCAGAATAACATGAACCTATCTTACCTTTAGGTATAGCAAGCTATAATGCAACTCATGCTTTATAATGCAGTGTTTCCACTAGATCCTGTTGATACCTGAGTCACCAGCAGCACCGCAAGGTACTATCTCTTACAATTTCACTAGATCCTGTTGATACCTGAGCCCCCAGTAGCATGGCAAGGTACTATTGCTTACAATTTCAATCTTTTAGCAGTAAATAATAACTTTTTGGGTCTACTAATGGAAACACGGCTGAAGTGAAACCATAAACTTGATCCAATTTTTCCTCTAAAAGGGGTAAAATTCCAAGTCATGTTTTTAAGGACATTTTCATAAACTCTAAAAAAAAAAAAAACAAGACTTACCATGCTGTTTGAACCAGTATCTGATTCTTTTCACATTCAAGAACTTGCAGGTACATCACTACAATCTGAAATAAATGAAAATCATGGATGACTAATCAGGCTTTTCATATACAAAAAAATGGATCATTGAAAGTTCACCGAACCAAACTCACCTTGTGTGGATGTTTGACGTGCACACAGAAGCCCAGCTCCTTAAGAACACGACGCTCCGCTTTGATCACTTGGTTCTTGGTATTAATGTAATTTTGATCAGGAACAAGAGGGATGCTCCTAGTTCAAGACACAAATATAAATAAATTCAAGTAACTTATTTGAAAAGCTTAAATTAACTACTTCCAATAGCTACACCACCTTAAATAATAAAACTATTAGATCAACATACCTTTTGCCCTTTCCTTGTTTCAAATGATGAAACACGTTGATCACATCTCTCACTCGTCTTGGCGATTCCTCAATCTTCGATGCCAAGTTCACACACGCCATAGCAACAATCTGTTTAAAAGTGGAAACAACATTAAAAAGGAATATTCCAGGTTCAATACAAGGCAAGTGATTTTATCACAATTAACAGCATTTTTGACAATGTTGATTACCACAAAAAAAACAATATGGGTTCCAATGAGGCACTTGCAATTGAAGTGAATGAGGCCAATCAGTAAACTTTAAAATAATCACTACAATACACACACACAACCAGTGTGTTAACATGATTTTAGTGTGATTAAGAAAGCTTTCATTTTCTGTGTAAAATTATACCCAATTTTACAACTTCATTGCCATGACGATATAGTCAACCACGAAAACAAATTTAAAATTATTTTTTAAACCAGTGGTACTCAACCAGGGGCCCGGGACCCACTGGGGAGCCTTATCACACTTCAAAAGGGACATCAAGTTGACTTAAAATTCATTTAAAATAACTCTTTAAGATGTATGTCTACAAATGATAAACAGACTCTTTCTGAAACCCCTAGAATAAAAAATTACCCATGATTAATTATTTGAATAAGACAGGTCTAGTTTCGAGTGAGGGGGGCCTACAAATATTGTCTTGGACAGTGGGGGGCCTTGGAGTCAAAAAGGTTGAGAACCACTGATTTAAACAACTTTACACCTCAAATGTAGACGAATTATTGCAAGTGCTTTTATAAAAGTGTAAGCTTCACATTTCTGCCTTTAAACCCTCCAGAAATTGGCCCCATTTACTTCTATAAAAATACCTTACCGTAACCTCCATTTTAGCTTTTTTAAAAGAGGAGGAACGAGTCGAAATATTTTTTGTCGTAATCAACATTATGCCACTAATGCTGTCGATTGAACTTAAAGGTCTTGTATTACTTATTTTCCAGACTCCGTTGATTCATAGATTTTACAGTTTGTACTTCTGATTTACCTCATAGTTGTGCTTGATAAACGACTTCGAGTAAAAGAATCGTTGAAAAAGCACTTGTCCAGTCGCCATCGCCACCTATAAAAAGGTAGGCAAAACAAACATCAGACGTGTATTTACTATGAAATTATCATTTTTTAACTTACATGTGGGCAACACAAATACGTAAGAATGTTTAACAACGTGGAATAGCAAACGGTTAGACTTAAATTACATCTCAAAAACACACTCTTCGCATAATATGTACGACTCGGAAGACAAAAGGCCGCCGGTTCCAAAATGCCGGCTAGAGCTAGCCAGTAGTGCTAACATCAACACCACCCTTTAGATTGTTTATCAGCGACCTAATTCACAAATAAACGTTTTGAAACAGTTAAACAGTGACCTGTGGCAGACGTAGAAGAATCCCGGCCGATTGGATGAGCTCGCAGCCCAGAATCCGAAGATCTGTCTCTGTTTCATGGTCGAGGCCATCCAGCATGGACGGGGTCGTGGCGAGTCTTTCCTCGGGTATTGTCGAGTCGTCGATGGCAAGAAACACCTCCGAATACACTTTATCACCGATGAGAATGCCTTGGTTATTTGGTGGAACGATCAGATTTGGAGATAAAACACCCAGAGACATTTTGATGGAGTAAATCGGTATCACGAGACGTAAACCTCTCCTCTGCAAGGCGGAAATGGCTACGTTTCGTAATTGACGCAATAGATGAGACGATGGAATTTCTCTGACGTAACACAGCAGGAAACCGCTCTTCCGGGTTCTTTCGAGCAGCAGATTTCAACAGTGGAAATGGGTAGCATTGCAGTTTTAACAGTTTTAATCTTTTTATATAACGTAATTATGTCTTTTAATGTTAGGTAAAAGTTATTATAATGGGTTATCTATAGTTTACAGTGAATTAATTATTTGGTTTATTTTCTGAAATATCAGCAAAACAAGTTTTAAACTTGGTAAACAGGTTAATGAATACACATCCTCACGTTTAACAAACTTCGAAATTTTAAAGAAATGTTATATATAAAAATAAAAACTACCACTAGACATGCAATATGTGTCTTTACTGCTTAAATTATTAACCCACATACAATAAAAAATACTTTATTATTCTTACTTAAATGTGATAATATTGCATATCAAGACTTAAAACAGCTGTTTTTGATTGAACAATATTATTTACTGCATTAAAAATAAATGCAAAGACATCATTTTAGCAGCATGACCTTATTTTTAATCATTTATCCTTTCGCAACGTCCATGCACTGTGGTGAAGGGGACAAGATATGTTCCTCCCATTATATCTTATATGGTGGTCTTGAAAATATAATCATTAGAATCGATCATCATACAGTTAAAGTCATAAGTTTACATATACCTAAGATGAAGTAGTTAAAACTCTTCTTTCTTTTTTTTTTTTTTTTTTTTTGCCATTCCACAGATTTAATATTGGCCAACAATTGTTTACAGACAGATTAACATTTCAATTAACTATATCACAATTCCAGTGGGTCAGAAGTTTACATACAATAAGTTAACTGTGCCTTTAAGCAGCTTGGAAAATTTCAGAAAATTATGTCAAGCCTTTAGACAATTAGCTTCTGATAGGAGGTGTACTGAATTGGAGGTGTTCCTGTGGATGTATTTTAAGGCCTACCTTCAAACTCAGTGCCTCTTTTCTTGACATCATGGGAAAATCAAAAGAAATCACCCAAGACCTCAGTAAAGAAATTGTGAACCTCCACAAGTATGGTTCATCATTGGAAGCAATTTCCAAATGCCTAAGGATACCACGTTCATCCGTACAAACAATAGTAAGCATGCATAAACACTATGGGATCACGCAGCCATCATACCGCTCAGGAAGGAGGCGCATTCTGTCTCCTATAGATGAACATAATTTGGTGTGTAAAGTCGAATCAATCCCAGAACAACAGTAAAGGACCTTGTGAAGATGCTGGAGGAAACAGGTAGACAAGTATCTATATCAACAGTAAAATGAGTCCTATATCGAAATGACCTCAAAGGCTGCTCAGGAAGGAAGAAGCCACTGCTCCAAAACCGCCATTAAAAAGACAGATTACAGTTTGCAAGTGCACATAAAGACAAAGATCTTACTTTTTGGAGGAAAGGGGGTGAGGCTTGAAAGCCGAAGAACACCATCCCAACAGTGAAGCATGGGGGTAGCGGCATCATGTTGCAGGGGTGCTTTGCTGCAGGAGAGACTGGTGCATTTCACAAAATAGATGGCATCATGAGGAAGCAAAATTATGTGGATATATTAAAGCAACATCTCAAGACATCAGCATGAAGTTAAAGCTTGGTTGCATATAGGTCTTCCAAATGGACAATGAACCCAAAGCATACCTCCAAAGTTGTGGCAAAAGGGCTTGTTGGTGTGCAGTCGACAAACTGTAGGAAAAAAGATAGATCTGATGTGTTGTTAGAATTTTACTGAACTGAATAGATATGTAGGCATTCTTTGTATACATGAAAACCTACAGACGTAATTGAAACTCTTATTAAAAGACTATTATTTTTGTCTTTTGATAAAAGTCATGCTCAGCAGCTCACAAACTGTAGGGAAATGATAGATTTGCTTTGTTTTTATAATGCTTAGAACCTCTACTAATGTCTCTTTGTAGGTCTGTAGACATACACATTTTAAAGGATTAAAATTTTCTTTTGATCGTTGATTCAGTGACTAACTAATTTCACACAAGACACTAATTTGTCACCACATTCTGGCATCACAAAAATGGTCACTGAATCATTAAATGGATCTGAACAAACTTTGGTGAACATAACACTCGAGCCACATTTAAATCCCACAATGCACAAGCACAGAGTAAAAATAAATTGTGCACATGCACAATTGTCATTATTGTAAATGATTAAATAATTTATTCAGGGCCAGCTTGTGCTCAGTCATTTAATGTCATGTGTGAAACAGAAGCAAGTGCTGCACAAGATGTCCTTTATTCTAAGCTATTTATTCAATAGCTTTATTGAGCTAAATTTACAAAAGTTTGCAATTATTGTGCAATATTTGAACCTTTAAAATACTACAAATATTAAAATAACATAATATGTATATATTAATATAATATTAATATAATATATATTAATATATACTGTAATATAGTAGTACTGCACTGTAAGTGTTGGGTCTGTGCAAATCACCAACTGACAACTGTGTCCCCACACACACTTTTAAAATGACTGCTACACCCCTGATATATTACAGTGAGAATAATAAAAATTGAATTGAAATCAGATACGTTTCTGATATGTTTATACGTTTCTCTCGGCTGCATGAAGATATTAATTTGCTTTTCACATCACTAGCTTTAAATATGCAACTTAGGTTGCTAATGAATGCGTAAACGTGACCAGCTGGATATAAACTAATGCAAAAAGATGGTAATAGATGGTAAAAAATTTGACATTTAAACATTTGGATAGGACACGCATGTATTATTCTAACCAGTTGGGGTTAGCTTTAATGTTAGCGTCCTCTCAGCCTTGTCGGTAAACATACAGCTGTTCTCTACTAATGCAGCATTTAGTCAACAAATTAATTACTTTATAATAATATGACAGTGTGTACTGTAGTGTACTGTATACATACCTTTTCGTTGTTGATGTTATAAATCCACATCTGAAGTGTTCCGCTCGATGCAGAGTGTAGTCTCACGTGTCAAAACAAACACGACAAGGCATCAGTGAAGTTTGATTTCACCTCTAGAGGCCGTTCTCATACTGTATAATGACAGCGGGGAAAAACTATTGGTATGGATTTTTGCAGATAACGATAGTTCCAGAAATCTGTTATCGGTGCCGATTAATCAACAAAACCGATATATCGGTCAACCTCTAGTTAAATTTCTTATATTTGTATAAATTATGAAAGGGGTGTGAACAGTAATGAGACAAAAGGGGAATGCAAACTTACGTACAGTAGCTTCTCAACTATATATACTGTTTATTAAACCTCTGATTAATGGATGATCTGCTACCTTCCTTTTCTTCTGCTTTCTGAACAACAATCTAAATAGAGCAATTATATGATTTTGTGACTAAAAACAGACATTTGGCTCCTTAATGATTTAGTTAAGGAGCCAATGGCTCCTAAGTATTTTTTATTTTTTTGTGGAGCCCTGCACCATGGCACTACCCTCCTTGCTTTGGGTGTTTTGCACCACTGCCCTCCAGGAAATACAAACAGCATGATGCAATAATATTCAACAACACTACCTGCCACTCTCTGGCCTCTATCTTCCCACACTGGTAGGTGTTGCAATAACTGTGAATGTGATTGACATTATTATTATTTTTTTTCAAACAGCAATGCTTCCTTCAACAGGACTCCTCTTTACATCTTGTCATGTTAATAGTCTATTGTTATATCTCTATTTACTCTATGATTTTGTTTAATCATGCTTTGTTGTGTGTAGTTTATAATACCAATTGTGAATGTAAACAGAAAAACTGGTAGACTTTTAAACTCAGTGTATTGCAGCTGTTCCGGTTATATCTTGCTTTGCTAATAGGACAAAGGATAGCCTTGGTCTTTCCTGTAATTCAGTCAGTAAGTAGGAGAGATGCCAACTGTCATTGAGACACATTTTGACCCCTCTGTCCCTCTGCTCTCCTCACCGATGTGCTTATGAAATGAGTTTTCTAAAATAAGCATACAAGACATGAATTTGTGCCACATAAGATTATTTCAAAACAGCATTGATTGCAATGAAATGAAGATTAAATCTAATTTGATCTATGTATTTCTTGTATTTCAGCACTTTTCTTAAATCTACTGCCAAATATTTATTTCTAAGAAATTTACAGAGGCAAAATTAATGTTTTATGGAGCAGTTGTGCAAATGCTTTTTCCTCAGTCTCAAATGGAAATAACTTTTTGATTTAAATGGATGAATTGTAAATCATTTTTGATGAATATTTTCACAAGCTTTCTTTTTTTCTTTTTTGCCTGTGGTTGTTTTTGCTAAATGCATGTCACTGAGAGCTAAACAGAACACTAGACCTAGACAAAATGTCCTTCTCTGGCAGCAATTCTATGATGTACTGATGTGGAACTCAAAATAGCCTGTTCATCTATTAAATGTTTGAGTCAATTGACAAATCTTGTCAAAGCACCAATATTAAATTACATTTCATTACATTTTTGAGCTAGATCTATAAACAATTTTCTGGCAAAAGTGCAATTGCATGCATTTCAATGGCATTTACATCTTGTGATGTTTGGAACTGTTACTTCTGTGCATGTCAACATTTAAATAAAGGATTGCGCACAATGTACCCTCTTCTTTTGTGTATAAATAAACACTATGCACAAGAGGGAGAGCTTATTTAATTTAAACTCCATTTCATTTGCTTCTGAATGCAGCTTTTTGACATCAGATGTTTGTAACTCTGTTTTGTTTTTTACTTCTAAGTACAGAAAATTAGCTCAGCTGTACAGTCATTTCATTTAAAATTAATATCAGACATGCAAGTGCAAAGTATTATATTCTTATACAGTACATACAATGTAGTATTGGCTGCTTAGTAGCGCTGAATAAACCAAGTGTCCCAGAGGGGAATCATCTTGCAGCTTCTTCTTCCATAAATCACTCACTGGGACATTTTAATCAGGTAATTATTCATCCTCTCTGTCAGGGACCGGGGGGAGATTCATAATGTACTCCAGATTTGCTGGCTTCAATGGCACTACTGGGATTTAGTTGGAGAACTGTAATGTTTCACGTCATTGCTTCAGGGGGACACATGTACTCCAAAGTGCATCAATAGTAAGGGTATGAACCTTTGCTAGGGGCCTCTAGCAATTTTTTATATCACTATCTATAACATAAGATTGAAGATTGCAGCATGATGCACATATCCATTGATAATGGTTTAAATTATGCTTGTTTTGATTATCAGGGGTGAATCTCTGGCCATAGTTGCTTTATTGGGCACAGTATTGACATTTTGTGTATAAAATAACTTATGAATGGCTTACTTACAGTACTTCGCTAAAATGTTTTCTTTGAACTCACTAATTCATTATGAGTGTGTAATTTCACCATGCAATGTAGAGGGGCCTTGTATCATTTACTTTCTAAACCCATCACCCCCACACAGACTCATTATAACCCTTCGGGATGCAACTGACCACCATTATAAATGAGACATCATATGTGAACCACCCCACTGAATCAAATACCTTTTATGCGGCTGTCCACAGGAAACAAATGACATTAGCTGTAATGCATTGTTAAAACTAAACTACACAATTCTACGAGATAGATTTATGTGGCAGCCCTTGGGTTAGCTCCCCAAAATTAGGAACAGTTGAGTCGATGCCTCTAGGTCAGTCCTGTAGGAAACTATGCGTCGACAGCCAGGTGACAGAAATCAGCATGTTTCTATGTCTCACTTAATGGCGAACATGCTCCTTTCACCTGAGGAATGCTTTTGACTGTTTATTCCCCAAATCTCCACCCACCTTTATCCCATTGGCTGCTTGAATACCAGTGAGCAGTAACTGTGTTTTCTATTCTAGAAAAGCAAAGCCAGCTATGTTTTCTTTGCATGGAAATTATTTCCTAAAACCTGTGGCAGAGTCATAAAGCAGCAGCAACAGAGAATCACCTCACAGAGCCCTGGCATCTGATGGTGAACATACAAACTGCTCCTGTTCAAAGCATACTGAACCCCTCACCTCTCTCCTCAATGCTCCACATATCAGGGGCCTGAGGTCATTTTCCATTCTCTAATATATGTCAGTGGAGGCAGGCAAAGGTGAGACACTTTAAAGAGGGTGTGGGCAGAAGCAGGAAACCAGAAAGGCGTGTAAGGTATACTGAATGCCTGCTCTCATTTGTACATATTGAAACATAAATACATTATTTACTTGTTTAAGTACATTAGAATCATCCCTGTCCATTCTCATTCCCTCTGGTGTACATTGTGGTCCCAGTGTAGGACTATAGTGAAAATGCTCCTATTGTATGCTTCGTATTTTATTTTATGATTAAATAACTTAACACTTTTTGCACTTAGTGCAAAGAAAATGCTTTTTTTATTGCACTTAGTGTAAATAGCATCTATTGCTAATGTAAATTGAAAAATAAACATGAATTTCAGAATTTTGTGGTGTTTGGTATGTTTTCCATATGCTATTGCTCCAAGCATCTTTTGTGTTCCCATAAACATGATCACACGGAAGTCTGCATTTTGTTTCTGAGAGTTCCATACCCCAAGATCAGACACATGCTGACTCACTGACAAGCATCTCCAATCAGATATTTTTTAATCACATTCAAGCACATTTGATCTGCAGCACAGGAGACCCGGGTTCAGATTCCATGTTGAAACCAGGAAGTAATCGTATTCGCATAATCAGTGATGCACGTGATTTGGAGGTTGCATTTTTCACTCTTACATTACATTTTTACTCCACTGATGGTTAGGTTTACGTTTGGGGTATGGGTTGGGGTTCAGTTAATGAAATATGTATTCCTCTTCTCTGTATTATTGCCCGCACAGCTGAAAACAACTCGCTTTTGGCGCCCGTTCATGGACATTTGTGAAAATATTGCTCACACGTGCCCTTTTGCCCAACAACACTTACCACTTTGGCCACTAGGGGCAGTGTTTAGAATTTCAGTAAGCACAGACCGATATTAGTAAAAGAAAAGTCAACCTACTGTTTCCGATGGTCTATGTCATGAATTTGCAACTTGATTAGTGACCTAGAAATATTGCAGAATCTAAAACTTTCTATTTATTTCAAGGTTTAAATTAACTTTTCAATCCTAGATTTCCTTAGGATGAGATTTTGTTGCAATGAATTACATACTAAGTTACATTTTATTGAACACCTGCACAGTTCCTGAATAACTCATATTACAAAACCCATTTATAGAAACAGGCCAGATCTGGTGTTACCCAATTCATGCTGAGTATAATTCCCACCTCTCCCCTTAGAAGGCAAAGCATGTGTAGATATTTCCATCTACACATGCTTTCAATTTGTTTTTGTGAATGTTCTGACTAAGAGCGCTGTGTTCTGTGTGAGCTGTGGACTGAGTACTGAACTATAACCAGCTAGAGAACACAACCATGTGATCGTAGATTTCTGTTTCTACTTTACACATAGTAGGTGGTATGACTGTAAGACTTGCGTAAAAAGTAAACAAATAGTTTAAAGAAGAATGGAATGAAACGCCACAAATGATCTGCCAGCAAATGATGAATCACTGAAGGAGGAATTTCATAAACATTCAGCGTAATGACTGCTTCTCAGAATTTCTGTCTTCTGGAATTTGTATACACTTTGTTTGCTGACTGGAGAAACACAACAATATTTATCATTCCCAACTTTGACAAGCTAATTTTAAGTTATGAATTGAGTCTATAAAATATATCAATTCTACTTAAAAAGGGATCTTATTTTTGCCTATACTGCTCATTCACGCTGATTCAGGTTGTGTTAGTGAGCAGATATTAATTAAAATCACATAGTTACAGTATGCTCATACCTTTTGTTGAACTTTTGAATGTAGCCCATAGTGCAGAACCAAGAAAGCTCTGTTTTTTCTTGGGCTAAATGCAACAACTGAGGACATTATAACAAGAAAATTCACAGCTCCCCGCTACAAAACATATGGTTTTATTTATATACATTATTTCTTAGAGGATATCAGTAGTGCCTTAAATTATATTAAACTTATAATGGGACAAAGTACTAATTATAAGTTTACTATATCAAAACACATCAGTGCATTCAGAAAGTATTCAGACCCCTTCATTTTTTCACATTTTAGCCTTATGCTTAAATGCTGTAAATTATAAATTTTTTCACCATCAATCAACACTCCATACCCCATAATGACAAAGCAAAAGCCATATTTTTGATACATTTACAAATTCATTAAAAAGAAAAACCTTAAATATTGATTGGGTTTAAGTTTGGGCTCTGGCTGGGTCACTCAAGGATATTCACAGAGTTGTCCCTAAGCCACACTTCTGTTGTCTTGGCTATGTTCTTAGGGTCATTGTCCGGTTGGAAGGTGAACCTTCAGCACAGTCTGGTGCCCTGAGCGCTCTGGACCAGGTTTTCATTAACGATAACTGTATTTTTCTGTGTTCAGCTTTCCTTCAACCCTGACCAGTTCCCCAGTCCATGTCACTGAAAAATATCCCCACAGCATGATGCTGCCACCAACATACTTCACTGTTGGGATGGTATTGCACAGGTGATGAGCGGTGCCTGGCTTCCTCCAGACGTGACGCTTGGAATTGAGGACAAACAGTTCAATCTTCATTTCATCAGACCAGAGAATCTTGTTTCTCAAGGTCTGAGAGTCCTTTATGTATATTTTTATATGTCTTGCTTCCGAGGAGAGGCTTCTGTCTGGCCACTCTTCCATAAAGCCCAGATCGGTGAAGTGTTGCAGTGATTGTTGTCCTTCTGCAAGTTTCTCCCATCTCCACACATGATCTCTGGAGCTCAACCAGAGTGACCATTGGGTTCTTGGTCACCTCAATATTCAAGGCCTTTTTCCATGATTGCTCAGTTTGGCCAGGCAGCCAACTCTAGGGAGAGTCCTGGTTGTTCCAAAGTACTTCCAAGTGCTCTTGGGAATAATTTTTGTAGCCTTTCCCATATCTGTGCCTCGACACAATCCTGTCTCTGTGCTCTGCAGGCAGTTCCTTTGACCTCATGGCTTGGTTTTTGCTCTGATATGCATTTTCAGCTGTGAGACCTTATATAGACAGGTGTGTGCCTTTCCAAATCATGTCCAATCAATTGAATTTGCCGCAGGTGAACTCCAGTCAAAATGTAGAAACATCTCAAAGATGATTAAGAAAAATGGGATGCACCTGAGCTCAATTTCAAGTGTCATAGCTCATGTCAATGCGATATTTCAGTTTTTTTCTTTTTAATAAATTTGCGAAGTTATCAAAAATCTGGTTGTGGCAGGGCAGAGGGCGGGGCCAGGTCATGATTCCGCACTCCCGTCCCCTAATTGGGCTGATTAGCCTGAGACGGCAGTGCGATCAAGAGATTTACGGGCAACTGCCCGGCACCTGTATGTGTGTTTGTGTCTTTTGGTTAAGTTTTATATTAAACTATTATTTATATTATCAAGCCGGTTCTCGCCTCCTCTTTTCCCTTGTATCCATTTACACTGGTGCCAAAACCCGGGAAGGAGGAGGGATGCTCCGTAGTGGAGTTCTCGCCGCTACTATCCACCCTAAAGGAGCAGCCGCGGCCATCCGCCAGAGGATGGAGGAGCCGGCCACCTGGAAGCTGAGGAATGGCCGCCGAATACGAGGGGAGGAGGGACTCCCTAGAGGCGTTGGCCGAGGACCAAGCTACGGCATATCGGAGAACCGGCGAGTAAGTGTTTCTCTCTCTCTCTCTCTCTCTCTCTCTCTCTCTCCCTCTCTCTCTGTCTCTCTCTCTCTCTCTCTCTCTCTCTCTCTCTCGGTGTTGGCCTTTTGCCTCTTTTTAATTTTTTTGTTGATTTGGCACTTTTTTTTTTGGTTTCCCTCTGCTTCAGATAGATGGGGATGACCTGCCGGTAGACGGGGCGCAAGGCACGCCCCCACCCCAGGGAAAGGGGGGTTATGTATGTCATGCCGGTGGCTCCTTGGCCTGAGTGAACAGGGGAGGAATGTGGCAGGGCGGAGGGCGTGGCAAATAATTATTGAAAGCATTTTAGCATAAGGCTGAAACATAACAAAATGTGAAGAAATGAATTGGTCTGAATACTTTCTAAATGCACTGTATATCACTTTAATAATTAAACCAAATTGTTTGGTCAAAAACTTGTCATTTTGTGAGTTACAATGTACAAGAGAGTAATTAGAAAACTTGATTTGTTAATTGTTTTGAATAATTCATAACAGAACATAAATATCTTTAGTAATGAAATGGACAAATGGTTATTTTTTTGTCTGAATCTCAGAGCTACACATTAAAGTGAAAAATCAAGAACCTAAACTTGATTGTTTTATTAAAGGGATAGTTCACACAAAAATGAAAATTCTGTCATCATTTACTCACCCTCATGCATCCAAGATGTGTATGAATTTCTTTCTTCTGATGATTTTAGTAGCATATCTCAGCTATGCAGGTCCAGAAAAAACATAAAAAGTAAATGGTTGTCAGAATCTTGAAGATCAAAAAAGCATATAAAGGCAGCATAAAAGTAATCCATAAAATTCAAGTGATTAAATCCATATATTCAGAAGTGATAGGATAGGTATGTGAGAAACAGATCAATATTTAAGTCCCTTGCTATAAATTCTTCTCCCTGCCCAGTAAGTGGCGATATTCATAAAAATGTGAATGTGAATCGCCAAAAACAAAAGAAGTAGAATTTAGAAGTGAAAGTGGAGATTTATGGTAAAAAGGGATTTAAATATTGATCTTTTTCTCACCCACACCTGTCATATCACTTCTGAAGATATGGATTTAACAACTGGAGTCATATTGATTAATTTGAAGCTGCTTTTATCTGCTTTTTGAACCTTCAAAGTTCTGGCCACCATTCACTTGCATGGAATGGACCTACAGAGCTGAAATATCTTTAAAAAAAAATCTGTTTGTGTTCAGCAGAAGAAAGTCAGTCATGCACATCTGGGATGGCATGTAGGTATGAAAGAGATGAGAGAATTTTCAATTTTGGGTGAATTATACATTTAACAATTCATACATTCATGCCTATAAGTGCCTATATTTTATTTTATACAAAAGGGTTAGGGTGTCTGGTTGTACAGCTTCAAATTCAGGATTAAAGCAACATGCATGATTTAGATTTATCATAAATAAAGCTGTTCTGCTCAGTGTCAACAAATGAATGTGCCAGTCATTGAGTGCAAGGGAAAAGAGACACAGAGTTAGTGCCTGCTATACTCAAATGTTGAAACATTTTATAACACAAAACATTATAACATTCTGAGATCATTATTACATATCTTGATTGAATGGCAACTTGTTGATATTGCAAAAAGGAGTATATATATATATATATATATATATATATATATATATATATATATATATATATAAAATTATTTTTATTGAAAAATGTATTGTGTGATTTTTCAGTGCTACAAGTTTCCATGTAAAGTAGATTGACATTGTAGCTTTAAATTTTTGTTTTTTGTCCCATTGGACAATAAGGCTGGTGTTCTAGCAGGTCACGGGAATAAAAGTTCTACCCCTTTATTTTAACACTTCATAATTTCAAGTTAATCACTTAAACTTGGAATTCAGAGTCCACATTTCCAGTGTCTATTTTGTTTAAGCACTGATATATGCACAACACCAGAGCAGACAAACACTTAATGAGTCCACACTTAAGCAAAGCTATTTCTGTTACTCTCATAACAGCCAATTGGAGACACGCTCCAGACAAGGGAGATCACCCTAGTTCAGTGTGGCAGTAGATAACAGATGTTTGTTGTCCCTTTGAAAAAACATTTGTCTGTTTCTATTTTTCCCTGCTCATAAGCAGTGGCTGGAACATTTATTTTAATTGATTGATTACATCTGGTTTACACTGACAAAAATAATTCTGCTGGAAAAAGAATAATAAAAAAATATGTTTCAGGTGTTCAAGCCACAATATTGCATAAGGGATAACTGTATTGTCCTCTATGGTTTTTATTATATTCAAATGTGTGTTATTTTAAAATGTATTGAGGTCAACATCATTTGCATCTGTTAAAACAAGAATACATGTGTCACAGTGATTGCTCTACACAAATACACATTTGCATTATAATGAATTAAATCTATGTAACTATATTGTAACTATATGTTCAGAGGATTATATCCACTTTTCAATACACTGATATTAGAGATCGACTTTGTGTCATGGAAAACTATGTTCAAGACAACAAAATCTGGAATTCTGAATGTTAATTTGTTGTTTTGTACTGTGCTTATTAAGGGATTTATGTTATTATTAACAGTTTGGCATAAGGGGTCTACATATCACAGAAACCATGACAATCTTAAACATGTTGAGCCTGTCTGGAGATCTTTGGAAATGCCAAATGCTCAATTAGTTCAACATTTAGTTTGAGCAATTATTCCCAAAGGTTCTTTTCTCTCTCTGCAAACTGTCCAATCAGTTCAGCTAAAGTCAGAAGAGTTGATGCTCTAATGCACTCAATGTTAATATTTACGGGACCTGTTAATGTTCAAAGAGCTATAGGGATAGTCCACCCAAAGATGAAAATTCTGTCTTCATTAACTAACCCTTATGTCATTCCAAACCCATATGACTTACTTTCTTTTTGTCATGGAACACAAATAGAGACATTCAGCAGAATGCCTACGCTGCTCTGTATCTGGTCACATTTCATGTCCATTGTAATTCTTTGCAAAAATAATGAAAGTGAAAGGTGATCAAGGACAGAGCTGCTTGGCTATTCTGCTAGATAATTCATGGAAATTATAGGGGTTTGGAACAATTTGATGGTTAAATGTAAGAGGAAAGCTCCCTATAGATTAACCCAAGTTTCTCTTACTCTTTGACTTGACCTGAGACAGATTTCTCAGTGAAGGGGAGACCCAGCCCCTTTCTTACTTTTATTTTCCACACCCATATGACAATATCTTGCCCAACCAACAGTAAAGGGCCGTGAAATTTGAGTACATCACATATTCTGCCCACATCCAACAAAGTATTGCTCACACTGTGACACCCCTCCTCTGAGTGTTAAGTTTAAAAGAGCCTGCTCAGCCTCATGTACGCTCAGTGGGCTTCCAGTGCTGGATGGTAGCCAAAGAATTGCTCAGAAACAACACAGGAAGAAGCCATAGGGTGAAACGGTGGCAGTGGAACATCTGATTTACTGAACAATAATCTTGTTGCATTCTGATTAAGGCAAAAATACATACCAATATTAACATCAGTATGTATGCACCCGGGGCTGCGTTCGCCCTCTGTTTGTCTTGCATTTTGAATGGGAATGCGTTTGGTTATGCATATGGGGAGGATTACTCTGATCTCTACTACAATGAAATCATTAATGGTGACCACCAGCAAAGTAAGTAAAATTCAAGATGCAATTTATATTTATGAATGTTATACAGAAACACTGCTTCTCAAATGAAAAGCGATACACTGTTTCAAACAGCACTGTCAGTCTCTCATTTATTTGAAATTGCAAATGTAAATTATTTTCAAATGAACTACATCAAGCATTCTGTAAATCTATTTAAATAGGGTGAATACAAGTAAAGTGATACACTTTTTGTCATTGAGATGAAGGGCAAAAAGTGTCTAACTTTACCTGTATTCACCCTTATATATCTGTATTTATAATGCACAATGCAATAAAAGCACAATGTCATGACCTACCACGACATTCACAAATAAAAAAGTTTTGAAAAGCGCTGGGTAGATTACTTCTGAATTGTAATCTGGTACTGATTACAAATTACATGACTAAAAATTGCAATCAGTAATGTACAATAAAATCTTTTATTGTATTTTTTAGGTAATATAATCTGATAATGTTTGGATTATTATGGACATTGCTGTAGTAACTGATTACATGTAATCTGCTTTATGTAATTGGATAAAAAAATCAAGTACTTGTAATTGGGTTAAATTACATTTTAAAATACTCAAAATTGGACTACAGTTACTTTTTATAGATTACATGATTACATATTAACAAGGCAGCAGCAGTAAATTGTTAGTAATTTATTGACCATTTTCATATTAATATCATCATATTCCAACCCCGAAGTGCAATAGTCTCACAGATGAACATTTTGAGCATGTGCTCCCTGCAACAGTAAGATATGCACCTCAACTAAGGAAAAGGTGATAGACTATTAATAAGTAGTAAGGGTTAAAAGTAAGTGTTTCAGAGTTTTGAACTGTTAGCTTTGGCTTATCATTCCTGTTGATTTCAGGTTCATTAATGTTTGCATAGTTTAATGCACTCAAAACAAACTAGATATATGTGTTTTTAAAAAAGTATTATTTCTTACCACCTCACCAATGGTGTGCAGCTCACACATTGAACCTAATTGCTTTAAAGGATCTAGTGGATGCCATGGCTGGGTCCTGCCCGCAAGGTGCACAATAGTTCAAAGAATCCTCTTTTTACTTTTATGTTAAAATGATTGTTGAAAGTAATCCAAAAGTAATTTTAATATAATCTGATTAGATTACCCCAAAATGTAATCTATGAGATTGTGTTACTGATTTACTTTTTTTCATGTAATTTGTAATCAGTACCTAATTACAATTCACAAGTAATTCGACCAGCACTGTTTATGGATTACCTCTGATCTAACTTTTGTTTATTTGATGACACATGTATTTGAGTAGGATAATCTATACTATTTTGACATAATGTTGCATTAAGGATAACACTTAATGAATGAAAATATTATAATTTATATGATTTTCTGCCTTATTTGCTATTTTTCTTTTACCGAGTGAAATAACAAAAGGCACTTAAAGGGTCATGAATGATATGTATGTTTTGGCCAAGATGGCAGAAAAAGATGGTGTGAATTATTCTTATTTAGAAGATTTCTTTTAATTATTATCTTCCAGATTTGAATTTTTCAGAAATTTCAGAATCAGTAATGAGTTAATATCACTGGATATGTTGTAGTCATAGTATTTCATTGGCAGCGTTTAGTAACTTGCATGATTAATCGTCATTAAAAGGTATGATCTAACGAATACTGTCTGTATCAACTGTAGGCTGATTTAGAATGAAAAACGTAAAAGGTTTAAAAAAAAATAAAAAATTAGGGGGATCTATAAATTATGAACAATTTACTGCCAATGCCTGATTAATCTGTAATAATGTAATCCATCAAAGTAACTGTAATCTGATTACAAGTATATTGAAATGTAATTTAGTCTAATTATAAATACTCTAATTATGTAATCTGATTAAATAATTCAGATTACATGCAATCTGTTACTACCCGGCACTGCACTCTCTTGAAAACCTATGCCTGGAACTTGAGCACATTAACCAATTAAAAGAACATCATAGGGTTATTTTTTTTCAGAGAACTTCAGTTCACGTTGTAAAAATAGTTTCTTTTTTGGTCCTCTTTCACATTAATGTGAAGTAATTTTTGGGGTTTATACATATACTAACTGTGGGTGATTCTATAATTGCGCGTACATTTGGCATTTCAAAAAGATAAGGAAAAAAACTGTTCACTAACAAAAATTCTTTCCAGTATCTTGTTGAAAACATATACAATTTTTATAATTCAGTGCTTGCCAAACACAAGTTACTTCCTTTTTTTACTTTTAATGAAAAAACTGATTTATTTATTTTATCGTTTGTCAACTCTGTAACAGACAAATTAGGCAATGTGTATAAATAACAATAAAACATAACAGGAAAAATCCTTCTTGTTCCATACAAACCGTCCTTACATTCCAGCACTTGAAAGTGAGATATTTAATCTATGCATACATTAAAAAAATACTTATGTCTTCACAGAACCGCCCACTAGGAGCAAATATTTTTCATTTAAAAATGTATTATATACAATATCCAGTAAAAAATGTTTTTGTTGAAATATTATTAAGGTGCAAAAATACATCAATAAAGTTTAAGAGATTTTAAACAACAATTTAATTATTTTTTTGTGACAATAGTTCAAAAACAGAGTTGACCCTTTAAGTAACAGAATTGATAAAAGTAACAAAAACACCCTGCCCCCCTGAACCCCCCTGCACAACCATGGATATTTATGGTTAGGGTAACATAAACAATGGATAATTCCATCAATGCAATAATATAATTAGGAGCAAACATTATAAGAGAACTATCATTCAAACATCAAAAAGCCCTGTTTTCACAAAAATGGCATAGACATAGAATCATGTATGATCTGAATGCTTGTACTGAAAATTCATGTGCTCATTCTGGTGAAATACTGGCCCATATTTCCTTCTGTATTTCAACATGTTGTGATTCAACCTTGGTTGGGGATGGAATTAATCTTATAATTCCTCATGAGTATACCACAACACATCATCTCATGTTGAAACGGTTTCTTCCTATATTATGCATACACTTGATTTTGCATGCGTTTCGTTGATTTCGAGGATGGTTCCAGGATAGACGTCATTATCATATTTCAAGACGCACCAATGTCCAACAACATCTTGACACTCCCAACAGATTTCCACCTCTTGCTCTTCACTTACTCAACTGCAAAATTTAAGGTTTTTGTATGGTGGCACAGGAACACAAATTTTTGCTTTGTGGAGCAGAAGCAGCTCACATCACAATAAATCAGCTGGCCAGGTGAGACCATTATTATTTGATGCATCTGCATTGTTAAGGGCACAACAGGAAGTACTTTTGGATTTTCCTCAATTGAATTGTTGATTGTGTCTTCCTCAATGTAGAAGAGCTTCACTGATGTCTCTGCATCCAATAAGGCATGAAATAACTTCTGAGCATTAGGGATATCTCTCCCACAATTCACTAATCCATCAGCAGTACGTATGAGCAATCCACCAACTCCATCTGGAGCGCCCTTGCCATGACTGGCCTCAAAAAAATTCCATGTTTCAGCCATGAAGCCACGCCGGTGCAGTTCAGTGCTGAATAGGAAAAAATTCCCCTTTTGCCGGTATTGAGTACACGGGCCATCGCTAAAAAAGTGAATGACTGATACTGAGGGATGGAATATTTTGAGATGATCAATGATTGGGGTGAGGTGAGCCCATATAGCAGCAGGACCTTTTTCCTTGGAGGATGAAATTGAGCAGAAACACATGAGGTTCTCTGCCCCACTCATGTGAACTACACATGTGTGTAATGTTGCCTGCTGTTGTGAGGAGGCAAAATGCACTGACTGAATCTCTGATGCATATTTGCATGCATAATTTTCAGAGAAATCCACATGAATCAGACACTCATGTGATTTCATTTCTTTCTTCAGTTCACGATAGTGCCTGAACTGGTTTCTCATGCAGAAAAGATGCCTCTTAAAGGAAACTTTAAAAGTGTATTTCTTTCTTTTGTAGGCAAGTTTTTTATTGCTGATCTTTTTCCTAAACCTCTTCCTCGATAATCCAAGAGTTTCTTGAACCTTTGTTCAGTACTTTTTACAGTATTTCTGTACGATTCTACCGGACACAATTTGTGAAATAATTTGTCTGGATCTCTCTGATGTGGAACTTTTAGATTTTTCTTTGATGGTGTCTACAAGAGCATGGTGGTAGTTAAGGGTTTTCCTGACATTATCAGAGACATGAGATCTTCCAACTAACTTCTTGGTCTTACTTTTAGGATAAAGTCCATCTATTTTCAGTCTCTCGTAAAGTTTGCGGTAAATGTCAGTCTTTTTAAACTGCATTTTCAGTGCCTCTATTAACTTCTCTATCTCTCTGTACAGTTTGGAGGTCTTACGCTGTACCCTCCTTTGTCCTGATCTCTGCCTGAAAATATATTTTTTCATTACTCAATAAAAGGCATATTGATCGCTTACTCAATACTTATATAGTACTTATATATTAGCAACTAATACTTGTTTTCTGTTCTAAAGTGTCACAAAAACAGCACAACACTTTCTACCCTACAACTTCTCATTAAACACACGTTCCATCAACTTTTGGTGCCCTTAGCTGTATGTACCAACATACACCACAGTGTCTACCAACCTCACTTCATGTTTTTGTAGGCCTTTAGGACTCTGGGGTGACTCTAAGGGCTCTGAACTCTGTGGTGTGCTTAGTAGTTCTCTATGCTGAGCTCTTCTAGCTCTATTTGCAGCCTGTGCCTCCCTCCAGTATCTCTGTTGTCTTTTTCTCTCTCTTGGTGTTATGTCTGCCACCAATATTACTCTCCCCATCTCCTTGTTGCGCCGCCATCTTTCCCTGTTTTTTGCTAAGTTCTCTGCTCTTCTCTCTGGGTTGGCATCACGCCTCGCACGATACCTCTTCTGCTTCTCAGCAGCTGAGAGTGGCATATCTAAAGCAGACGTGCGTACGATGTATTGTGATGGTAGAATTTCTGTCACACACACACACACACACACACACACACACACACACACACACACACACACACACACACACACACTCTTCCCACTACCTCACATGCACAATCATGAACACACACACACACACACACACACACACACACACACACACACACACACAGTCTTACCTCTCTTACACACACACACACACACTCCCCACTACCTCACATGAACAATCATGAACACACACTCTTACCTCTCTCACTCACACACACACACACACTCCCCACTACCTCACACAAACAATCATGAACACACACTCTTACCTCTCTCACACACACACTCCCCACTACCTCACATAAACAATCATGAACACACACTCTTACCTCTCTCTCTCACACACACACACACACACACACACACTATTTATTATTATTATTATTATTATTATTATTATTTATTTATTTATTTATTTATATACCACAGTTAGTTCCGGTCCTCGAATCTAATTGGATGAGAGACCTTCCAGGTGGTGGCAAAAGATCATTTTTGTGTGTAATATGAGCCAGTTTGTGATGTAAAGTGAATCCGTTAGTCATTGTTTACATAGAACAGTGCACTGTGAGTTTCCACATTGGATACATACTGTTTAAAATGGCGGAGGACATCGCTGTTTCTATAGTGAATGACATTTGCGCACCGGCTACCCCGAAATAGAGAGGAATACCCCCGCTTGGACGTCTATATTCCACTGAGAAAGCTGACCTTCAGAAAGCTGTAAGCATCACTGATTGGGTGTGGCAACATGTGATCGCACATGCTCCATCTCTCTCTCTCTCTCTCTCACACACACACACACACACACACACACACACACACACACACACACACACACACACACACATATCCATCTATCCTTGTTTATCCAATGGCTTGTTAGAAACAGCACAAGCAGTGATACTATTTCTGAAGTGAACATTTTGAATTACTTATGGAGGCTTGGACATTTGTTTTGAACCAGCAAAGGCAGATTCTGACCGGTTGCGTAATAAAGTAGTTCCATGCACAAATGCGTTTTTATTACAGTACTCAGTTTTTCCTAATTTTTTTAAAAGTACTTGTTCATTGAACAGTTGTATATAAGCAATATCACACTCGCAATCATGCTATATGGCCGTACATCAGCACTGCAGTAATTACCTACGGCACTCGGCCTGCTGCCTCATGCCTGTGGCAGAATCACAGCAGTGCTGATGTAGGGCCATATCACACTCTTGCTCATGTGATATTGCTTATATACAACTGTATATATATATATATATATTGTGTAGTTAAGCTGCATCAATGCTGAGCAAGGAGAAAAGACTACAACAATGTCTTAAATGTTATTGTTGTTTATGTCTGTATTTGAAGATAAACTCTAAAAATGAAAAGGTTTCTAAATGTTCCTTTTGAAAGTGCCTCATTAATCCTATAGTGTGCTCATGGAACTTTAATACAGTATACTGTATATCAAGTGCCTCAAAACCTTTCCTTTATTAGATTTAGGAGGAACTGTTGACAGTCTTTAGAGTTCTTGCAAAACATATGAGTTCCATTAAGCATTTAAAACTTGAAAGGGTGCCTATAGGTTTAACAGAGGGCTACGCCAGTGTGGCATTCTGAAGAACTCCAAAAGGTGCCTCAATTATCATTTTTACAGTGAGTAGATTTTGATCAGATTTCAAGCTGTATCATGTCATTGGTTTTATCTTATGAAGGATCGTGTCACCTCACATTCCAACACAGAGCAGTAACATTCACCCTCTCCCCTCTCAGCAGGAACCACACAAAGTCCCTGCCAGTCCCAAGATGTCTTGCACTGGGACAAACTTTTTATCATGCTGGAGGACTCTCAGATGAGGCAAAACATGCTCTTGCAGCAGAGTGAAGACATGGCTAAGGTGGAGATGAATGACATACGAAAGGAACTCCAGAAGCTTAGTTCTAACAACATCAAAGCATGTGCCCAAGCCTTAGAGAAAACCTGCAAAGGTATAAAGGAGCAGATGAACCTCAAACTAAACAAAGTCATGGAGCAGCTTCGAGAGGCCGCAGATAAGTTTCAAGCCCAAAACAATGAAACATTACAGCAGCTTATGCAGTTCAGCAGGAGCCAGGCCACACGTCTCACCAAACTTGAGAGCAACTTCCTGCAAGGAGTAGGTCTGACACAAGTGGCCATGAAATCTTTACCCACATACCCAAAGGAACAAGAGGCAAGCAGTGTCGATAGCGGGAAGCTGGAGAGAATGTTAATTGCCACTGCTGCAGATCTGCAAAGGGTGCATGCCCAGCTAGCCCTTTTCCAAAGAGCAAATGCACACCATTATATGCCTTCAGGTGAATATCTGCTTCAGATTTTAGAAAACATTTGCTTAGAACCACTCTATATGGATAGTTGGTCTGAAATAATTTTAGGAATTTGACATGTCCTGTGGTGTGGCATGCTATACTCCATCTAAAATTATTTTAAACAGCATTTTGCTAATAGTTTTCCAATTAGTTTACTTGCAGCTTTCATTGCTATATATTAATTGAGAGCCTATTGAATATTTGTATGTTTAAAAAATTATTTGTTGGGGCCTGGGTAGCTGGGTAGTATTGACGCTGTGGATGTGCTGAGGGACTCCAGCCAGGTCTCCTAAGCAACCAAATTGCTATAGTTGCTAGGGAGGGTAGAGTCACATGGGGTAACCTCCTTGTGGTCACTATTAGTGGTTCTTGCTCTCAATGGGGCGTGTGGTAAATTGTGCATGGATACTTCACCCAAAAATGATAATTCTCATTATCGTTTACTCACCCTTATGTTATCTCAATCTTATATGACTTTCGTTCTTCTGCAAACTCAAACAAAGGTATTTTGAAGGATGTAGGCCTATGGTGTGTTTTCGTCTATACATTGTAATTCTTTGGGATCCAAACTTTCAAGCTCCAAAAAAAGACATAAAGGCAGCCAAAAGGTAATCCTTACGACTTGAGTGGTTTAATCCATGTCTTCTGAAGTGACTGCTTTGGATGAGAAACAGATCAAAATGTAAGTTCTTATTCACTATAAATCTTGACATATGCAGTCTCCTTGGCGGATTAAGCTCGTTCACACTTTTGAAGTCATATGGATTACTTTTATGCTGCCTTTATGTCCTTTTGGAGCTTGAATGTTTTGGATAAAACTGACTTACATTGTATGGACAAAAACACATGATACAATATTTTCAGCTCTGAGATCTATACAATGCAAGTGAATGGTGACCAGAACATTGAATCTTAAAAAAATCACATAAAGGCAGAATAAAAGTAATCCAAAAGACGCCACTGGTTAAATCCATATCTTCTGAAGCTATATGATGTGTGTGGGTGAGAAACAGATCAATATATAACACCTTTTTACAATTAAATCTTTCACTTTCACTTCAACATTTTTTTTGTGTTTTTGTGATTCACATTCTTCATGCATCTCGCTACCTACTGGGCAGGGAGGAAAATATATAGCAAAAAAGAATTTAAATATTGATCTGTTTCTTACCCACATATCATATTCTGAAGATATGGATTTCACCACTAGAGTCAAATGGATTATTATGCTGACTTTTATGTGTTGTTTGGAGATTCAAAGTTCTAGTCACCATTCACTTGCATTGCATGGACCTACAGAGCTGAAATATTCTTCTAAAAATCTTAATTTGTTATCTGCAGGAGAAAGAAAGTCATACATATCTGGGATGGTATGAGGGAGTAGATGAGAGCATTTTCTTTTTTGTGTGAACTATCCCTTTAAAAGCAGTAGTTACCAGTCATAGGACCTACTTTCCCTTATATATACAGTACATTTGAACCTCTTTGTTAAAATTCTTGGCATTGAGAAAAAAAAAAAGTGGACATGTTATGCATCAACTACCAATTTGCATGCTGATTTGGATGCTTATTGCCCTAATGATTCTTTGGAACCTTAATTTTTGCTCTCTCTCTCTCTCTCTCTCTCTCTCTCTCTCTCTCTTTCTCTCTCTCTCCCTTCCAAAGGCTGTGAAATGGCTTTATTATTTCCAATGCGTTCCAAGCACATCTTTGCAGAGGTGACACCCTCCAAGTCAATCTCCCTACGATCATTTACAATCTGCATGTGGGCCAAGGTGACTCAGTCTCTGAATAGAACAGTGCTTTTCTCTTATGGCACCAGGAAAAACACTCAGGAGCTTCAGCTTCTCTTGGCAAGGCGCTCTGTGCTCCTAACAGTGGGTGGTGAGACCCATCTAGTGGAAGCTCACAACCTAGTAACAGATGGGCAGTGGGCACACTTCTGTGGAGCCTGGAGCTCAGACCAGGGGCTGGCCACTTTGTGGGTGAATGGAGAGAGAGTTGCCAGTGTCGCTGGGGTAGCCGAGGGGCACATATTGCCTGGTGATGGATTCATTCTTCTTGGGCAGGAGCGCAGCCGGTCGGGTATCTACAAAAATCTGGACTCATCGGTAGCCTTCACTGGAAAGATGACAGGAGTAAACATGTGGGACCATGTGCTGGAAGCTGAAAGGATAAAAGAGTATGCCAAAGAAGACGGATCATGTGATAATCGTGGGAATGTGATTGGATGGGGTGTCTCAGAGATCATTCCACATGGAGGTTCTCAGTACATTAACTGAAGCTACACAATTTTTGTACATTAATAGGAAGAGATATTATATTGTAAAGTATCAATGTGTTTGTATTGACCTAAATGTTTTATACCACTGCTTTTAATTCTTGTTCATTTCAAATAAAGCTTAAACACTTCACAAAAATTTAATCAAAACAGTTTAATTTTGTGTTTTTTTGTTTGTTTTTGTTTTGATGCATAAATGAGAAACTTGCATTAGAATGATATTAATTTGTCAAATGAGTACAAAGCTAATAAATTCTTGTGGTGTGCCTTAGTTAAACTAATTAATGGACTACAAATAGCAGATCTGTTTCTGTTGTTCCCAATTTTACATTTTAATGACTTAAGGTGGGGCAAGTCTGGATTTATTTACAGCACCATGCTGGACATGACTGTTTACATTGTTCACCAATAATTTGAAACAGATTTGCCCTCTCTTGTAGTTTATGTGCAATTTACAATGTGTGGCTGGCTTAATGCTGCATTGGTGTCATTCTAATGTGACTATTGCCAGTTGGTTCAGTCTGACTTCAAATAATACAAAATAAACCCAAGCAAGGCGTATACCTAAACCATTGTGAATGTGTTAAATTACACACTGTACATTAAATGTTTATTACACTGAGCTGTGTTTTCCAGTGCTATCAGAGTCATAAGGTCATAATAGCCCTCATGTGTTGACTGACCTATTTTTTTAATGTGTATGACAAGCCTAAAGACACTACAAACAACCATGGTCTGGACTGTGGTAACACTTTACAATACGGTTTCATTTGTTAACATTAGTTAATGCATTATTAATCATGAACTAAGAATGAATAATATATTTTGACAGCATTCATTAATATTTGTTAAATGTTAATTCAAATACAATTGTTCATTGTTTGTTCATGTTAGTTCATAGTGCATTAAACTATTGTTAACATATACAACTTTTAATTCTTAAAATGTTATAGAGAGAGAGAGAGAGAGAGAGAGAGAGAGAGAGAGAGAGAGAGAGAGAGAGAGAGAGAGAGAGAGAGAGTTTAAAAATAGCACTGTGTAACAAATCTTTTATTTTAATTTGTTGGTTCCTCTGTAGTAAGTGTTTTTTCCTAATTGCTTATGCCTCAAAAGTATAGAAAATTCCTATTATTCCCTACAAACTTTGCTTTTGTGACCAGGACAGTGATATTTTTAAATTCTGATAATTTGAGTAAACTTGGAGTAACTTCTAGAACTTTCAGTAATATAAATAGTAGTATAACTACAGGGGCCTTAAGCCCACCAGTTCAGTTTAGTCCCAGCTGCCCTAAGTGGATACATGCATTTTTCTGAGATGGCATCAAGAAGCTGCAAGCATCCGGCAGACACATTTTGCAATGTCTGCGGCCAATTTATCAAAACAAGAGCGAAAATGTACTCCATGGAAGCATCTGCTAGGATGTGTGAGGCCTACAAGGCATATTTCGGCATGCCTGTCAGGGATCAAGACAAACCCTGGGCACCTCATTTCACCTGCGAGCACTGAAGAAAAACTCTGGAAGGTAAGATGGACACTTGTTGCTCAGAATTTTATGATATAAAATGTTGTTAATTTTTTTAAATGTTTTTTTGGGGGGACGCCTTTGGGACAGCAGGGACACCAATGCGCGCTACCACAGGCGGGACTGGCCACAGCAGACCGATTTCTCTGTGGGGAGGAACAACGTCAAGTGGGAGCCACTGGTGGACCCCCTGCATGTGCTAATGCCACCACTGCACATCAAATTGGGCCTTAAGGAACAATTTGTCAGAGCTCTAGATAAGGAGTCGGCAGCCTTCAAGTATCTTCAAGACTTCTTCCCTAAGCTGTCTGAGGTAAAGTTCAAAGCCGGTGTCTTCGTCGGACCACAGATAAAGAAGATCCTGGAGTGCAATTAATTCCCCAGAAGCTCACTAGTAAGGAGAAAGCAGCTTGGAACCGCTTTGTCGCAGTGGTTGGGGGGTTCCTATGCAATCACAAGGCTGAAAACTATGTGGAGCTGGTTGAGACTCTGGTGAAGAACTACGGCACAATGGGCTGTAGTATGTCCCTCAAAGTCCATATCCTTGATGTCATCTTGATAAATTCAAGGAGAAAATGGGAGCATACTCGGAGGAGCAAGGCGAGCACTTCCATCAGGATACAGGACTTTGAACATGTGTAGTCAGATCTTAATTCGAGACTTAAAATAGGAAGTTTCAGTAATTCGCCCCTAAGAATATTGCTATTGTTTTCAAAGTAACTTCACTAAAATAACTTCACAACAGTAGTATCAAACTGAATTTTGATATAGATAAATAGCCTGCAATTTTTTTTATACTTTCCGTTTTTATACTTTCCTTCTTAAGGATAAAGAATTACAAAGGCAAGGCTATGCTCTCATTGAACTGAAACTTTCAGAAACGGTTTAAATGTAGAATTTGTTTCAAATGTTGTCGTCTGCGCATTGGCCTCTGGGTGGTAGTTTCCTCAAAAGGGAGGAGTTGAGGAGAACAAACTGGCAAATATAATGATGGTTCTTTCTGAATGACACGTATGAGAGTTTAGAAAACAGCCAATTCATAGCCATTTGCCTTATAGAGGCAACATTTCACGTTAGGACTAAGTATCTACAATTAGAGTTAACATGAGAAGTATTTGATAAAGAAATAGCTGCGCCCATTAAAGGGACAGCATCGCTACGACATAGCGAAATAAATGTGCGTTTCGTAAACATTTTATGTCACTGAAGAATTGGATGGAACATAGTCTTTATCGACGACTCCCGATGAGGAAAGGATGGGGAAAGGCATTTGCTCGAGACGACAGAGAACAATATTTCAGTCTTTCTTACTTCTCATCTTTGTCTGCGGGACGATATGTGCCTTCATGATCTCTTATGAGATGCATAAAGAGTTGAAAAAGACAGAGGCGACAGCGTTGAAGTATCAACAGCATCAGGAGTCACTTTCTGCACAGCTGCAAGGTAACGAAAACGAATGAAAACATAAAACGGCACTTAGCATTAGCCTGATTATGGATGGATGGTTCTGTGGAGATTTCCATTCAAACTTACTTGCCCAATTTAGTTAGAATGCCATGTCATCATTATATAATAGGCTACATCATCATAACACTTCGCTCGAAATCTGAAAACAGACATATCATTAATAATATAATATAATATTGTAAAATATTATTATAATATTAAACTGGCACATAAAAATTTAATTGTTTACACACTTAATCCTGGTTCCTTTAGTTATTTGCATTCAATTTATTTCAGTTGGTGTCTAGGGGTAATTCTCTCAAAACAAATGTCAAGAAAATGCCCTGGTCCTATAAAGAAACAAATAATACATTTTATTAAACATATCACAGACAATTTTTAATAGAAAAAAAAATGTCTGGACATGTTACAGTAATAAGAACTGAGTGGTAAACTGTGCGTAAGTGTTGCTCAAAAAAATCCTAATGGTCCTAAATATAGAATTATTTATTTAATTTAAGGGTAAAAATATGACCGGTAATTTTCCCTAACAAGTTTTGTGGAAATCACCCATCTGAATGGGGTCTTTGAGAAACTTAGATAACACTACATTGAGAATTTTCACCTCTCTGTGCCATTTTGGGGGCTACTTGTGCTCATATTTACTCTCTGACTTTCTCTTTTGTCTTCAGTGGTATATGAGCATCATTCTAAACTAGAAAAATCCCTCCATAAAGAGCGACTTGAGCATAAGAAGGCTGAAGAGGGTAATGTCCTGTTCATTATTCAATCATTAATTTCCTGATATACACAACCCACTTTATCTGAATGTGAATTGATAATGATAATGAAAGATAATGATAATGATTACGTTTCACTGAATACAGTGTGTTGTAAATTTGTTTTTAAAAGCTGTTATTGAATGTCAATACATCATAGATTTCCTTTTGTTTAAACGGGAATCACAAAAGGCCCTCAACAAAGAGAAGGTAAGACTAGAATCTAAAGCTGATAGAGTTTGATTACTGATTATGTGTAAACATGACTGAGCTGTTATAGCTGACATGGTTTTAAGATGCAAAATAACTATGTTTGGTTTGACCTAACAGCAAGAGTCGACCTATCGACTGAATTCTCTGCATACAGAGCACCAGATCCTAAAGGTGAGATGGAATTCCTAATGGGAGTTATTAAAAAAGCATTTAAAAAAATTCTAAAATGCAATTACACATTATATGCACATTGTAATTTTCTTTGCTGCTTTAATTGTTGAAACTGTATCTGATACAACCATATAAATGTAATGTGAAACATAACAATAATTCTTCTCTCGGTTGTCGACTTCAATACGATCAGGCCCAGCATGAAGACTTGAGAATGCAATATTATGAACTTCAAGAGAAGCACCAAAATCAAGGGGAAGATCACGAACATGTTCTGGATCAGCACAAGCAGGAAATGGACCACTTGCAGAGAGAGAAGGAGGCTGATATATCCAGACTGAAAGGTAATCCAGTGTATTACTAATATTCCTATTTTAAGGGATAGTTCTCCCAAAAATGAATAATTTACTCAGCTAATGCCATCCGAGATGAAGACACAAATTAAGATAGATTTTTAGAAAGCTCTGTAGGTCCTCACATTGCAAGTGAAAGGGTACCAACATTTTAAAGCTCTGAAAGTCACATAAAAGCAGTATAAAAATAATCTATGAGACTCATCTTCAGAAGTGATATGATATGTGGGTGAAAAACAGACCAATATTTAAGTCAGTTTTTACCATAAATTTGCCTCCCTGCTTAGTAGGTGGGGATATGCACGAAGAATGCAAATCGCCAAAAACAATAGAAGAACAATGTGAAAATGGATATTGATTGTAAAAAAAAAAAAGGACATAAATATTGATCTGTTCCTCACCCACACCTTTCACATCGCATCTGAAGATATGGATTGAACCACTGGAGTCATATGATTACTTTTATGCTGCCTTTATGTGCATTTTGGAGCTTCAGACTTTTGGTACCCATTCACTTGCATTGTGAGGATCTACAGAGCTGAAATATTCTTCTAAAAATCTTCGTTTGTGTTTTTGTGCCACATTTGGCATGCAAGAATTGGATGCAAGAATTAGCATTTTTGGATGAACTATCCCTTTAAGTCCTCATGTTTAAAAGAATAGTTCACCCAAAAATAAAATTGTTTAACATTAAAGAATCTGTATGACTTTTTCATACATGTAAAACAAAAAGAGAAATGTTGTAATATTCTCAATCCACTCTTTTCTATGAAAATGAAATTGAATTGGGACTCAGTCTGGCACAGCTCCAAAATGAAAAAAAAAACAAAACAAAAAAAACACCATAAAAGTTTAATTACAGTAATCCATATGACTCATGCACTATATTCCAAGTCTCCTAAAGACATAAGAATACTTAGTGTGATGAACAGATTTTGTATTCCATTGAAGATAGAAAGTCACTTGTATTTTTGGAGCAACATGAGGCTGAGTAAATTATGATAGAATTTGTATTTTTGTGAAACTATTCATTTTAGGATCCTTTTCTATCCATTTAAAAAGCACCCCTCTGTATACCTTTGCTAGATCCCTTTATCTCTTAATTTTCCCCTTGCAGAGAATGTATACAATCTTCAAGAGGAGAACAGACAGCTGCGGAAAGCTCATCAGGACATCTACACACAGTTACTTGATGTGCAGGTTAGAGAATGTACAAAAGATTCTGGGATATATTATGTGATTTGGGTTTAAAGGGAATTTTAATTTGCATGTAGTATTTCTGAAAAGATAATTGCGGAAAAGGAAACATAATTGCTGTCACTCATAATTGTGAACTCTTACTATTAAACACTATCATACTAAAAATGACAGTGAAATTCTTTCTTAAAATTGCAGGAGCAGCACAAGAATCTAAAAGCTTCAAAAGATGGTCTTACACTCACATTAGAAGACCATAAAAATGCACTTGTTGCAGCCCAGGTAATTCACAGTCCTGACTGCTGCTTTAGGCTTAGTGTGATCAGGATGTATTTGTGCATGTATCATGCTTGGTGTATATCACATTCCTTCACTGCATGCTGCAACACTTTTAACTCAGCAAATAACAGAACAATTCTTGTACATTATTTATATCTCCAGTTAACTGGAGCAATGCTGCCCAGTTTAACTCTGGCTGTCAACATACTAATTCTCAGTGCCTAATATACAATGTTTATTATTAATGTGAGAAAATATATACAGGTGGAGCTTATTTCGTAGGACATGTCTAGCTATGCATACCCCCTGAGTATGTCTAAAGACTCAGATAACAGGTCATCTTTTTCTGTGCCTCAGGGTGCAGCTTCAGCCATAATGACTACAGATGTGTTCCCATCCTGACAGTTGACCTGTGTGAGTGATGCATGTTTGCCAGCCATTAACATTCTGCTGACATCAGTGACTGAACAGTTTGAGCTGATTGAATATTTAGATAAACTCACTAAGTGCCTCTGTGTGATGCATTCTAACATTAAAATGGCTTATACACCTTTTATTTTATCTTTTTTTTTTTTACATCAAATGGCATAACGTCTCTGCAATAACATCATGTGATACAAACACAAATATGGTGTATATTTATTAGGGCTGTCAATCGATTAAAATATTTAATCGCGATTAATCGCATGATTGTCATGAGTTAACTCGCGATTAATCGCACATTTTTATCAGTTCTAAATGTACCTTAAATTAATACTTTTCAAGTTTTGAATACATTAATCAACATGGGTGTGGACAAATATGGATGCTTTATGCAAATGCATGTTTATTATTAGTGAAACCATACTCAACATAGCATGAAGACTAGACATCTATCAAAGGTCATATATGTTTTTCAAAGAACTTTGTTCATGTCTATTAAACACATGGGGAAAAGAATATAGAAAAACCACAGGTTCCCATTATTTCTCTTTCTTTGCACTGAGCCAGTTGCTCAAACAGACGAGCCTGTTTACATTTTCAGATGACAGGGCAGCTCGCTTTTTCTGAACAATATTTTAAACTCGACGTGCTGCGGTGATAACTTAATTCACATCGACAATAAATGCAGACAACATTTGTCTTGTCGACAGAACCATCAGACATCGTTTTGTATATGAATTTTCCGTTCAGAAGACCCAATTTTCTTTCTCCATTTCTGTTTGCTGCGGAATTCTTTACATCTATCACTTTACGTGCATCTCTAACTCTCCAACTACGGGCTAGGCCACGGGTCAAACAGATATTGCGCGTTGCGTTAATCGCGCGTTAAAAAAATTAGTGTCGTTAAAATGAATTTTAGTTAATGCGTTATTAACGCGCTAATTTTGACAGCCCTAATATTTATACATCATATAATGTGTAGTATAATGTGTAGCAGGCAATTACCATTATTTCAGAAAGTGCTCCAGTCTCCAGACTACCTTTAGAGATAGAAAATTCTCAAATAAAAATAAGGGGGTTCCTTGGCAACTATGGTTGGGAACCGTGAACCGATCCTTATTCAGAACTGGAACCGATTAATTTTCATGGTTTAATGTTTTGTTAATGATTCACGAACGAGCATTCTTCTACCAACGTAACTCTGTAATAATATACTCTTAACTGCGTCTGAATATCCATACTTCCTTACTATATATTATGCCAAAAACAGTAGTCCAATGGAGCTGAATCCTCAGTAGTTATAAAACGGTATGTGAGGAATACCTGGATTATACTATTTACAGCGAGATTCTGAAGTGCGAATCGACTGGACACTTCACGATTCCATAATAATCCCTCAGGAGCTGAGGAGATATCACATTGAAAGGGATCATGACATGAGGAAACAAATTTTCCTAGATCTTTTGGCATATAAGAGGTCATTGTGCTATAAAAACATATTGTAAGTTTCAGAACTCAAAACTTCCTCAACACTGCAAAAAGGGCATTTGTTGAAAACAAGCTGCCAAAATCACTCATTCTCTATTTCCTCCATATTTTGATGTCACACTGTGGTAGACATTTGCATCTGACTGCCTTTGTCTACACCTACTTAACCTTTAATCACTTTCGTAGCCCCGCCCAGTAGTGGTGAGCAGTGAGATGACAAGGAGAAAGTAGGTCAGTCAACATCAGGGAGCTAATCATAACAGTCGGTGTTTACTGTAAAGTTTTAAAGGGGTCATGTCATGAGGTAAATTCCAGAACTCAGAACTTAATCCCCAAAAGCATTTATTGAAACCAAGCTGCCAAAATGCCCCATTCTCTACTTGGGGTACTCATTCTTTCAAGACGGCCTCTACAGCAACAAGTCAATGCCTATTTTAAAACCATCGTACCCATGGCCCTCCCACTGGTGCTCACTTGGCTCATAAACAGAGTCAAGGAAGGACAAAAGGCCTACTGTCTGTGGCCTAACTTCTTCTGAACACAAAAGGGGACCCATCTGGACTATGTTGAATTATTTTTGTATACAAACATGTACCACACAGACATCTTTGACTGTTGTCATCTCTCTAGCATGCTTTTAAAAGACGCAGTGTCAAGTTTAAACTCTGAAGAGAAGATGTGTAAACTGCTCAACAAACTATCCTTTCACCTATCAGCACTATTTTTAATTGTTGATGTATGTAAACATGCACTAGATTGAGGTCTTTTACCATTTTGATTTGTTTCCGGCGATGGGCACCTCAGTGCGGGATAATAAACTGGATATTTGCGTCTTGTGAAGCAGTCATAAATGAGTCATTGCCAAGGAATTGTCACTGAAGGATATGGGACAGTAAAAAAAACACTATTGGACTCGTCATTAAACAGTTACATTCATTAATATTTCAAGTGTCATGATTGTTTATGATACTTACATGCTGTCTACACAGGGTACGCCCATTGACGGGAATAAGAAAATGGAACAAGACATTTGTTTGTTTGCTGTTAGAGTGACGCGCCGCAATGGATGCTTCCATGGTAGACAGCATCATTGATTATAGCATCCGGTGTAGACAGGGTGTGAGTGTTAACAGTTTTGCTTGAGATGAATAGTGTAATGGATGCAGTGTGTTGGATGTGCGTTGTGTAAACTATGTACATTTCTAATGTTTTGTTGCTTGTTTATTCTCTTCAGATTGAGTTTAAAAAATGGCTGAATATGAGGGGCTGCACACTGTTAGCCAGTCATAATAGAGGGTTTTACACTGAAGTTTAAAGGAGGAGCTGTGGCAAAAATGTAGCTTTTCAGAAAGATGGTCAGAGATGAGATCATATATTACAAAATTATGACTGTGTTGCTGAAAAAAAAAACTTTACTAACATTATCAGTGGAGCTCAGTGAAGATAATGAATCATATATATATATATATATATATATATATATATATATATATATATATATATATATATATATATATATACATACATACAGGTCCTTCTCAAAAAATTAGCATATTGTGATAAAGTTCATTATTTTCCATAATGTAATGATAAAAATTAAACTTACATATATTTTAGATTCATTGCACACCAACTGAAATATTTCAGGTCTTTTATTGTTTTAATACTGATGATTTTGGCATACAGCTCATGAAAACCCAAAATTCCTATCTCAAAAAATTAGCATATCATGAAAAGGGTCTCTAAACGAGCTATTAACCTAATCATCTGAATCAACTAATTAACTCTAAACACCTGCAAAAGATTCCTGAGGCTTTTAAAAACTCCCAGCCTGTTTCATTACTCAAAACCGCAATCATGGGTAAGACTGCCGACCTGACTGCTGTCCAGAAGGCCATCATTGACACCCTCAAGCAAGAGGGTAAGACACAGAAAGAAATTTCTGAACAAATAGGCTGTTCCCAGAGTGCTGTATCAAGGCACCTCAGTGGGAAGTCTGTGGGAAGGAAAAAGTGTGGCAAAAAACGCTGCACAACGACAAGAGGTGACCGGACCCTGAGGAAGATTGTGGAGAAGGACCGATTCCAGACCTTGGATGACCTGCGGAAGCAGTGGACTGAGTCTGGAGTAGAAACATCCAGAGCCACCGTGCACAGGCGTGTGCAGGAAATGGGCTACAGGTGCCGCATTCCCCAGGTCAAGCCACTTTTGAACCAGAAACAGCGGCAGAAGCACCTGACCTGGGCTACAGAGAAGCAGCACTGGACTGTTGCTCAGTGGTCCAAAGTACTTTTTTCGGATGAAAGCAAATTTTGCATGTCATTCGGAAATCAAGGTGCCAGAGTCTGGAGGAAGACTGGGGAGAAGGACATGCCAAAATGCCTGAAGTCCAGTGTCAAGTACCCACAGTCAGTGATGGTCTGGGGTGCCATGTCAGCTGCTGGTGTTGGTCCACTGTGTTTTATCAAGGGCAGGGTCAATGCAGCTAGCTATCAGGAGATTTTGGAGCACTTCATGCTTCCATCTGCTGAAAAGCTTTATGGAGATGAAGATTTCATTTTTCAGCACGACCTGGCACCTGCTCACAGTGCCAAAACCACTGGTAAATGGTTTACTGACCATGGTATTACTGTGCTCAATTGGCCTGCCAACTCTCCTGACCTGAACCCCATAGAGAATCTGTGGGATATTGTGAAGAGAAAGTTGAGAGACGCAAGACCCAACACTCTGGATGAGCTGAAGGCCGCTATCGAAGCATCCTGGGCCTCCATAACACCTCAGCAGTGCCACAGGCTGATTGCCTCCATGCCACGCCGCATTGAAGCAGTCATTTCTGCAAACGGATTCCTGACCAAGTATTGAGTGCATAACTGAACATAATTATTTGAAGGTTGACTTTTTTTGTATTAAAAACACTTCTTTTATTGGTCGGATGAAATATGCTAATTTTTTGAGATAGGAATTTTGGGTTTTCATGAGCTGTATGCCAAAATCATCAGTATTAAAACAATAAAAGACCTGAAATATTTCAGTTGGTGTGCAATGAATCTAAAATATATGTAAGTTTAATTTTTATCATTACATTATGGAAAATAATGAACTTTATCACAATATGCTAATTTTTTGAGAAGGACCTGTATATATATATATATAAAGAGCATTTCAAAACGGAGCATTTCTTACAGAGGGTCAGAATAAAGGTGGAAAATTTCCAAAAAATGTCTATATTTATTTTGCTAATTTTATAAGTGAACCTCAAGGAACATATTAAATAAAAAAAAAAAAAAAGGCATATCATGACCACTTTAAAAAGCTGGATTTGAAAGAACGTCGGTGAATTGCAAGTTGGACGGCTCTTTCCAACTGTAAGTGCCATATACTGTATACTAAGAAAGTTGTTCATTGTGCATAAATGGTGATTTTTTTAAAAAAAAATTTTTACAAAACCAGAGTACATTATTTTCACAGTTGTTGTGAATACATTATATATTTGGGTCACAGTCAATACCCATATCCCTGGAGGAAGTACAGTATATCCAGAATTTATTCATACTACTCGCATGTGCTATGATTCTCTGTTGTCTGCCCTGTGTTTTACCAGTGTCATCTGTTCCTCCGGACTACACTTCCCATAATCCCCTGCTCGTATCACTTCTAGATGTTCCCCATTGTTTTCACCTGTGTGTCGTTTACCCAATCATTCCCTCATGTATATAATGCCCTGTTTTTCTGTTCTTTGTTGGTTGTTAATCCCCTGTTCATGCGCCAGTTCCAGTCCTGTTTGTTTTACATCTTGGTTTCTTGTCTTGCCCTGTTTCTGCACTTATCCTGCTCTGTATTCTGTTATTAAAGTAGCTGTGTTTAGTTCCTGCTCCTGTTATATCTCTCTCTCTCTCATTGCTTCAGAAAACATTAACAACCGACAAAGGAGAACAGGAAAACAGGGCATGATATATATACATGAGTGATAATTAGGTAAATGACACACAGGTGAAAAAAAATGGGGAACAGCTGGAAGTGATAAGAGCAGGGGATTATGAGAAGTGTTGTCCGGGGGAACAGATGACATGGGTAAAACACAGGGCAGACAACAGTGAATCATTACAGCATGCATACCTGAAGTACGTACTGTTCATCAAATACAGTACATATTCAGACAGTATGCGATTTTGAACGCAGGGACAGGTCATGTTTCCTGCATTGCTATTCAGCAGTGCTGGAATGCTGCAGCAAATCTACAGCAAATGAATAACTAACACCTGTATATGCATGTGTGTGTGTGTATATATATATATATATATATATATATATATATATATATATATATACACATTTTTAAGAACTATACAATGAGAATTGTACATTTCAGATGTTGGAAAACACACACACACAAAAACAGTAGTAAACAGGTGCCAGAGAACAATAAAATGAATAAAACAAAGAGGAAAGGGGTGCCACTTATGGAACAATATCATACTTGCTTAAAATACTGCAGGCTCTAATCACCTTTTTACATTTACATTTGTATATCTCATTACAATATTGGTTGAAATAATTTTCAAAGTGAAAATAAATTAGTTTGGAGTCAGACCATTTCATTTTATGAATGTGAAACTTTCCCATTAGAATTAACAATTGTATAAGATATGCTTTTTCTTTATTAATTTGTGGTCATTGAATTATACTATTATGTAATCTTCACTCAGCTATAAAGCAATGTGCAATTTCTGATTAATTAAACATTCCACATCAACCATTAAATAATTTATACAAGGAAAAAATAAATGAAAAATGGTTTCCTTGTCATTTTTACAGAAGTCGCAAGAGTAATCAATATGCAGTTTAAAACGCTCCAGCTAATGCTTTGCTGGATATATTCTATGCATTATTTTAAAAGAAACTTATTTTATTTTATTATTGATGTAAAATGTATCCACTGTTCTCCAGGCTTTATGCCAATTCAAGTCTCCAAACACAGAAGACCAAAATAATGAGCTGGCAGATATACAATGTTATTTAGTATATTTCTAATGTAATTATTTGAAACTATTTGTATTACAAATGAATATTTTATCCTTAAAGTCAGCTAGATTTTGTTCTTTCTCTGCCCATGTTTTCTTGGGAGAATCAATAACTTTTTGAGGATTGCGTCCATTACAAATGCAAATTCCTTAGATCTATCTGGTATTTTAAATGTATGCAAAAATTCTCTATATGTTAACAGAATTCTGTCACTGTTTAATAAATGACTGACTAAAATAATATCATTCTCAAACCATAGATCTAAAAATAGAGATTTATTTTTGTATAGAATGTCTTTGTTGTTCCAAATATAGTATCTCCTTGGAGAAAAATTATACAGGCCAGTGTCCGAGCCTTGAGAGTTTCTTTATGGAATTTTGCAAGCTTAACTGGTGTATTTTGTCAATTGAATAATTACACTTCAATAAAAATGAGGTCACCCATTTGCTTGAACAGATAGTTGGGAAATTAATTCCAAATGCTGTCTTTGTTCTTTAAATATTGAATAATCCAATTTATTTTAAATACATTGTTTAAAGCATCATAACTCAATACCTCTAAACCACTAAATATACAACTCTACCTCCCAAAAGAATAACTCTTATCAACCAGTTTGTTTAAGTGAATCAAAGGCTTGCTGAATCGCAAGCCTTTCATTTCACCAAGTCCAATTTGCGAGAATTAAATAGTAACTGCATGTAACGCAGTTCAATGGAAAGGAGTAGGCGAGAACTGGCTTGACGATGTAAATAATATTTTAATGAGAAACTTAACAAAAAGCACAAACACACACACACATGACGGACATGTCCGTAAACGATCTCTCTCTCCCGCACCACCGTCCAAAATCAGCCTTTATCCCTCTCCGAGGCTCAAATAGCCCGATAAGGGACTGGGTGTGTATAATCACGACCTGGCCCCGCCCTCCGCCCTGTCACACTGCATTTTACTGAAAATTTTGTATTTTTTTCCTCAAAAGTATTAAAAGAGTCATGAATGATATTAAGGTATCAGAATCGTTAAGAGGAATTGGAACCAGAATGTTTTAATTCCTTAAGATTCTCCTTATTTACAACAATTATTTATGAAGGTTACAATATATGACAGAAATATATTTCAAATTATGACCACTACATTTGCACTTGGTTGTTTATTTAGTTTATGTCTTAGAGTCTCTCTGTGCTTTGTTTCATTGCATCAAGCCTCATTCTGTATGACTTTCGTACCTTATCTATAGATCAGAAATTATTACTTCAAATATTTTTGTTGTTTGAATAAAGCTTCAGGTGGAAGAACTGAGGCAATTAAAGGAGAATCACTATAAAGCATCCAATGCAGTCCAAGCAGCTAAGATCGATACATTACCCACTGCAACCACACACAGCCATGAACTGGAGGCAGTAGAACACAGGAAAAGACCAAATGAAGATCTGGATTTTAAGCCTAATCTGGTACACAAGAAAATCACTTATTCACAATAGATGTTGTCACCAGCAATGCTTTATTCTCGTTATTCTTATTTCCTACTGTAGTTTTAAGTATATATTTGTAGGCCATTTTGGCTGGTTTTTAAACTTCCAGATGAGATGTAATACAACAATCATGTTAGCATGTGACTATGGCTAATATGAATGTCTTATCACCAAGCCACACTACACTTTGGTCATATGGATTTTTGTGCTTTACAGGTGGAAGGATATCAGGGAAAGGGAAATGTGTTACCCCCTCAAGGTGTGTTGGATATCAATGAGACCAAAGTTGAAATGAAGCAGCTGCCTCAAATTGATGTTTTTGCAGAGGGAAAAGGGCAGAAAGAGGAAAGAAGCACATCAAAGGATGGAGGAGGAGAGGATGAGAGGAAACAGGCAGCGCTGGAACATTCCTTATCAAATCTAGAAGAGCAGAGCATTAACCCGAGTAACACTCTAAGCCAAACCTTGGAGAAAAAGACACAGACAGAGACACTCCACAGAACCAAAGAACACTTTGAGGCTTTGGATCAAGTTATTGCTGAAGGCAAGGAAAAATATTATTATTATTATTTTATTTTTTTGTGGTGATAAGGGTTTGAATGTATAATATTTTATTAAAGGGATAGTTCACTGAAAATTGAAAATTCTGTCATTAATTCCTCACCATCATGTTGTTTCAAACCCATATGAATCTCTTTATTCATGAAACTCAAAATGAGATGCTAGGTGGAATGTTAGTCTCAGTCACCACCTTTCACTTTTATTGCATCTTTTTCACCCATACAGTTATTCTGCCCAACACCTCCTTTGGTGTTCCATGGAAGAAAGAAAGTTATACGAGTTTGAAAAAACACAAGGGTAAGTAATTGATGACAGAATGTTCATTTTTTATGAACTATCCCACTAGGCAAAGGGCTCTGAAATCAAAACTACCACAATGCACTAGTAAACAAAACTATAGCCAAAAAGTCATGTGGCCATTTTTGGTCCTCAAACTTGCAGATGACTGCAAAAAAAAAAAAAAAACTCAACTAAAGTTTACATTATGTTACATATGTTAACTTTACCTAATGATTTCTGATGAAATACAGGGAATGCTGTGCAATTACACCATGATTTGACAGGACAAGAAGGTGTGAAAAATATTGAGAACACTCAAAAGCATGATAAGGTACATCTGATAAGACAGTTTACATGTTATTTAGTGTCTCTTTGTTGTCCATTTCATCTTATCTAACATTGGATTTTCTGTACATTTAAGCTTTTTCTCCACAGATCAAAGTCTTTGCAGTAAGAACTGTTAGTTGACATTGAAAAGCAAATCACTTTCTTCAAAGTTTTAACATAGAAATACCATTTGAGTTAAAAAATAAATAAGACAATTAATTACATTTTTCTCTCTCTTAGAATGGCTTATTTGAGAAGAGCCTGGGAGTAAGTGACCTGAACTCTGAGAATGAGGCCAACAATCTCAAAAAAGAGGATGAATTTGAAGAGGCAGAAAAAGAAACAGAGGATAAGCCCAATATGAACAAGGACAGGCCTGAGGAGGATGAGCAGCTTGTGGTGAGACATCAGGATGAGGTCCACTAAAGGACAAAAACAAGCTCCACTTTACTACATTTACATTTATTCACTTGGCAGACACTTTTATCCAAAGCGACTTACAAAAGAGGAATAATACATCATAAGCAATTCATCTTAAGAACACAGCAGCATGAAAAGTGCTGCATTACATAGTTTCAATTGCATCAGAATAATAGTATGCCAGACAAAAAAAACGTTATATATATATATATATATATAGTCAAGTGCTCATGGAAAAGATGTGATTTTAGCTGTTATTTGATTACAATAAGGCGCCTCTCATTGGCCTTGAATTTGATATGTGCATCAAATGGCAGCCAGTGAAGAGAGACAAGGAGTGGTGTGACATACGCTCTCTATGGTTTGTTGAAGACCAGACGTGCTGCTGCATTCTGGATCATTTGCAGATGCCTAATGCAGGGAGGCCTGGAATGAGTACAGTAATTTAGTCTAGTTATGACAAGTGACTGAACAAGGAGTTGTGTGGCATGTTGAGAGAGGAAGGGTCTTATTTTTCCGATGTATAGAGTGTAAATCTACATGATTGTGCTGTCTTTGAGATGTGGTCTATGAAATGTAGTTGGTTGTCAATGGTTACCCCTGGGTTTCTGACTGTTTTGGAAGGCATTATTGTAGATAACCCAGCTGAATAGTGATGTTGTTCTTAACAGCGGGGTTGGCTGGAAAGACCAGGAGCTCAGTCTTTTCCAGGTTAGTTGCAGGTGGTGTTCTTTCATCCAGGTCGAGACATCTGCCAAGCAGCCCAAGATCAGAGAAGTCACAGTGAGGTTGTTGGGCTGGAAAGACAAGTAGAGCTGTGTGTCATCTGTGTAGCAGTGGTAAGAGAACCCATGTGCTTTAATAATGGTTCCCAGTGATGTTGTGTGTTTAGAGAAGATAAGTGGTCCAAGCACTGAGCTCTGAGGTACCCCAGTAAGTAGCTGATGTTACTTGGACACATCACCTCTCGAGGCTTCCTTGAAAGACCTACATGAGAGATACCAGAGAGGACTTGAACCAGCTAAGCACAGAGTAGAGAGGGTGGACAGGAGGATCTGATGGTTGAATGTGTCAAAGGCTGCAGATAGGTCCAGTAGATTAAGGATGGATGATCTGGATCCAGCTCTCGCCTATCTCAGCGAATCGGTGACAGACAGCAGGGCAATCTTGGTGGAATGTCTACTTGTGAAGCCTGACTGATTGTCATCCAGCAGCTTGTTCGGTGAGAAATTGGCAGAGATCAGATTGAAAACTACCCTTTTGAGTGTTTTTGTACTTCTATACTGACTGCAAAAAGTTTGTAGTGATCATGACCTTCGGCATTTTCACATATTTTACATTTAAAGCCGAAGTGTGTAATTTTTGTTGTTGTTAAAATACTTTCTATACCATTGTAAATGAATGTAACATAATAAAGTGGCTCACAGGCAAGGAAGAGGCGAGAAACCGGCTTAACGTATAAATAATGGTTTAATGAGAAACTCAAAAGACAAACACATAAGACGAAGGACATTGTCCGTAAGGATCTCTCTCTGCCGCACCACCCTCTGCGATCGGCCTTTATCCCTCTCAGTGGCTTGATTAGCCTAATACGGGACCGGGTGTGTCGAGTCACGAGCCGGCCCCGCCCTCAGCCCTCCGCCCTGCCACAATGAATATTAAGTGTTCAATACAAGTTAAGCTCAATGGACTGCATTTGTGGCATAATGTTAAGATTATTTCAAATTGTCCCTCCTTTTCTTTAAAAAAAGCAAAAATCAAAGTTGCAGTGAGGCACTTACAATGGGCTTAAAGGCAGAAATGTGTAGCTTACAATTTTAGAATAGCACTTACATGAATTCTGCTGTAAGAACTAATGTATTATTTGAGCTGCAAAGTTATTTAAATTGTAATTTTGGGGTTTTAGGGTTTGTTGACATTACATCATCATGGCAACGAAGTTGTAAAATTGGCTATAACTTCGCACAGAAATGTTAGTAAGTGATTTTATCACATTCAAATCATGTTAACATGCATATTGCTTATGTTGTTTTGTGGCTATACTTTTCAAATAGTTCATATTTTAATGTTTACGGATTGGCCCCATTCACTTCCATTGTAAGTGCTTCACTGTAACCCAGATTTTTGCTTCTTTTTTTTTTTAGAGAGAGAAAATGAAGGGCAAATAACAATGCTGTTAATTGAGCTTGACTTGTTTTTAACCCAGAATATCCTTTTAAGGTGCAAAGACAACTATAACTAAGCCATTTGTGAGCTGATTTACCTAAATTGTAAGCACTGTGGCAGTGGCAATAAATGGTACTATAAAAACATTGCACTGTTTGTTTGAGTATCCTGACCCTGCATAGCAACATTGGGTCAACCAATGGAATGGGTTTGGGGTGGGACTGTATGTTTGGTGACCAATGGAATACTGGGATGTTCAGTACCTGTTTAAAAACATTAATTATTTTTTTCCAATCAGTTTTATTAGAAATGACACACTTCAGTTTTAAAAATATCAAATATCTAATTATTGTCAAAATATTATTATGTTTCATTATTATTTAGTTAATTGAAACCTGTTTACTAAGTTAGTGTTCGTAGTTGTCTGAAAATAGAATGAAACCTAACTGATTTTAACGCTTAACAGAATAATGATGCACTGTATCACAGGATAATATTTTTTTTTTAATAGGTGGCAGGCAATCCAGAGCAGCAAGAGGAGCAGCCAGATGAACAATATGAGGATGAGTTAGAAAATGGGGTGAGGAAACGCAGGCATTGATTGACTAGTTTCCCGAGGAGGTGATATAAAATGATACATGACAAATGACTTTTTTCCACCTTGTTCCCACTGCAACCTCCATTAGACTCTTGATGACTCAGTGCATGATAGAGAGAAGAGAGCAGAGAAGGTAGAAAATGAAGAAGATCCCTACAGTGAGAATAATGGAGCAGAGGTCAGTCCAATGCTCAAGAAGTCTTTTCATATCAACCTTACACAAGTAGTGGAAATGTTACAGAATAATCTAAACTTTGTTCTGTATTAGTCAAATATGTATTTAGAACATATTTGCAAATGTACTAGAATGTTTTATATGTTGTGGACAAAAATGTTACATTGTATATTTTGAGCACAGAAAATGATAAATGTCATAACAACTGCACGAATAATGAATTGTTTCAGGACCTAGCCTGAATGAAAAATCAGTGGCAGAAACTGGTGTCACTTGGAAAGAGAGCATCCAAGTAAAAGTGATAAAAGAGGATGAAGGAGATCTTAAGGAATCCAATCAAAGGCCTGAGATGTGACGAAGACTGCCTCTGGTGTCTGAGTGGTTTTACACTTCCTTTTTTGACTGTCAGAAAAACATACAATATTTTCTCATTTTAAGAATATATATATATATATATATATATATATAGAGAGAGAGAGAGAGAGAGAGAGAGAGAGAGAGAGAGAGAGAGAGAGAGAGAGAGAGAGAAGCAATGACTAATTTCAAATACAAAGATTTGGTCAGCATTTATATTTAATCAAAGGATTGTATCTTTTCGGTGCAATCTTACTAGGGCAATATGAACTGGTATCCTACCAAATGAAAGAAATGTATGTTACATGTATAAAGAAATATTTCAATGATTTATTTTTTGCAATTTGTTTGAATTAAGCAAATTTGTTTTTAAAATAACATGTAGTACAGACTGTAAATGCTTCCAGTCTTTTCAAATGTAACTTTTTATTTGAAACCTTCGTTTAGATATATTGCTTATATTTGATAACTTCATGCACACATTGTCTTTACCTATCAAGTATAACAAAATGTAACTCTCTAATTATTACCATGAGATCTATTGTTGTGAATTAAAAACCTATGCAATCTTTATGCTTATAAATAGGAACCTTTATATAATAGTTTGGGAATTAGAAGTGGAATGGAAGAATTATTCAACATTAAGAATTACAGCGAATAGAAATTAGTCTTACAGAGATAAAATGTACATGTACTTTGGAAGGATATGGTCATGTATTTTAAATTTGAAACACAAGGACTTAAACATTTTACTTTAAGGAATAGTTCACCCTAAAATAATAATTCTCTCATCATTTACTCACCCTCATGCAACACCCAGATGTGTATGACTTTCTTCTGCTGAACACAAACTTAAGATTTTTAGAAGAATATTTCAGCTCTGTAGTAGCAAGTGAATGGTGTCCAGAAATGTAAAGGTCCAAAAAGCATATAAAACCAGCATAAAAGTAATCCATACAACTCCAGTGATTAAACCATATCTTCAGAAGCTATATGATTGGTGTGGGTGAAAAACAATATTTAAGTCCTTTTTTGCTATAAATTCTCCTCCCTGCCCAGTAGGTGGCTATATGCACAAAGAATGTGAATCGCCAAAAACAAAAGCAGAAGAACGTGGAAGTGAAAGTTGAGATATATAGCAAAAAGTGACTTAAATATTGATCTGTTTCTCACACACACTTGTCATATCGTTTCAGAAGACATGATTTAACCACTGGAGTCGTATTGAATACTTTTATGCTGCTTTTTTGTGTTTTAGAGCTTCAAAGTTTTGGGATCCATTAATTTGCATTGTATGGACCTACATAGCGTAGATATTCTTCTATAACTCTTCTTTTGAGTTCAGCAGAAGAAAGAAAGTCATACACATCTGAGATGGCATAGGGGTGAGTACTTTTTTCATTGTTGGGTGAACTATCCCTTTTAAGACGCATCTGGAAAATTCTTAGTCATGCTTTATTTTTATTTTCTGTCGAATGAGTGTCTCAAATGAAAACGTAGATCTAGATGTATATCTATATTGTATTGTACTGTATTTAAAATATATTTGAGGATGAATGTAGTTTTTTTGTTCACCTTTTAATTTCTTCATGTATTGACTCCTTCTGCAGCCTCTATTTAAACATTTGTTTTATACTGTATTTTTATGATTTGTATGTTGTGATTTTGTATGTGTATTGTTTTGCATATAAAATCAATAAAAATATTCTTATAACAATAACATAAGCTCAAATGAACGCCAGATAGACCGCGCAAGCTAATTTGACAGGGGACGGAAGTCGTCACCTTTCTCACAGTTCAGTGCATAAAAATAACGACTACCGAAGATGAAAACAAAATATATAGCAAAATTCTGTTAGTTTAGCATCACGGAAGTCCTTAGTACTGACCCCTCCACTGTGTGACTTTAAAGACGAAGCCGAGAGCAGGTATTTCTTCATGCTGAGACTGCGTTATGATCATATTACCACATTTATCTGGTAACTTCGATAGCTGGCTTGCTACTATCTTCTTTTGGGAGATTTAGCTAGGTTGCTAACTCTAAAATCATCTGAGCACAAAAGTAAAGCTCAAATAACCACATGACGAGGTCTTTTATCCTAAATAAAGCAGTAGATAAAAATAATGTCTAATATTCAAGAGACATCCCCCGTAATAATGTATGGGATAGCAGGTTAAGTTACTAATGCTAACAACAGCTACTCTCTTTACACTTCGGTTCACCTTGATCTTTTCGTCCACTAAACTACAAAGGTGTTAGATACTATAGCGTAAAGATGCAAACCCTCTCCTGTCCTCTCACAATAATATAAGACACTGTTGTAGCAATACACAATTAGTTTGACCATGAATGATGAAGACAGGTGTAATGCAGGTGTCCACCCACCCTACATTAAACATTTTTAATCTCAATGTGACTCTGATTAAGTGCATCCCTCATAGTGGTTCCCAACCCTGTTCCTGGAGGCCCACCAACATTACACATTTTGGATATCTCCCTAATCAAACACACCTGATTCAACTCATCAGCTCGTTAGTTTAGTCAAGTCAAGTCATATACAGTCGTTCAACCATATACAGTTAGTACAGTACACAGTGAAACGAGACAACGGTCCTCCAGGACCATGGTGCTACATTGGACAAACATAGACCACATGAGACTACACAGATTAATAACATATCTATATAAACGGCATGTGCAAACGTGTGCAATAAGTATGGGACAGTACAATAAATTACCAATTAACAGGACAATAGGCACAGTGAGAGACAGTGCAGCGCCGACCAGTGCACAGTAGTGCAAAAAGATGACAGTTTTTAAATATGACAAATGTAAACATAACATACTATGAGATGGTGTTCTATGGACATAGCAGTTATTGAGGTAGCAGCCAGGTATAAAGTGACAATAATTAAAGTGCAACTCAGGACATGTGTGTGTGTGTGTCAGTCCAGTCTCTTGAGTATTGAGGAGTCTGATGGCTTGGGGGAAAAAGCTGTTACACAGTCTGGCCGTGAGGGCCCGAATGCTTCGGTACCTCTTGCCAGACGGCAGGAGGGTGAAGAGTTTGTGTGAGGGGTGTGTGGGGTCATCCACAATGCTGCTTTGCGGATGCAGTGTTTTTTGTAAATGTCATTGATGGAGGGAAGAGAGACCTCGATGATCTTCTCAGCTGTCCTCACTATCCTCTGCAGGGCTTTGCCGAAATTGTGCAAGTCCCAAACCAGGCAGTGATGCAGCTGCTCAGGATGCTCTCAATAGTCCCTCTATAGAATGTAGTGAGGAGGGGGGGTGGGAGATGTGCTTTCCTCAGCCTTTGAAGAAAGTAGAGACGCTGCTGGGCTTTCTTGGTAATAGAGCTGGTGTTGAGGGACCAGGTGAGGTTCTCCGCCAGGTGAACACCAAGGAATTTGGTGCTCTTGACGATCTCCACAGAGGAGCCGTCGATGTTCAGCGTAGAGCGGTCACTCTGTGCTCTCCTAAAGTCAACAACAATCTCTTTTGTTTTGTCCACATTCAGAGACAGGTTGTTGGCTCTACACCAGTCCGTTAGCCGCTGCACCTCCTCTCTGTAGGCTGACTCTTCGTTCTTGCTGATGAGACCCATCACGGTCGTGTCATCGGCGAACTTAATGATGTGGTTCGAGCTGTGCATTGCTGCACAGTCGTGAGTCAGCAGAGTGAACAGCAGTGGACTGAGCACACAGTCCTGGGTGGGGGGGGGCTGTGCTCAGTGTGATGATAGTGGAGATGCTGTAACCGATCCGGACTGACTGAGGTCTCCCAGTCAGGAAGTCCAGGATAAGAGGGAGGTGTCCAGGCCCAGCAGGTTCAGCTTTCCAATAAGGTGCTGAGGAATTATTGTGTTGAATGCTGAGCTGAATGCACTGCTCAGAGAGATGTTGAAGATGTTGGTAAGAACCAACCAGCTGGTCTGCACATCCTCTGAGCACTCTGCCAGGAATGTTGTCTGGTCCAGCAGCCTTCCGTGGATTGACTCTACGTAGAGTTTTCCTCACATCAGCCGTAGTAAGACAGAGCACCTTGTCGTTGGAAGGAGGGGTGTTCTTCCTCGCCACCACGTCGTTCTGTGCTTCAAACCTAGTGTAGAAGTCGTGCAGCACATCTGGAAGGGAGGCATCTTTGTCACAGGCAACTGATGTTGTCCTGTTATTGGTGATTTCCTGGATGCCCTGCCACATGCGCTGCGTGTCACCGCTGTCCTGGAAATGACTGTGGATTCTCTGGGCGTGTGCGCTTGAGACTCCAAGACCTGAATTGGTTGTGTCAGAAAAGGAGATAAATGTGCAGTGTTGGGGGGGCCCTCCAGGATCAGGGTTGGGAACCACTTCAAATCATTCACTGGTTTAAACAAGTTTTCAATTGATCAAACACATGTACTTTCCAATGTTTATTATGCTATTTTTTGTTTCTGTGGTTATTATAATTTGTACTTTATAATAAATTCTTGAAAAAAAAAAAAAAAAAAAAAAATATATATATATATATATATATATATATATATATATATATATATATATATATATATATATATATATATATATATATACACTATTTTTCACTATTTTTTATAGGTTTACAGGGCTCTAGGGATAACTGCAAGTGAGTTGCCTGGCTCAACTGCCCATTTTTACCTAATGGTGGGCCCTCGTTTGATGGTGACAATGGATGAGATGAAGAATGAAGCTGAGACTTTTTCGATAGTCTCTGTGACATTATACGCAGTCATGTACCCTGTCTTTAATGAGGTATTTTACCATTTTTAACAGTGGTCTGTGAATATTAAAAGTGCAATATTAGTATTAAAGTATTTAATACGACTGCTGGAGAGGAAAAAAACCTGTCAGCAGCACAGACATTACGGGCAGCATTTATCAAAGTAAGATTTCCTGGTTATGTCTTGTATTCCTGAAGAATGTGTCCATTCGTCATCACTTAGGCAAATCCTTAACATGATTTGATTGTGACATGCGTCTGATATGAGTCATTTGATAATACATTTCTGTGTATTACCAAAAAATAGGCCTAACATTCTTTCTCATAAGGCAGAGTAGGAGAACCCATGACTCACTCAGGATATCATATTAAAGATCCTGGACAAGAAGAATGTGGAGATCAACTTCACAGAGTCACTACTGCACATGGCTGCAGATGATGTGGAGGGTAAAAAAACACCATTTGTCTCTTGGTAACTTCCGTCTTTCTCAAACAGCATCTTTCCTGTTGGGTTATTCTGAAATAAATTAGATGACAGTAAGGCTCAAAATAACACTAATGATGATCTGTCTTTCCAGTAATAATCTGAGGAGTCCCTTTCATTCATAGTTAAAAATCAAGACATCATATGCATTATTGTAGGATCTGAACCTGAAAGGTGTATATGATGACTCTAATGTAAGAACTTATGTAACATATTTTGCAGAGTGCATGATTGAAAAACCAGAGCAAGAATTCCAGGACCTGAATGAGAAAGGAAGAGCCCTCAAACATATCCTGAGAAAAATCCCAGACGAGATCAACGACAGAGTGCGCTTTCTACAGACCATAAAGTGAGTATTTCTTCCTTTGTCTTAACCTTAGTTTTATAGTGGTTAAAGAGCTGTGCTGGTGATAGAAAGGCTACATGGTCGAACCCTACAAGGAGCGAGTGAACCACGAGCTATCACTGTTATCTGCTTGAGCAGGACACTTAACCTCAGCTTCTTTAGTGGGATTGTCCCTGTAATAAGTGCACTGTAATTTGCTTTGGATAAAAGCATTTTCTAAATCGATACTTACTGGTGTGATGCTTGGTCACTAACTGCAGAATAAAACTCTTGGAGCCTATGGGTTTTTCCCCTTATAGCTTTGCATAAAGACTAGTGCTTTAGATTTATTCAAGTATTCAGCCAACACATAATCGACTAAGCAGTCTCACAAAGCTTACAATAACATGGATAAATAGACCTCAGGCAATGTTTAAATGTACAAGATTAGTAGACATTTTAACGGGACCTTTTCTCTATTATCTGCCCATTCTCTACTGTCTGACTGCTGAGTCAGTGCTTCTTTAGGTTCATAAATGTATTTATCACTCCAGACCTCTCGCTGATTTCCACAGAGACATAGCCAGTGCTATAAAGGAGCTGCTGGACACAGTCAACAATGTGTTAACATATCAGTATCAGAATCGCAGAGTAAATATTTTTTACTTCACAGAAACTGCTTCCACAGTTGCAAGTTGGGACAAAACTTATTTTACCTGTATACATTCGCCAGATGTGGCTGAAGTTTGTCCTTCTTGGATAAAAATAAAATGTAATTTGTTAATGTGGAGATATTTTCTTATTTCCAGGCACTTGAACACCAAAAGGAGTTTAAGTATAAAGTACACTGAAAAAACTTCAGTGATACACTGAAAACATTCTTCAAAGATGGAAAGTAAACAAGCAGGCAGTGACAGATGCTTGAAGCAGTCATCTGTTGGTGGTTTTACAGATCTTCAGTACTTGTTAGCTGAAAGTGCATTTCTCAATGAAAAATGAGCAGCCAATTGATGTAGCTCTGACTTTTTTCTCTTTCTCACTCACAGGGCAATAAACATCTGTATCAGTGCCAACAGGCTTATCCACCAAACTAACTTGATACTACAGGCCTTCAAAACTGTCGCCTAGGAGACAAAGTTATAATATATGCGGGAGTGCTGAACTAGTTATATGTAATATAAATGAGTCTTGAAAGTATGATTTATAATCCGTGCTTCATTTGCAGGAACCTAAAATGAGAAGTTCAAGACAAAACATGTTAATTTACTCTAAGCTTACAATAATCATGATTTCAACATTCTTGACAGCAACATTACCTTTTCTCTCACTGTTGTTCCACTCAAATGAAAGCCAAAAGACTTTGCGCCTTAAAGTGTTATGCAAAATCCCATATACAAAGTGTAAATATGTATTCTTTCTTTGACATTCAGGCATAAAGAATAAGAAATGAAAATGGTGTATTTAACAGATATTTTGTTATAAATGTTCAATAAATAGATTTTTAATATACTCTGTCCCGAAAGGTTTTGATTTATTCACATAATAAATCACCAGAAATGCACCAAGGAAGTTCAAAACACTGCTTTTATTATGTCTACTCCATAATGTACATTAAGAAGCACAGTTAATGGAAGAAATATTGGACTCTGTGTGTTTAAGTGGAAATTTAATGATCAGTGTAACGTCTGAGTAGAGACAGAAGGGTGTGTCCTGGGCTGAAAGATGCCAAGTATAGTGGAGCTTAACCTCATAATGCTATTGCTTTTGAAACTGATAAAAGCAATAACTTAAATCTTTAATTCTAAACTTTTAAGGCCTATTTTTATATAGGGTGAATACAGGTAAACTGGGATACTTTTGTCATTAGATTAATGGTTTCTTACTAAACCTATCTATATTCATCCTACATTCACTCAATTAAACAAAATGTTTTTTTGTTTTTTTTATTTCAATTTTAAAGTACTTTATTAGCATGATTGTGTTTCCATACAATATTACCAAAGAGTATATACACTAAACAGATAATGACAAGACAAAATAACAATAAAACAGGAACAAATAACAGTAAAAATAGAATAAAAATAAGGTGCCAGGTAATGAATAAAATTAAATAAATCTATAATAACACTATACAATATAAAATAACTCACTGAGCACTTTATTAGGAACACCTGTACACCTAATTATTCATGTGATTCTCTAATCAACCATGTGATGGCAGCAGTGCAGTGTATAAAATCATGTAGATGAAGTCAGGAGCTTCGGTTAATGTTCATATCAACCATCATAATGGGGAAAAAATGGATCTCAGTGATTTCGAACGCAGCATGATTGTTGGCGCCAGACGGGCTGGTTTTAGTATTTCTGTAACTGCTGATCTCCTGGGATTTTCATGGACAACAGTCTCTTGAGTTTACTCAGAATGGTGCCAAAAACAAAAAGCATCCAGTGAGTGGCAGTTTTGCGGACGGAAACGCCTTCTTGTTGAGAGAGGTCAACGTAGAATGGCCAGACTGGTTAAGTCTGATAGAAAGGCTACGGTAACTCAGATAACCACTCTGTACAATTGTGGTAAGCGGAATAGCATCTCAGAATGCACAACACATCGAATCTTGAGATGGATTGGCTACAACAGTAGAAGACCACATTGTGTTCCACTTCTGTCAGCCAAGAACAGAAAGCTGAGGCTGCACTGGGCACAAGCTCACCAAAACTGGACAAGAAAAACATGGCCTGGTCTGATGAAACTGGATTTTTGCTGAGGCACACAGATGGTAGGGTTAGAATTTGGCACCAACAGCATGAATCCATGGACCCAACCTGCCTTGTGGCAACAGTCCAGGCTGGTGGCGGTGGTGTAAGGGTGTGGGGAATGTATTCTTGGCACACTTTGGGCCCATTAATACCAATCAGTCATCACTTGAATGCCACAGCCTATTTGAAAATTGTTGCTGACCATGTGCTAATGGCTATTCCTAGCATGATAATGCACCATGTAACAAAGCAAAAGTCATCTCAAACTGGTTTCATGACTATGCCCATGAGTTCACTGTTCTTCAGTGGCCTTCTCAGTCACCGGATCTGAATCTAATACAACACCTTTGGGATGTGGTAGAACGGGAGATACACAGCATGAATGTGCAGCTGACAAATCTGTAGAAATTGCATGACGCAATCATGTCAACACGGACCAGAATCTCTCAAAGGAATGTTTCTGGAATCCATGCCACAAAGAATTGAGAGCAAAGGGTGGCCCTACACAGTTTTAGTATAATTTAGTATAATTTCAAAATAAAGTGCTCAGTTTACCGTTCTAAAGTAAAAAAAAAAATTTCCCTTCACAATTTAGAATAATAGTAAAATCATCAAAACTGGAATAATAGAAATTGAAATATGGGAATTATGTTGTGATTAAACAAGATCCAAAATAAATCAAAACTTATATTTTAGCTTCAAAGTAGTCATAATTTGCCTAGAATTTGCAGACACGTACACTACATTTTCTCAACCAACTTCTTGAGGTATCACCCTGGGATGCTTTTTAAATAGTAATGAAGGAGTTCTCATCTATGTTGGGCACTTATTACCTGCTTTTCTAAATTATTCGGTCCAAGTCATCAATTTCATAAACTTTTTTTTAAATATAATATTTTTTTATAATTAAATTAATATGGTGGCACAATTATATTTTTGTCTAAAAAAACTCCATTTAAAAATTTTAAGCATACGCCTTCAGATCAAAAGGTTTTTAAGATCATAAGAAACTTCAGGCAAGTGACCCCAAACCTTTTAACGGTAGTGTATGTATATATGCAGAGCTGTTGTTTACTAGTCTTGAGAGCAGGGGTGGGGAACCCTGCTCCTAGAGGGCCACTGTCCTACAAATTTAGCTCCAACCCCAACCAAAAAAACCTGCCCTTAATTTTTTCAAGAAATCCTGGAGACCTTGATTAGTTTGCTCAGGTTTGTTTGATTAGGGTATGAAATAATCTCTGCAGGACAGTGGCCCTTCAGGAGCAGGGTTCCCCACCCCTGCTTTAGAGGGTCAATTTTGATTCCTGATTCAAGTTGTCAACTTATTTTCAAAAATTAAAGTTGGGTTGTCAACAACATGAGGGTGAGTAAATGATGACAGAATTTACATTTTTAGGTGAAGTGTTCCTTTAAAGATCCCATTAATGCATTTATATACCCTTTGCTGCTACCTCAGTTATGCATGGGGTTAAATCCTTCAGCGAAAAGCAAGTGACTGATAAGGCAGGGCGACAGATGATACTGGTGAGCAAACCATTTATTACTGACTCTAAATAGAACGCCCAAGGCTAGCACAGACAAGATGCTGCCTCTGCTTTAATAACTAATGATGCCCTTTTAGGCTCACCGATTTGTCTTGTGAAAACTATTTGTCTAAAGCCATTTGTTGAAAAAGTTCCGAAGTTTGTAGCTGTAGTAGATTGATCAATCATAGAGACTCATTGATTGGAAATGTCAGCAGGCGTCCCTGTCTGTGTCGATTATTGTATTCATAATTTGTTTTCTACCTGTCGATATAAGACTGAGGACTGCTGCTTCCTGGTGATGGGTTTAGTTGGGCTTCTTTATGTGCGTCTGATAAACCGCCAGTGGTATGTGTTGAAACACCACGTAGTCCGACCTTTGGCATTAGCAGAACCTGCTGAAAAACCCTCTTTATGAATAGAGGCCACCAGTCTGACGTTTCACTGTGACTTTTGACATTGGAAGCCCTCCACAGTCTCCTCCACTGCCTGTTGTAATAGCTCTCATCATAATAAGTGCTTGTTATAGAATAAAAACAACCCTGAGAGTTGATAGCTCTGAAGTACAAATTCTATTTCATTTTCCAAAGTGGCCTTTGCATTTGGAATTTTAAATTTAAATCAGATGCTCAAAGTCATTCCAGTCAACTTCTCCAATTTAATTTATACACAATGTTTGATATTCATGTGATGCTCCTCCAGTCTTCTGGATTTAGAAAAAAGTGCTAGCATTAATGCGGAATGCCCACGAGTCAGTGCAGAATTAGCATTTAAAATGGTCCGAGTTGAGTTTAATGAGCCTCTACCAGGGACAGCTTTGTTTTTGTCTGCATTCTTGGAAGATCAGAGCAAAAATTTACACATTTGGACACAAGTCTTAGATTCATGAGTTCACTCACAGTTATAATTGTCAATATAGCTTTCATTCCAAGTTCATTTGGGAAAGTTTTATGGTTATGTTATACTGTGCAGAAGTACAGTTTTGCTTTCTTTTCTATGCTCACTTTAATTTTATCCATCTCAATGTGTTTACCAGTAAGATATTTTTTTGCATTTACTCTGAAATTAGAGTTGTAAATTTAAGCATTGATTTCACTACAGGGGAGAGTTTTGTGCTTGTCTTATACTGCTCAGAAATCACTTATTCAAATTGACTTCCTTTTCTATGCCTACGTTATTTTATTCATATCAACGTTTGTAGCTGAAAGATGTCACAAATGTCTATAGGTCTAAAATGGATGAGTTCACTCACAAATAAAATCTAATTGTCAATGTAGGGTTCATTCTAGGTCAGTTAGGGTAAGTTTTATGGATGTTATACTGCTTGGAAATACAGTTTATTGTAACTTTTATGCTCACTTTCATATTATCTATCTCAAAATTTATACCTGAAAGATTCTCACAAGTGTGCTTGTGCACTGAGACTTTCAATCATTTTTAGAGGCACGTTTCATGTCAGTTATATCTGTTCAATCATACATCGATTTTTGGATGAAACACTCTGGGTTTTTCTTGCCAGGATGTATAAAGTCCCATCAGAATCCCTGCTGATATTACTGCTGGAGAGAGCACTTTTGAGGAGAAGTGGGACCTCCTTACGCCATTAGTTATCATAGCAACATGTTTGATTGATTGCTGAGTGCTTGTTTATTTTTGCCCGCCTGAATGGGTGTGTGGGTGCAAAAAGGTCTGCAGACAGTGTCGGCAGATGTCATACTGTAAACCAGGTCATTAAAATGCAGAAATCTTTCAATCCCCAGGTATTTGTGTACTCTTCCATGAAATTAAAATTGTTGTTGAACCATGGATTAACTTGGGGCGAGGTAATTGAATACACAAGCATAAGCACATTCATAGTAGTGTATCCTGCCTACTGTCTCAGCACACAGCACATAATAAATGGTACGTTGTTTAATATTAATACGGTCCTCAGTCTTTGCGCAATTCTAACGTCAAGATTATAGAAAAACGTATCCTTTTGATGATCTGTAAAATGGATTCCCTTTTCATCCCCTTCACACACGTAGGTCGAGGGCAACATGGTAAACATGAACTTTAATATTTGATATTTAAAAGGCTGACCAAGTTAGAATGAATCATGAATAATTCAGACTTCTTTCCACAGGCATGGAAAGTGTGTGTGAGAGTGGTCATATGTATATGTAAGAGAGGGTAATTTGTTGGTGTGTCAGGGTAGGGAGGTAGAACGGCTTTGGGCATTCCCTCAATCTTCTCATTTCAGCCACTGGATGCCAGTATAGCACTGACTGATTCCATGGCTGCAACCTAATGGGTTTCTTATTTAAATGTCTAAACTTGTAGAGCTTATTAGCCTAATGTGGCCAATTAAAATAATTTCACTAGTCATTAAGAGGATGTATGCTGCCAGACTATGACATAAAAATCAGTTAGACACTTAAAGCTTCTGCAGTGACATCATTAGATTTAGGTTGACCATGATGCTATCCCTTTCTCCGAGCACTTTGGAGGCAATCTTCTGCCTGTCTCTGTTCCCACCTGCCATAACACTTTTCTTCTCACAAGCCGAAGGGTGAAAATTCACTCACACATCGTAATTGTGCCAAAGTACATGTTTGAACAGTAATAAACCAGATGTACTATTTTCCTTTGTTCTTACACCTCCATAATTTCCCTTTGAACGTCACCTTAACACCCACAACAGCCAAAGAATTTCTAGAAAGAAAGATCCGCACAAGCCTGTGCAGAATCACAACTGTAGAGAGCAGATAAGGCAATAAATTAAAGGGATAGTTCCCACAAAAATGTATATTCTGTCATCATTTGCTCACCCTCATGTTGTTTCAAACCCATAGGACCAACTTTCTATCATGGAAAATAAAAGACATTAGGCATAATGTTAGCCTCAATCACCATTCGCCTTCATTGCCCCCCCACCTCCATTCAATGAAAGTGATTGGGGATTGAGGCTAATATTGTCATATATCTCCTTTTGTGTTCCATTTGGAAGAAAGAAATTACGTTTTCCGGATGGTCTATCCCTTTATTTGTATTTTGAACAATATGTATTTTTAGAACTAAGAATAATTTATAAAATGTAGCAATCCTGTCTGTGTTGCTGCATGAGGAGCAAGCTTTTTTAATGCAGGGGCAGCGTGGGTTGTAACACTGAAATTTCAGTAAGTCAAATGTCTGATAATGCTCTCCAGCAAAGGCTAACCCACTGGGGTTGTTACTTTATTTAAAGCACACCAGAGTATGTTCTCTCTCTCTCTCTCTCTCTCTCTCTCTCTCTCTCTCTCTTATCCTTGACAACGATTATCTTAATAATGTGCTACAGGATAGGTCAAAGGTCAGCCTTGCTCCTGGCAATCGTCAGTGCTCTTTTACAAATCACATCAGATTTTCAGCATTTACTTTATGGACACCAGCTGATAATTGTTGTGCTTTTGAAAACGTCCTGTTTAGCCACCGTCTTGCCCTCCCATGTTTTCCTTATACACTCTCACAGCACTTTATTAGAAACACTATGGTCCTAATAAAGTGCCTGACCTGGTCTTCTGCTGTTGTAGCCCATACACGTCAAGGTTTGTCTGAGATGCTATTCTGCTCACTACAATTGTACAGAGTGATTATATGAGTTACTGTAGCCTTTCTGTCAGCTTGAACTAGTCTGGCCATTCTTCGTTGACCTGTCTCATCAACAAGGTGTTTTCATTCGCAGAACTGCCGCTCACTGAATGTTTTTTGTTTTTGGCACCATTCTGAGTAAACTCTAGAGACTGTTATGTGAAAATCCCAGGAGATCAGCAGTTACAGAAATACTAAAACCAGCCCGTCTGGAACCAACAATCATGCCACGGTCGAAATCACGGAGATCACATTTTTCCCCATTCTGATGGTTGATGTGCACATTAACTGAAGCTCCTGACCCATATCTGCATGATTTTATGCATTGCATGCTGCCACATGATTGGCTGATTAGATAATCGCATGAATAAATAGGTGTACATGTGTTCCTAATAAAGTGCTCAGTGAGTGTATATCATTTAAATTCTTTGGACAGTTCACCAAAAAAAATTTAATTCTGTGTGGCACGGTGGAGGGCGGGACCGGCGCGTGATTACGCACGCCCAGTCCCGTATCAGGCTAATTGAGCCGTCAAGAGGGATAAAGGCCACTCGCAGATGGCGATCGAGAGAGAGAGCTTAATCAGCAGACATGTCTGCTGTCCTATGTGTTTGTTTTAAGTTCTTCATTAAATTATTATTTATGTTGACAAGCCGGTTTCTCGCCTCTTCCTTGCCCATGTACGTGAACCGTCTTTGCATTGGTGCCGAAACCCGGGAAGGAAGAGGGATACGCCGTAGCGGAGTTCTCGCCACTTCTCAATGGAGCAGCCGCGGCCATCTGCCGGGGGACGGAGCAGCCCAGCCACCTGGACGTGGAGGAACGGTCGCCGACCGGGAGGGGAGGAGGGGCTCCTGGCCGACCGCCTGGAGCGGTTGGGGCCGCTGCTAGGGGCGGGGGAGTCCCCTACTAGCCGCTGGAACGCGGCGGGGTTGGAGACAGCCGACCGCCTGGAGCGGGAGAACCGCTGCCAGGGGCGGGGGGGAGGCCCCTTCGACACCCCGGGAACGCAGCGGGGCGTTCCGTCCGCCAAGGGCTGAGGACTGCCTCCGATCTGCCCGGAGAGGCGTGGCTGTTGTCCTGAAGAGGGTGGAGAAGTGGCTGAGGAACGAGCTACGGCGTATCAGAGAACCGGCGAGTAAGTTTTTTTTTTTTTCTCCTTTAAATCTCTCTCTCCTCTTTCTCTCGATACCGCTCTGCGTTGGCCTTTTCCCTCTTTTTTTAAATTATGGTGTTCGTGGGAGGGGAGGTACCGCCCAGTGCAGGAACCTCCCCCCCCCCCCCCCCTATTTTTAATTGTTGTTTCCCTCCCCTTGCCCCTCCCTCGTCCAGGTTGATGGGGATGACCCGCCGGCAGACCGCGCGGGAGGCGCCCCCCCCAGGGGATGTACGTCAGGCCGGGGGTCCCCAGCCTGAGAGAACGGGGGAGGAGTGTGGCACGGTGGAGGGCGGGACCGGCGCCTGATTACGCACGCCCGGTCCCGTATCAGGCTAATTGAGCCGTCAAGAGGGATAAAGGCCACTCGCAGACGGCGATCGAGAGAGAGAGCTTAATCAGCAGACATGTCTGCTGTCCTATGTGTTTGTTTTAAGTTCTTCATTAAATTATTATTTATGTTGACAAGCCGGTTTCTCGCCTCTTCCTTGCCCATGTACGTGAACCGTCTTTACATTCTGCTATCATGTACTCACTGTCATGTTGTTCCAAACTCATATAACTTTCTTTCTTTTGTGAAACACAAATAAAGATTATTCACAGTGTATGCCTCAATCGCAAGGAAGTGTGAACGAGCCAAGGAGACTGCAGTTGTCAAGACTGATCCGAAAAAAGTAGTTACAGTTTGGTCTGTTCACAAAATAAAAATGATTGTATATCTTCAGAAGACATGGATAAATCACTTCACTATGAATTACCATTATGCTGCCTTTGAGTCATTTTTAAAGCTTAAAAGTTTTGCCCTATTGACTTGCAGTGTATGGACAAAACACATAATATATCTTTCAAAAAACTTTCTTTGGGTTCAGCAGAAGAAGAAGAAAAGTAACACGAGTTTGAGATGGTATAAGGGTGGTAAATGATGAGAATTAATACTTTTGTGAAATGAAAATGATATCATTATGTGCTCACCCTCATGAAGTTCCAAACCCATGGGATTTTCTTTCTTCTGTCGAACACACAAGTAGATGTTAGACAGAATGTTATTGGACTGAAGTCTAATGGGTTTGGAACAACATGAAAGTGAGTAAATGATGACAGAATAATTTGTCTAGGGTGAACTACACCTTGTCATGCAGACTGCAAATGTAATATTAATGTACACTGAAATTACCCCATCCCATTTTCAGTTTATGTGTCCATAGCTGCACATGACCACTAGCTCACTGCAGTTTTTATTCATTCACTACACATTACACAGTTGCAGATCGTTTCAAGAGTACATGTGTTTAATTAAAGTAAACTGCAGTAGATTACACGGGAACCACTTTAGGTATGAATTAGTAATGTGTGTTAATTATGCATGGGGCGCCGGCTGTTGAAAAGTGTAGATTAGGGGCCGGTCAGCCTTACAACACCAATGTGGTGCTTCAGTAGTAAGAACCCTCCCTGGATCTATGTGCAGGCTCTGTGGACTTGTATTAATTGCATCAGGCAGTGCCTACAGCCAGAGTACTGGGCGAGAGTCTCCCTTCTCTCTGCTTAATATCTAAGATGCTTTCGAAAGTTGTTGGTCCCTGTGCGGCAGCTGAGTCATTATGCCGGGCAGTGCCTCTCTGTGGCTTTGCACATTTTCCCTGCATTGATGTTCTTTCATCTCCCCTCCTCTCCCTTAGCCTGCTGTTTGTGTGATCAATTCCGGCCCTTCCTGCTCTGCAAAAATGCATTTTGATATTGTTTATTATGTATTACCAGGAAGAGCAATTGGGCAGATGTGTTCATATCTGTGAGGGAAATAAAAATCCTCCTTCACGGTGCACTGTAAAATTGAATAATATTCCCAAACCTCCAAACCTATTATTTTCCATAGTGGTTATATATGACAGGTTTATTGTGAATTCAAATGTACACTCCATTCAGCATTTGGAAGAAAATGAGAGAGATGGCATATGAAGCATCCAGCCAATACACTAGATATATAAATGTATTCTTAAGGTATTTTAATCTAAAATCACCATCCAAACTATTTAAAAACAGCCCTGTGTGAAAAAAGTAAAATAAACATTACAAGTGCAATGCAATGTTGCGCTACTGTGTTGAAGGACGTTTGTACATTTCTCTGATTCTACAATACGTGCTTTCAAACTCGATATTTATATTTACTGGTATAGATTGTCATCTCAGCCCAAACCTTACTTGAATCCATATGCATAAAGGTATGCTGCTAAAAACCTAAAAATTATTTGCATGACGACTTTTCCTCTTAGCAGAGAATTTGAAACGATGCTCCTAAGGTAAAACGTGAAAATAGTTGTGTCTCCTGTGCATGAGTGTCAGAATAAATGAATTGGTAAGTAGTTTGTTTTGTTGGGTTTTGCTCTGTAGTATTGTGAAGCACCTCTCTCTGTAAATTAGTTCCCAATGGAGCAGTGCATCACAAACCTCTGCACTGATTGTGCGGCTAAACTGCACTCTGTTTGCACGAAAGGATCACAATCTGGCCAAGCATTTGTATTTTATTTAAAGTCACCCTAAATTTTTTCCTCACATATTTCTAGTTTGTACATATCTAACATAATCTTCAGAATTGCATTTAACACGGATGCTGCAAAGGTATGTGTGATAGCACTCACACCATCCTCCTGCTGATGGAAACGTGGGGATTCGTGCAGTCTCCAGGTTCGATTTTGCTCCCAAGGGTTTCTCTCATTGTGAGGACATTTCATTCTGGTTTTAATAGGAGATACAATTATGTCAGTTTGGCCTCAAGGGACAACCTGTGCACCCTATGGCTACAATCCTTCAGAGCACCTAGAGAGAGACAAAAATGAAAATGTCAGAACTGCAGCTGGAGATGATGAATTATGTTTCCATGAGATATACATTTTACCTGGTTATGACACATATGGCGCCTGGTCTTCTGTTTCTTCTGTGTTCCAACGTGTTTTATGCATGTTTGTGGCCTGGCACATTTTGTAAGAAATTGTCGATCTCTTGTGTCTTATCAATTTTACAGACGACTGAGTCAAATACGTATACGTTCTCCAGTGTCTTGCTGTGTATATTTCTCAGCAAATAGGTTGGAGGATTAGTTGATGCAATCAGGTAATACAGTGCTCTTTTCAGCGGTGCTCGACGCCTCTGCAAAATCCCTCAACAATGACAGTATGAAAGTTAACTTGCTCAAAAAATAGGAGCTGTTTAGCTCAGAGAGCCACATTTCTCTCCAGCATTATTTCTTTTGGCTCTGCTGGGCCTCTTTGTGAGCAATTCCAAAAACAAGAAATACAGAGATCCAAATGCTGTCTGCAGAAATATAATCTTTAGTGTGTGATTTCTTTTTAACTCAATGTTCTGATCTCGTCTTATTGCCTTGAGATAAATACTCCTCTCCTACTGTAGTCCACTGTCTCATCCTCGTGATTTACAACACCACGTCATTCCCTAAATTAAATTACTCCTTAGCTAAACACTCAGACTCTGGGTCCTTATTTAGTTTAGCTGTGACACTAATGTGTGGAGAGATGGCAGCCTGCAATACTCATAACTCCTTAGTGCAGCGAGCAGGAGCTCTCCTTACCCCCACTGCAGATGGAGCTTGCGCTTTTCCTCAAGTCCCAAGGCGCCTCCTTGCATTTCGAGGCCTGTAGGAGAAGCCCAGGCCTGCCTGGACAAATGATTGAATTTGTGCCTAATTTCTGCCACTCGGTCCCTGCGAGCAGGGTGTAAAGTTCCCACTTCAACTCGCAGATTAGAACCCCACATGGCGCTTCACAAATCACTCCCACAGCGTGATTGCATGTGCGATTGTGTGCGTCTGCCACAAGAACATTAGATCAATTAAAGCTTCTGTGTTTGGCACAATTGGAGCTGCAAATGTTCGCATAGTGGTTAGGTTTATCTGGCATTTATGTGATAAACTGTAGGTTTAAGTGCAGGATAACAGTTAATCGTGTGCTTACATTTGTACATTTTCCATCACTTTAGTCTTGTGAAAATAGTGTTGTATTTTCACAGGTTCACAGAGCTGGTGAAGCGTATACAAGAGCGTCGGCATCGTGCTCATCTTTGCATTTATATCTGTGTAGAAGAGAGTTTTTTTTTTAATTATTGCATCTCAATTATGTTGGCAGAATTTTGTAGTAGAATGCAGTTTTCTCCCTCTAAAGGCCAGACACATATCATTTAGCTTAGAATTTGCCATGCAGCCTGACCAGAAGCCATGATATGCCCTCTGACAATACAGTAAATTAGCTCATTGCTACATCTCCTTATAACTGTGACTAGACATCCGTGGATGAGACAAAATAATTATGTCAAACTAATCATTTCTTGTCCAAATGTTGTCTTGTCAGAAAGGGACAAGATGCACTGTGTTCTTCTGCTTCTCTGATTTGTTCTCTAAAAAAAGACCCTATAGTAATCATGTGTCTCCACTAGTTTCAGCAATTTCAACATCTCAACAATGTCTCAAATTATGCTCAGATTTGCCAAGACACTGACATCTGCTATCACAAGTCAGAGATTTCAGTATAAACTCAAACATTTCTCATCAAGTTCTCTCAAGACCAAAGTAAGCCATACTATCCACATTCATTTTATAGCTCTGAACATTACTAGATCTACATTTGTGCAAACTGAGTTTTACATGTTGCTTTCTATGTTTTGCTGCAGTTTCTTGGTGAATTTAGCACTATTACAGACACACCTACTGCACATTTACATACTAATTCCAATGTGATTAACTTCCTCAGTAGCTCCCCATGTTGTGTTGGTCTTTGGACTTGGAGAACTAGGTTTCAGCCCAGTCAAGGACGCTCGAAACTAAAGTGAAAGTGAAGCAAAAGTGCCAAACATGCAACACGAGATTTGCTTTTAAAAACACTATCGGTTGAAGCCTGGGTATACTTCATTTTTGCATGTTCCGGATCGCCTCGCGCCTGGTCAGCCACGTCGCCTTTCTGCATATAATTTTACAACCGCTAAGGAATAGGAACGTGTTTGACACATACGCAATACAACTGCTCTGTGACACTCTTTTAGTACAGTCACTAGCCAGCACATGCACAGACGAGGGCCCAAGAAAATCTAGGCAGCAATTTGCATCACACATACTGTGTGCAGAGGGATCCGCAACACGCATATCTGAAGTATACTGTGGCCTTTAGGTTTAGACGTTTAGGTTTAGTGTAAGGATGTCTGTTTTGTTCACCTATCATTTATCTTTTAGGACACTGTTGCTTAGTTTTAGGTTAGGGAGGTACGTTTTACTCATTAAAACAACCATTTAATATTCACCTTTAAAACCTTGTCTGTTTGCAGCATCATTTTACTCTCTTTTGGCACACCCCACTGGACATTTCACTGGGAAACTGCAGCCAAATGTGTAATGAAGCATGTAATTTTGGTTTGCAAAAATGTTGCCATTGTCATGTAAATTTAAGATAAGGTTGGTAGTGTAACACATTACATTTTAAATTCTTCTAATCAGATTACAAGTACTTTCAGTATGTAACAAAATGCATGGGGTTACACAAATGTGTAAAGTAATATTAGTTATGTGAAACTTATTGTATGACATCATTTTCTAAAAACAAAAACCTTTCTTTGAAAAGTATTAAATAATACGACGTGGAACACAAAAGGAGACGTAAGGAAGAATGTTAAGTTCCACAGAAGACAGAAAGTCATATGGGTAGAAACAACATAAGGATGAGTAAATTATGACAAAATGTTCATTTTTGGCTGAACTATCAGTTTAAGAACTGAATTGTTGTGTTAGAAGAAAGGAATTATAAATGTGCTAGACAAGTTAGGGGTTATCGCGAGTCATTATGACACTGTAGTGTTCCTCCATCATACGTGCTTTCAATGATTAGTTGAAGCTCTGGCATGTAGAACAGATACAATTCAGTGGCAACTGTATCAGTACATCTGAGGATCGAGGCATGGATTAATGAGTGCATTACTCCTCCAAGCATTTCTAATAGCCATCTTTCTGCACATTCATATGTTCTCCTCCCCTTTTTTAAGCAATTAGGCAACTTTAATGATAGACTTATCGATCAGACAATTTTTGCCTTCTTTTATTGGATAAAAGGCAATTAGCTTATCTGTGCAAAGCATTCCACCACATGTCAATCTGATAGATGGATACCCCACAAAACACAATGCAGCCGTCACATCTTCACTGTCAGTGACAGGGCTTCTATTAATACTACAAAAACATCCGCATCAATCATCGCCTCGGCACCTTTTAAAACAATAGGCTTGGGACTCACTGGAAATGGCAAATCAGTAATTGTAACCTCATTGTCAAGCAGGGACAAAATTCTCATTCTCAAACTCCCACCTTACTGTGTTTTTCGAGCTGATAAAGTCAATCCAACACGTCTGCATAACTAATAACACATAATCACGGCAATTATACCACCACGATGTAAAAGGCTCTGAATACGGATCCCACTAGAATAACAGTGAGATGTCTTGATGAAGGTACTCCATGATAACGACGTTCACGTTCCATTCCAAATTCGGAAAGCGTCTGGGTAGCTTTATGGATGTGTGATTTTAAAGAAGTTAATTGATAAGGAGACTGGAGGAGGCTAATGAAAACACTTTGATGGCTCTCATTCGGGATGCTCCGTTACTCTGCTATAACCTCAGGCCTCTCTGCAGTAGCAATTATCAAAAGCATGTAACCCGGTGAGAGCCATCTGCAGCCTCTGGGAAAGTAATCTTCATGAAATAGATTCAATTTCCCCCAGAGCTCCAAATAAAAGCCACAACATTTTCCAAAAAAATGCCACTTTAATGAGTTGCTATTGTTCTGTGGTTTTGCCATACAATAGAAGTGAATAAGATGAGTTACATCCAACATCATTCAGTTGGGCAGCCTGGACTAATCCCCACAATGCAATCTGATTTGAGGAGGCCTTGGTTGGAAGACAAAGGTTTTTAAGTAGTTCTTGGTCAGATTTTTGGTACTCCAGGCTACATACACCTCATACTTCCTCCGGCCAAACATTTGAGTATCCCCAAACACCACACCTATATCTGCTTGTTAAGCATTTAATTGTAAAACCAATTGCATTAATAGGGAGTTGGACTTCCCTAACAGCTTTCACTCTTATAGGCAGGCTTTTGGAACAGAGGTGAAGGGATTTGCTCACATTCGGACACAATGGCTTCAGTGAGGTCAGATACTGATGTTGGGCAATGGGGCTTGCAGTTGGCATTTCAATTCATCCCACCAGTGTTAGAAGGGGGTGTCCACAATGCTACTTTTGTATATATGAGCACCACTGTTCTTGTATACAGTAGAAGCACAGAAAGTATATTGATGTTTAAAACTTACCGAAAGTCATGTCTTTTCTTCTCCTCTGTGTTTTCATACTTCATCATGATGATAGAAGATTTCAGGCTGTTGAGAAACCTGTCTGAGAATTGATTTACAGAGAGGAGTTGATTCTCAAAAGGTCTCTCCTCCTACCCTCACACTCTCTCTCTTTCTCTTTTCCTTTCTTTTTTATTCTTTCTCATTGACTTTCTCACTCCTGTTTTTACAGTACCGCATGACAGGTGTTGGCGGGCATTCAGGTCTAACTAATTACTGCTTGTGGGAATGATCAATAATGATCAATAATAATACCTTTACTTCATTCCTCAAGTTCAAATTTGATATAGAGTAACAATAACACAAAGAAGTAGACACTTTTTCAGTACTGTTTTCTTATAAGTGTGCTAAGCTAAAATTGCTTCAATGTCATGCAATTGTGCTACAACAAGCCTCTCTACATGTTTTTGTCTTAGCAAGAATTATTTCGGACTTTCTGATTATTCAACCAAGTTTCAGAGAAAGGTAAGGTTTATGACTTGACTTGGCATTGTTATTAATAAATAAATCAACACACACTTTACCATTGACATATCTGCATTGAATATGTGTTTAAACAATTTATGTCACCTTGTCACAAAGTGCAATTTGGAGAGAGCATACATGACTTTACATTGTGTTTTATTTACTCCAGAGGATGTCACGATTGCCAGTTATTTACATTAATAAGAAACAGATTTGCCAACAGACAGTGAAATGCCAGCTACCATGAAATGTGCCACAGTTCTTGTAAACAGTTGGGTAATATGATGTCAAATATTGTAGCTTATGGGCAACTAGCTGTCAGTTTGTCGCTGCAAACGAAATTTATGGTTATTGTTTTTTGACATAAATCAAATAGGCAGATTTAAAAATTCAGCCAGCCGTTCAGATCAGAGCACACATGCAGGGAAGGCATCAGCAGGGGGTTTACATGATTTAGAGCATTATAAGTCTCAGCAATGCTAATTTGCCGTCACAGTTCCCAGCAATAGTCAGAGCTGCTTTTGGAAGCTGCTTTTCGAATCTGTGCATATTAAAGCAAAATAACTTGAGGAAGAGTGCTGCTGTACTGGATATAACAGCAACGCTGTGATTTGGCCATAGGACGTAACAACACAACTGTAAGTGTGATAGCTCTTTTTCTATTTCTTTTTTTTTAGAACAGTTCTATAAACACGAAGATAATATTAAGTCATTTTTATTGTAGACATAATATGACCAGTGTTTTTTCTGTATTTGCATTTATAATGAAAATAGTTCCACACAAAGCCAAAGCAGGATCAAGCAAGCAACACATGCTGAGGGCCTACTTTGAAAATGTAGCTTCCCAAGCAACTCATTACTTAAAATAGCTAAAGTACAGTCAAGCGACTCTTTTGAAAAAGTTGTTAGCTACACGACACTTTACAAACAAAAAGTACCTCACTACATTGAAGCTATTTAAGGATGATTTTTAAAGAAAAATGTCAGCACACCACATCTGCGAGGAAAAAATAATGATGGAGATCCGTTGTAGAATTATAATACATTAATTATTCTTTGAAGCTGTGGTTTGCTGTATTTTTCTTAAAAATAAATTGTCTTCCCATTTTGATTGTGTACCTAAACTGAGCTTTTTTTACACTAGCGACTAACTCTAGAGGCTGTAGCCTTTAGCCTCCTCATAGCATGCCCGCCTCCCATGCCGGCTGACACCGGTTTGAATCCTTGAGACCAGTTGCATAAGCTTTTATTGAATATTTTTTAGCTATTTATGTATAATAAAAAACATTTTTATGTGGGCATGACATATTAATAGGATATTGGTCTTGGCGGACTAGATCTGCTATGTAGCTGCAGAGCAAGTACGGAAACTTGTTACTGCTAGAACATACACAACATTCTGAGTTAAGCATGTGGATATGCTGCTGCACAATTATAAAAACACAAGACATGCAGCATAAAGAATGCATGACGTGCTGCTGCACAATTAGACATAAATACGTCCCCCAACAAATTATGGAAGCTGCACAAAACACTGCCCCCCAGACAAGCAGATCTTCCACCAAGACTTGTGTACTGCTGCTGCTCCTAAGAGCTATGTGCAATGAGTGTGTGCAAGCTAGGTGTGTGGCCGTATGGCATAATGCTAATGAACTCAGTCTCTATGTGTGGCTGAGCCTGCTTAGCCGACTGGCTAGTGGCTTGACTCATAATGTGTATCAGGACCAGAAATGCCTAGAAATAATTTAACTAGCCAATCCATGTGTGGATATATTTAAACGAATAGAAGAAAAAGCCACAGCACCCTCTTGAGTAAATAGCATTTTCTGAGAACACTGTGTGAAGTGAAACTGGCTTACTTGCAAACTGAGAAAATGTCAATGTTAGGCAAAGAGAGGGTCCATATAACTAAATGTTTTATAAACTGTATCTATTTTTTTAGCCTTTATTTATAAGACCATAGGGTGAAGACAGAAAAGTAGGGGTGAAAGCATGGATATCTAATACGAACCGGTGTAACTCAAACGTGGGTACCCGTGAACCAACAGCTCTTATCGATGTCTTATCCAGCTTTGACTATACAAAACTGTATTAAGGGGCCTTTGTGTCTAATTTTTAACTACAGGATATCAAGGGATCTCCCTGAACTATGTGTTATGCAATTAGCACATTTCTCAAACAACTTGTCCAAACAACTTTGTTTCATATCAGACTTCCATCATTGCTACTGCAGTTTTAGCTTGCTTCATCCCCAAGTCTAATTGCAACAGAATGTTTATGTTTCTCTGAACAAGGAATGTTCAATTATGTTTGTTCTTGTTGGGGTCAGAACAAATGCAGTGAAATAGAGTACAGATAAAAGCCTCATGACAAAGCTCTCTGGAAAGAGATGGATAAAAAACATGAAACAGTCCTGACACAAGCGAGATGAAAAAAAAAAAAAGAGTCTCTTTACAAAAAGACATAGACAAAGAGAATTCATTTCAACCTTTGTTATCATTGTGTTCTTTTATATCTAGACTCTGAAATAAAACTCCTAGACAGAGGTTCATTTGTTTTTCATCAACCGAAAAGTGTGGGTCTATGCTCACAGGAAGAAAAAAAGATTAGTTTTGATTCCCCGGTCTATAATTGATCTGTGTATTCAATAAACAGAGAGGTTTATTATTATTCATAAAATGAGTTTTTCGGCATCTTCAATAAACAAGCCCATGAAACACTGTTCTTCTATAGCATGAAATCTTGTCCTCATATCGTTCTTTCTGTTGTTACTTTTGCTTTCTGCTTTAGCTGCTGCTTTTCTCATTTATTTGTACATTTTTGCTGAAGAGTACAAACATTAAGACCACTGTAAATATGTAAGTGCTTAAAAAAAACACACATTTTGCTCTTATGTTTCTGCTGTTTTAAAATAACTTTACCCAAAAATCTGCCGATTCATTTTTCACTACAGCACAAACAATTTCAGAGAACTTGGTCTCTTACTTAATGGGAACATTATTATGCCTGGAGTGGTTTAAATTCTTTCTTATTGCTGCAACACATAGAGCTAGTTTAGCAGTTTAATTTCCATCATTATACAATGTCCAACAAAAATGAAATATAAGACTGGTGAAGGGTTTGTAATATACCTACTCTATATTCTGTGACTGCTCTTATCAGTACAATGCAATGTCTGCATACTTTATTTCCTCTATGTTAAACATAATATGGAAAACAGGAGAAACAAAGACCCCAACACGGAAGCAGTCTATACATTATACAGTATGTCTGCTTATTTGTTGTTCAACCCCCTTGCTCGTCATTAAGGTTTGACTTTCGGCATATTGTTAATTCTATAATCAGACAGCAAGGAAAACATACTGTATTTATCAGCCTACATAAGCACAGCCTCTAGGTAGTTATCCTTCTGTGGGATTACAAAACCAGTTTAGTCAAATAAGAATATCTGTCATATACGCAGACTTGCCTTGATGTATTTCTTGCTGAATTCCTAACAATTGTTGACTCGTCAGGGAATGCCACACAGCTTACACAATTAAAGAGAATGAAGGGGAGCAAATCGAATGCATCTAGGAATCGATGTCGATGCATGCAGTAGAAAAAGAGTACTGAAGAGAGTTATTTTGTTGGTATTGCAAAAATGTTTATTTTACTTCATCTGTGTGGAGAAATCCAAGCTTCATATTCACAGAAAAAAAAAAAACAGAAATGTTTACAGCTATTTTCACATAAAGCCTTGATTTTGTGTTACCTCTTGCATTGTGTTAATGAATTGCATTCATACAACTGGAGATCACACATTTTATAAGTGTTGACAATGACTACTTCGATGTGTGCAAACAACCTCTTAACATTCCCTCTTACAGATTCCTAACTTAGCTGGTCTGCACATACTGTATATTTCACATTCTTCATAGCAACAGCAAAAACTCTCTTTATAATGAGAACAGAGATGTAATTTGACAGAAACAATTGTGTTCACACTGCTCAAAGCACTATTTCAACTGAATGCCAAAACAATGAATTGTTTAAGTGCAGTGACCAAGCATGTACTTCTACTGAGATCATGAACCAGCTTTTATCTCCTCCTCAGTAAATCCCTGCCTACGGGCACTGAAGGATTTGGCTTCTGCTTCTTCTGTAATGAGCTATGTGTCTGTACATACAAAACAGGCCTTTTGCTCAATACTGGAGCTGTGGCTTCAGCCTCCTCGCTTTTTTCCCTCTCTCTCAGAACCTCATTTTGAGCTCACAGTTTGATCTGTTTCAAATGAATACGGTTTTAAAAGTGAGTATTTGGAAGAATGCTTCGCCTAATACCTTATGAATGCTTTGACTTACTGAAGCGCAATGCAACACTGGGCTTTGTCAAGCATTAATTAACGGTGATGACTCATGGCCCATATTATTATGTCAAAAAGTAATACAATATAATTGTCATAAAAAAGTTAAAGCCCTATTTTTATAAGCTGTAGTCGTGGTGTAAATCTTTTTATGCGAAAACCGTCTAAAAAATTCTCAAGGATATATTTCCATAATAAAAACCCATAAATGTACTTGGTTTTAAGTCTTAGTTATGCATATGTATATTTTCCTATCTGTATGTTACCAATTGTAATAATATTAATTCACCAAAAAAAAAAAAAAAAAAAAAAATCCTAGATTTCGTTTGCTTCAATAAAATTCCATAGAAATATTTTTGAAAGTTAGGGAACCACCAAGGTAAAGAAGTGTTTTATGTTTTAAAAGTATGTATACAGATGCTTTTTTATCAAAATATTTCATATTTTTCAAAGCCCATAGGCATCAATATTTGTCTAAAGCCTGGATTTAAAACAAACTACAATCCTCAAAAACAACACAAGAGGACCTTTATTTATAGTTATGCTATGATTCTGCTAAATAAGCCATTAAAGCTTGTAATAAATGGGACATTCAATTCACCCTTGAAGAGTGTTGTGAAGTACTACAGCTGAATGAAAACTATTAAATTAATTAAACACTCCAAGATTGTTATTGCATGCTGAGCTTCATTAAAGTATTTTAATAATTGTAAATGCATAAAAGCTCAGAAAAGAAAAAGATAAATAGGGATGATGCAAGGTTACAGTGACAGAAGGACAGTTTTGCCATAGACATTTTAAAAATATTCCTGTATTTTCCTATTCTAGGATGAAGACATTTACATTACATTTTACATTCACATTTATTCATTTGACAGATGCTTTTATCCAAAGCAACTAACAAAAGCGATTCATCTTAAGGAGAGTAGTGCAAGAAGTGCTGCATTACAAAGTTTCAATTGCATCAGAAAAATAGCATCCAAGATAGAAATTTGAGTGCAACAAGAATTAAATATATACTGTGTGTATATATATATATATATATATATATATATATATATATATATATATATATACACACACAGATGAGCCAAAACACTATGACCACAGGCCTAACATGGTGTTGGATCTCCATGGGCCACCGAAACAATGCCGACCCGTCAATGCATGGACTTTACATGACCCCTGACGGTGGAGCCGCCATGGATCGGACTTGTTCGTCCAGCACATCCAACAGATGCTCAATCGGATTCATATCTGGGGAATTTGGAGGCAAGGGCAACACCTTGAACTCTTCATCATGTTACTCAAACCATTCCCAAACAATGTGTCCAGTGTGGCAGGGCACATTATCCTGCTGAATGAGGCCACTGCCATCAGGAAATATCATTGCCACGTGTCAAATTGATGTCCACATGAATGGCTAGACCCAGTGTTTCCCAGCAGAACATTGCCCAGAGCATCGCCTCCACCGGCATGTCGTATTCCCACAGTACATACTGGTGCCATCTCTTTCCCAATTAACGGCACACACGCACACGGCCGTCCACATGATGTATAAGAAAACGGGACTTTACGGACCAGGTAGGTAATCACCACTGTTGACTGGGAGCACCCCAGAAGCTTTGCTGTTTCAGAGATGGTCCGACCCAGTCATCTGGCCATAACAATTTGACCCTTGTCAAAGTCACTCAGGTCTTTATTCCTGCCCATTTCTCCTGCATACAATACGTTGACTAATTTTTCTACCCAGACCTTGATATATGGCCTTGTTAGGAGATGATCAACGTTATTTGCTTCACCTCTTAATGGTCATAATGTTTTGGCTCATCAGTGTGTGTGTGTGTGTGTGTGTGTGTGTGTATACACACACACACACACACACACACACTGATCAGCCACAACATTAAAACCACCTGCCTAATATTGTGTAGGTCCCCCTCGTGCTGCCAAAACACCGCCAACCCACATCTCAGAATAGCATTCTAGGATGCTATTCTTCCCACCACAATTGTACAGAGTGGTTATCTGAGTAACTGTAGACTTTGTCAGTTTAAACCAGTCTGGCCAGTCTTCTGTCTCTTCATGTAATCCTTCATGACTCGATGTACAGAGGGGGGCTCTGTGGGGGCCATGCCATTTCTTGCAGAGCTCCCTGTTCTTCTATTCAATTCTACTTGCAAAAGGAATGTTTGGGAGACTATTTATATATTATTTGTATATTACTTGCAGTTGGAGTTCGATTGTATGTCCAGGTGTATAGTATTTCTACTGTATTTATATTGGAGATTATGTTTAATTGGTATATTGTGACATTAATTGAGAAATTGTTTGGGGGTATTTAAGGGCTATGTGTGTGTGTGTCACCAAGGTGGTAATGTAATAAATTATCTATTTTTGGAGCGGTGGTGTGCCTGCTTTTTTTTTTTTTTTTTTAACTGTTTTACCCCTTTTTTGTTTTTTCCCAGTGTTTTTGCCACTGAATGTGCATGCTTTTGATTACCATTTTTTTGAGTTTTATTAGCACCATTTTTCCAGCTCAGTTTATTTGGCCACTTTCTCCAGCTTTCAAAGCCACTTCCACACATGTGTGAAAAAATGATGCAAACTCATGAATTACTAATGAAATAAATGATGAAAAGGAAGCATGTGTAAGGATGGTACAGAAGAAAATTCTCACCTCTGTAGGTTAAGTCCTGCACTTAACACTAGGATGATAATGATGATGGATAGCATTAATGAGAACCTATTGATTGAATGGTTAGTGTGATTGATGTTTTTCAGCTATGTGACCTTAACAAATGGCTATTTAGCGTTATTTATAGACACAATTGATTTCGAGTTTGAAGTGTTTCTTTGTTTTGTTATGGTACACTGTAGCTGTAAGTATGTTTGAAAGATCACAGCTGGAGTAGGATTATTGTCAAGCAACGTCCCTAGAGTCATGTCTAAACACAGCTGTACACACACACTGCACTGCACTGCGCACCACCCCTATACAGCAAGCAATAGCTTGGTGGACAACAACACAGTATCTTTGCAAGAGTACATTTTTAGCCATCCTAAAAATACCAAACAATTTGACTTGTAGCTTGTGGTTATTACTATTTAACAGATTGAGTGCAATTCAGCTTAATTCCAGGGTAATGAGGCGGTGAGTTGGTTTGTTAATTTCTTTGAAAAACTGGATTTATCTATTTAATGCTCTGGTACTGGGTCTATGGGAAATGGTTTATGAAATATTTACAGTTCCAAAGTGATTTATAAATGGTTTGTAGAATCAATTGCAGATTTATTTTGTTATCGTTCCGCACATGCTGTAGCTACAGTATGAGAAGCTTAGAGCTTCACACAATTTCCTTGCAAAAAATAAATAAAAGAACAGATAAAAAATACTCTGTGTGAGAGAGTAAGTGTTTGTGGGTATTGAAGGGGAATGCTGATGTAGTGAACACAAGCAAGCGTGTGTGAACGGAGAACATATTTAGTAGTTTTCATTAGCATGCAAAACATTTTTTTTTTATTACAATTATTTATAATGACAGTTCCGTGCTTGATTGGAACTGGCACCACCACTTGAGCACTTCTTTAACAACAGTATACTGTAGGAGGAATTTACTAGAAAGCAACAGCACCTGTTACCACAGTTTATTTGCATATGCTGTGTCTGCATTGTTTTAGTGCACAGTTCACTAAAGCAATTATGCAAGGATGTAATGGCCAAATGTTCCCACAAAATCTATTCTGAATGCAATTTTGGCTGTGCAATTCTATCTCATGCAGGTCGATTCTTTATGGAGGATGCAGCCGACTACTGTGATCTTGCTCACTTACATACCGGTAATGTATAGCATCATTCCACTACTGCACTTGTGCTTAAGAACACCATGGGTCTGGATGTCTGTCTGGTTATAACATTATTCTTCATACAAGTTCATACAATGTAAGTTAATGTGATCCAAAACATTCAAGCTCCAAAAAGGACAATAAAAGTTAATCCATATGACTTGAGTGATATATTCTGTCTTTGTAATAGACAAGCCTCCGGCCTGACCTGAGGAGTGGCCACTTCGGTCTTTCCTGCATCCTGGGAACCTGGGTAGGGGGAGGGGAGAGAGACAGAGACAGTGCAAGGAAGAGAGAACAGGAGAAAAAAACTCTGGTTCCTGACCACGCCACCATTCGGTCCTCAGCCAGCTGTCCAGCGATCCTCTACGATGCTGGGTGATGGCACTGGATTTCGCCTCCTGGCAGATGGCAGTGGCTCCTCCATCCCCTGGCAGACAGCAACAGCTCCTCTGCTTCCTGGTGGACAGCAGCAGCTCCTTCATCTCCTGGTGGACCACTCCAGTACCATCGAACCAACCTCTCCTCTGTGTCGCGATCCTCCATCAGCGTCGAGGGCTCTCTGGTCTCTTTGGCACCAGTGTAACAGATAAGCCTCTCATTCATCGGGAAAGGGTGTAGCGGGAACTATATTAACAATTAACAAGACTTTAATTCTAACATAAATGCTGAACCAAAACAACAACACACGTCGACACGCAGCTCCGTGTGTGTGTGTGTGTGTGTGTGTGTGTGTGTGTGTGTCTCTCTCTCTCTCTCTCTCTGGCGGCCTTGGCTCCTCCTTTATCCCTCTACCACTGATTGGGCAACTCAATGCCAGGCGTGCATCCTCATGTTAAGATTGCCAGTCCACAGGCATCATTAGCAGTTTAAAACTTAAGTTCAGGTCTAAATACATCATTTAACAGAATATTGTTAGAAAAGAAAATTTGAGTGAGAGTGTGCAATGAACAATTTCCACTCTCTACTTCATCCTCTATTCCTTCCTCCAGTGGCTGCTTCAAATCTGCTCTAGGAGCCCATTCTGTTTACATGGCAGTCACAACTGCATGCTGCATAATGGCAGTAAAGCTTCAAGTGCACAGTGCCTCGAACTCTATCCATATAATCTATGAATGCACCAAGAGTCTCTTTATTTTGAGATTTGTCCATGAGTAGGTCATCATTTTAATCCTGTACTGTGTTCATCAGTTAAGTTTCCAGCCAAAGGGACAAAACTAGCTAAAGGCTAAGTGAGAGCCCCTTATAATGATTCACATCGCGTGCGATCACATTATATGCGGGTCACTTTCATTAATCTCTATGAAGTTGAGCATCAATATATCTGAAACCCTGTCTTACCAAAAACATAATTAAGGTACAATGGGGCTAAAGGCCACACACTTGTGGTAGAAGACCTGCAGAGTCATAGTGATATAGTGTAGATTTGGGGCTATAGTTATAGAGCAAAATGTATAAATGTATGCACATACTTTTGAGAAGGCAAGGTGCATTTTTGAGTAACAAATTAACATAATTCCTATTAAAAATAACCACTTTTGAAAAGGATGCATCATTTTCGGTAAATTTCGATCACATTTGGCATCGGCATCGTTCTAATCAAATTAATCTCTAATGTGATTGGATCAGTCAACGTGAGCCCAATTTGAACATTCTTCATAACAAATCTATGCCCCCACTTAAGAAAAACAATGTGTTTTATGTGGGCCTTTAGCCCCTCCAACAAGGGGGCTTTTTACCCCAAATACTATAATTTTACTTATTTGAAAGTTTATTGAAAACCTTTTGAATAATCACTATGCACAAAACTGAAAATAACAAACATGTATTTTTACTCAAAATAAATTTGACAGTTTCAGAGATTCCAATAAACTACATAAATTAGCAACATTTGAAAAGTTATTAAATGTTATAGGAAATGACCTCAAAATCAAACTTTACATATTGCACACAATGACCTCATGGATCAGGAACTTTTTGCAGTGAATAGTGACAAAAGGTGTTTAGGAAAGTGCTGTGGTAGTTTTTGTTGTTTTCAGTGTTTTAATATTTAATAGAAAATATTTATTAACTTGCAGCATCACAACACGATTACATAGAGTTTCCATATTTGGCAGCATTTTCATGTTGAAAAGACAAACTTGTGGACATTTTGGCGAAAGTTGTGCCTTATTTCAATATTTTTGAATATAGCCTTTGGACTGGAAAACTCCTGTAATGAAGAACTTAGGTTCTGCTTACGTGCAATCTACATGCAGGTCTGGGGAACATCCTTTGTAAAATAACGTACAATGTTATTTATGATGATATTGAAAGTGTAAGCTGCAATGTAATTGGGAAACCCAGCCCATTTCTTTACAATGAAATTATGTTAACTGCCTGCTTTCCATGGGTGGTAACAGCATAACATTACTTATGCCAGGCCTAGTTTACACAGAAAGGATGCAAAAGAATGACATTCTTTTAATTTAATATGCATATCAGTGCTATTTCGGCACATTCAACTTCTGATTATATTGAATTGAGGGTGCTCAGATGCAGGTTTTTGCGCTGAAGTTCTACAGAAATCACTCCCCATTTGCTGTAAACGTGAGAGACAGCTCATTCTTGTTGCATATAAGGAGTTATTCTGTTATTGTAAAAAGTCTTGACTCTAACTCGGCTCTGAATTATTGGTGAATGAATCAACTGCACTCATCAATGTGTTCGGGCCCCAGTGGGAATATGAGCGTGATGAGGGCCCATCCAGTGCACTGTGATTGATCATTATTTTAATCACTGCTGGCAGACAGTCATGGGGACGTCAACCCACCGCATCATTGCAGAAAAGAAAAGCAATAATTGAAATACAGGTAGGAGGCATTATTGTGATTTAGTCAGACTTCTCGGTCAGACAGCTAATGGCATCCTGCACCCTCCTGTAAGCACCACTCTTGCCGCTGCATTCCTCCAACCTTGACTACATTCACAGCCTGTGACCACAGACAAAGAGGAGTCCACTTTTTGCCTTCTCTGTAATGAGGATTGCCTGGTTAGAATCTTAATTTGCTTACAGACTTATAGCTTACAGTAACATTTTTGAAGGAATCCTTGATATAAAATCATGCTGGAAAAATAAAACATAGATCTTGATTTAAAAAAACAAACCAAAAAAAAAAGTACAGGTGAACAAGTAGGGCATTTTCAATATCTAATATCACATGCCACATACAAGGACAGATTATGATTCTGCAATTTTTTCGAGACCCCCTCTTTCCACAATTGTGAGATTTAAAGTTACAAATACAAGAATGAACATTTGATGTACATAAAAGAAACAACAGTATATCATGACCAGTACAGATGTGCAAAATTACCAATTTTCATAATCGCCTAGTCGTTGTTAAGGAACATAATGTATAATTATGCTCTGTATTGTTTATATGTCCCTGATCAGATACATTGGTAATGAACTGATATTAAACAAATAAATAAAATAGGCTAAATAATTACATATATTAATGTTGCACAAAACAATCAAAGTAAAATAGGTAAGAAATAAGAAAGACTCCAATACAGTGCGGCAAAAAATTATTTTTAAAATGTAAATGTGCATCCTGAACGCAGAATGACAGGCTTTAATGTAACCACAGTGCTTCAGAGTGATCCTCGCTGCACATTCAAGTCTCGAACTGCAAGAAGATATTGTTATATATTGTAAATATCTAGTTCATTATATTTAGGCAGTGTCAGACAGACTCAGCAAAAATATTTGAATCACTCTACAGCAACTCGCAAATACAGGAATACAGTATTACTAAGCAGAGGATTTCATGTGCGACAGTGATCATCTTGAAATATATTGTTGATTTAGCACTTTGATTGCTATAACAGCAGCACATAAAAGGAACTAACCTAAAGCATTTCAGAAACAAAATTTGTGCAGAGGGTTTTACTGTACCAAATGTAATTCACTGTTAAGCACAGCAAGCTATCATCATGCAAAAATGCTCTTCAAGATGTTGCGCCTCTCAATTAATTTGAGAATTGTGTCTCCCATTAAAACTAAGACCATTAATAATATTAATGTGAGTAATCGACCCCACTAATCCACTAGTCAGTTGTTGGGCAGTTGTTTTGTCAGGTAACCTACAAAATGCGGAAACATCTAAATATACTGGTTTCAGTCAAAATTGTAATTAAATCTGATTAAATCAACCTGACAAATTAAGGCCATGTTCACACTAATACGTATTAGTTTGAAAAAGCATCTTTTTTACTACATTTTGGCCATCCTTCCAGGCTGAGACAGTGTTTTAAAAAATGATAAGCTTCATATTTCTGTGCTTAAACCCCTGAAAATTGGCATCCCTTCCAAGTCGATTGTATTGAACCCCAAATATTCCTTTAAGGAGGGCCCAGAAACAGATAAAATAATTCATTTATTTGTTTTAAATTAAGATCAAAGTCAATGGTACATACCAGTGGCGGGCCGTGCATTAAAAGTCTAGGCCTTCAGTGTGATTCATGCCAGTAAGAAGTTTCACAGTTTCACAATGAATAACATATGCCATACATAGGATACCCTATGCCTATGGGCATCATATATTATGTTGCAGCTAACTAGTAATACCAATTGACATTTTAAAAACACGTCCACGCACGAAAGCCAGAACTTGAAACGACACTTAATGCTCAAGCAAGCCTTAACTGCAGCATGACTGTTTGTAAAAATGAATGTCTCCTGAACAGACATTCAAAAATCATAATTTTTCATATGAATCTACCAATGAGGTATATAATACCTGGAAAAATCTATCTAATAATATTTGTGATTTAAATGTTGCTTGAAATAATTTTGTTTCATCAGGGTACACGGTTATGCTGTGTTCCATTCAAGTTGGATGTGGGATATTCAAACTTGATATCTCCGACCATCAATGCATTCCATTCCCCGATATTCGGAACTGCAACACTCCTGTTAGCTAAGCAAGGGTTTGACTCTCATTAGAAATGTCTCCTAGCAACCCAATTGATAAACAATGCTGCAGCACTAATTATCAAAAGAGATTATAATGTTTTATACACCCGTTTATGCAGGCATTTGTTAAACAAGCTTTCATATCATGCAATGTGGAAACACATTTATCGAACATTTATCGATATTACTTAATAAAGTGAATGTTTATAACTTACTTTGTATATCTCCCTGAGTGTCCATATGTTTGTGTGACATCATGCCCCCTGCATCTCTGTGAAATCGGAGTTGAGTATTTCTGCACGAGCCTAGAAGTTGTAATTCTGACTTCAAGATGCATTCCACTGCACTTTTCCTAGTAGGAAGTTGGAAAATCCGACTTTCCAAGTTGAATGGTGTGCAAGTACTCACTACTTCTCAAAACTTGATCCGACACCGAATGCTCAAGCAGCCTTATTTACACTTACAAAACTCCTGATGTTGTTATAACAATGCAAAAAGCACTTACCAATTTGCTTGAAGTAAAAATCAGTCCTCCTTTTCCTGTTTAATAATAAATTAAGAAATCACACGGTCATGCAGAACATCTTGTGTTTTTAAATTCATAAGGATCTCTTTCTCAATGGCGATAGCGACAGCGGCATATGGTCAGCAAGATGTTGCGCTCTTCACTTTCAAATTACGTACATCACTTAAAGCGTGATTGCGTCACTCAAGACCAGCTAGAAGGCCTCGACTGTGACATATCCTAAAGATCACACCCACCAAGAACAAATAAATCAATCTGATTGGTTGATGAATCTGACAATCTGACTTTAGTTGCCCATTTGCACTTTTGAGGAATTCTGAAGAAATTCTGTAGGCCTGACGAAGTGGAGCTCAATCTCACGTGCTGCTTCAGGCATGCAATTTGTGAAACAGTTGTCACACTTTGCTTGTAAGCAACAAGGAATACATTTTTTCTGGATAAACTTTTCATTTTTCTCTATTTGTTTGTAGATTAATTAAGAGTGGAAAGCGATTCAAAATACATAGGCAAAAAGGGGATTGAGAATGAAAGCATGAAAAATATTTATTAATTTGGCATGTTAGGCCAGCAGAGAAATCTTTGCTGGCCCTGAGAATTCACCCCTGCTCTAATCTGTAAAACATGTTTTGTCAGATAACCTAAAAATGTGCTTCATGTGGCAACTTCTCAATTAACTGGTTTTATGCAAATCAAAAATTTTATTTAATATGATTTAAGCAACCTGACAAATTGGATTACACCAACAAAAAGTATTTTTTATCATTTTCTACCGTGACTGGTTTTCAGGACAACACGAACATCTTAGCTGGAGGCCCCTGCTAGTCAGAGGCCCCAGGGCCCCATTGGCTTGTCCTATAATCCGTCCTTGGCCACATACCATACCACCATGTCCTAACCAGGCGTAACACTTAAAGCAACAAGCAGAAAATTATCTTACAGTGAATTTGGAAACAGAAGGTTGACTTTTTATAAGGCATAGTCGGTTTGTGCTTACTGAAAATTGAAGCACTGCCCCCAGTGGCCATAGCAGAAAGTGTTTTTAAAGGAAAGGGCACATGTGAGCTACAGTTTGTGGCTGAAATGCCCACAGACGGGTGTCAAAATGTTTTTGTAAAGTGAGTTGGTTTTAGCTGGAAATGATGAAATACAGTGTACAGGAACTGACTTCCTGTGTGATTATGCTTACAAGCATGTTAATCAGAGTTTTTTTTTTGTCCTCGCCAGCCGCAACCACAACATGAAAATCTTATAAACTGTACATTAAACATAATTTCTGATTGGTTGTGATTGTGGCACGTCACACAGCAGTTACTTATTCAGTGTGGACAGACAAATGAATTGCTTGTCACTGGAATCTGATTACATCATGTCTGGTTAGAACATGGAACAATTAAAATAAAGCACTTGGTGAATAGTTTTGTTTTGGGCAGTAATAATAATTTCTGCTCTGCCATTGACCTGTGTTTCTACAACATGAATAGAAGCACTCAGATTCCCCATTTTCCGGGTTTCTTTATGATGCCTGCGAGCACAAACAACACAGCTTGAGTAATCAAGTCAAAGCCAGTGAGATGAACTTTTCAAAAACATACTCCCACTTCTGTGTAGGAAAAAAGGTCACATTCGATCGTTTTTCAGAATGTGTGCAGCCAAGTAGAAGAGAATAAGCTGGAAGTCTGAAAACATTCAAAGCCAGCTCACTTTCTTGTTCTTTTTGGGTGAAATGGCATAAAGCAATATACACCACACATCCAGGGGTATTTTTTACAGATTAGTGCTGAGATGGCCTCTCTTCACCTGTGTTTTTATTTATTTTTTTACATGAGTCAGTGCACTCATACTGGTGACAGGATCTCAGGATAATCTGCCAGCAGATAGCACAGGGGCAATCTAAAAAATCAAGTGGGCACATTAGAGAGATTGTATCTAGCTATTGTTTCTATTTTATCTGGTATTGAAACAGTCTGGATTGCTCTCAGGTTCACAGGCATCTATGAGGCTCCTGTACAGAATTGTTTTATTATTTGAAAAGATTAACCGCATTGACAACACTCATCCTTTGTCCCAGAGACAGATCTTAGATAGCACAACTTGCTGGTCTCATCTACACTCAGAATTTACTAGACCACAAAATTAGTTATACCATCGATTGAACACAAAACTTATATTTCAAGAATATTGTCACATTTGTAGGTGTACTTAGCAATGAGCTCTTGTAAGTACATGACTTCATTTGATATATCAGTATATATAAACACTCATACACTGATGAGCCAAAACATTATGAACACTCACAGGTTAAGACAATAACATTGATCATCTCCTAACAAGGCCACATGTCAAGGTCTGGGCAGATTAGATGGTAAGCAAACAGTCAGTTGTCATGTCAATATGTTGAATGCAGGAGAAATGGGCAGGAGTAAAGACCTGAGCAACTTTGACAAGGGCCAAATTGTTATGGCCAGATGACTGGGTCAGAGCATCTCTGAAACAGTAAGGGTTGTGGGGTGCTCCCAGTCAGCAGTGGTGAGTACTTACCAACAGTGGTAAGAGGAGGGACAAACCACAAACTGGGTGTTGGTGACCAGTTTGTGGTTTGTCCCTCCTCTGACTCATCGATGCACAAGTGTAGCAAAGGCTATCCTTCTGGTTTGAACCGACAGAAGATCTACTGTGGTATAAGTCACAGAAAATTGTATGATGGTTGTGGGAGGAATGTGTCACAACACAGTGCATTGTACCTTCCTGCGTATGGGGCTGCGTAGCCACAGACCAGTCAGAGTGCCCATGATGACCCCGTCCACCATTGAAAGGGCCTACAATGGGCATGCGAGCTCAGAACTGGACCTTGTAGTAGCAGAAGAAGCCTTGTCCGATGAGTCCCATTTTGTTTTACAACATGTGGACGGCCATGTATGTGTGCACCATTTACCTGGGGAAGTGATGTCACCAGGATGCACTGTGGGAAGACGACAAGTTGGTGGAGGGAGTGTGATGCTCTGGACAGTGTTCTGCTGGGAAACCCTGGGTCTGGCCATTCATGTGGATGTCAATTTGATCACCTACCTAAACATCGTTGCAGACCAGGTACACCCCTTCATGGAAATGTTATTCCCTGATGGCAGTAGACTCTTTCAGCTGGATAATGTGCCCTGCACGCATTGTTCGGGAATGGTTTGAGGAACATGATGAAGAGTTCAATGTGTTGCCCTGGCCTTCAAATTACCCAGATCTCAATCCGATTGAGCCTCTGTGGGATGTGCTGGACCAGCAAGTCTGATTCTTTTGCGTCAGTCACTAGTGCTCCTCTTGAGGCCAGGGGATTGAGGTTTACACACTGCACAGCTACCTACCAGCTGGCTACCATTACACTGATCCCCTAATCCTCACTCCCATCTGGGTCACGGCACCACTGTTACTGGTCCTTCTGACCCACTCCGAACAGGATTTGCACCAGCATCTCCAGCATGGGAGGCAGGTGTGCTAACGAGGAGGCTAAAGGCTACAGCCTCTAGCATCAGTCACTAATGCGCCTCTTGAGGCCAGGGGTTTAAATACTGCACAGCTATGAGGTTTACATACTGCACAGCTACGTACCAGCTGGTTCCTGGTACATATACACACTTTTCTCCCATCAATTATACATTAAATAGATTTCATCTTTAGGCAACAAATAGACACAAAAAATTCTGCAGTGAGATGTATACACTGACTGAATAAAAGTAATAATACATTAAGGTAGTCAGCTGACTTCATTTGATTGCTGCATAACGTTGCTGAGCCTAGACCTGACCAATTGAAACAACCCCAGATCATAACACTGTCTACTGTGGGCAATATGCATGATAGGTGCATCGCTTCATGTGCTTCCCTTCTTACCTTGAAGCATCCATCGCGCATCTATAGGGTAAATCTGGACTCATCAGACCACATGACATTTTCCATGGCTCCACATTCCAATCTTTATGCTCATTAGCAAATTGAAGTCATTTTTCAAATTAGCCTGAGTAACAAGTGGCTTTCTTGTGGCCACACAGCTGTTAAGTCCCAATCATTAAGTTCTTCACATTGTGCGGGTGGATATGCTGTTACTTTTACTATTATACATAACCATGAGTTCTACTGTCGATTTATTAAAATGTAACTTCAAACGTTTTAGTGATCTCCAATCACGATCATTCAAGGTTTTAATAATTCGTTGAACAATTTACCCAATTCCAGTGATTTCAGCAATTTCCTTAGTTTTTATCTTTGCATGATACAGGCCAATATTTTGCCCCTTCTGAAACACTGTAATATAAGTTAAAAGAATTGTTGCCAGCTGAAATATATTAATCACTGCAATAATGATCCAATCATAGGGTCTTAAGTATCTGCTAATTTAAATTCAAACGCCAACTTTTTTTTTTTTTTTGGCTAGGTTGTGTATGTCTTTGCAGGCTACTTAGCTTTTCCATATAATAGATATATTGCTTTTGCTGGTGGATCAACTGAAGGCTTTGGGTTGCCAAGCAACACTGGTCATATGATAAATAAAGAGTGCTTGCTTCTGTAAAGGATCAGATTAGGAGAAGAATAACTGAGCTACAGGGCAGAAGTTAGAATAATGATGCATTTACAAACTTCATGTAAATTGAAACAACGTTCAGCTGGGTTCTGATGGCTATTTAACAGCCTTGCATTACAGTCAATGACTAAATATAAGATGCAGTAATTAATAACTGAAGTGTCATAACTGGACTCACACAGCTGAAGCCTTTATCACCCAACCAAGCCAAATTAATTGGCTCAGATATCTGAATGGGGAGCTGGGACTATAAAGCAGACAACTTGAGGAATTAACCGAACGACCATGTGAATGTTTTTTAATAATTCAATAGGAAATTCTCTTTAAATTATCAATAATTGTAGACAACTGACATGCCTTTGAGAGATCATTACAAAGCACCAGTTGCACAAGCGTAGTGCTTCTAATCCTCGATTATCTGTATCTCATGCATTACTATTTTGTACAATTAAGAAGAGTAATTATTTTTCACCAAAACACAGAGGACTGAATCATTTTCGGTGGAATATTATTAATCATAATTCTAGTCCTGACCCAGCCTCTGAGCTGTGAAATTGTAGTTCTACTTTACCAAACAACAATAATGGATAGTAGAAAAAAGCGAGGAGAAAGACTAAATTGTACAGCATGGTCCAAATCAACGGATAATAATTACAGCACTGCACAGACATTGTGTCTGTAAAGGCTGTACTCAGCTGAAGTAATTTTCAATTAATCTAGATGAAAGCCATTGTGTGAAGCAACTCACAGAATTCTCTGAACTTCACAATACTTAATAGCACACTCTGACACTCTTCATACTCAAACTTTGGAACAGAATTGAAATTATTTAGCCAATGCTGTAATATATTCAGACATTCTCTCACACACATACATATACACTCATCTTTGAGTGTTGAAATTAAATCCAAAACATAAATGCTGAAATTAGGAGTGCAGTAAAATAACCACAAAATACCGAAGGGAAATTCTACTGGATTTTGGGGGTTCAAATATTTTAGTGCAAGAAATTATGCAATCACTGTGGAGCTGGCCACGATGATGAAATATGTATAAATAATATACCAAACTGACATTTCAAGAACAGTCTAGATAAATCTTTCTCTGCATTGCAGCAGTCCCTGGCACCAGTATCTTTCACTTTGCTCTGACAGATTGTTTTTTTTATTTCATATCAGATTGCTTTATTGCACACACAGTATCAATATGAGATACCAAAGAAATGTTCCATGAGTTCTCATATAACGTCTAACCAAGGTTGTTGTTTGCATTCTTGAGGCAGAGTATTATATTGAAAGATCAAACCTTCTCAAAAGATCTGAGAATGTGATGCAACCTCAAAGGTGGCCAACATCCAACAAATGAAATGGCAATTCTATTAAACCAATGTGTGGAAATACATCTGAGTGGTTTGCTTGTTTTGTTTAGCTTCTGTTCTAAACCTTTAGAGAGGTTAAACTTTCACTGAAAAACATCTCTTAGGATTTAACTGTAGCGTCAGATGCTTCAGAGAGAAGAGTGATACAGAGGAATAACCCAGAGAGCTCAGACCAAACCCAATAAAAGAATAAAGACTGGCCTGTGGCAGGAACATATTGTAGCTGTCTGTCTAACAATGGGCCACAGAGGTCTGTGGAGAGAACACATTTAAGCTTGGGCTAAGGGTATAGCGTCTGGGTTAGCTTGGCAAACAACCGTTGCTGTTTCTCCAGTAAATGAAGATTTAGGGGCTGTTAACACTGAGTGTGTTTTTGTGTCTGTCTGTATTGTACTTTATTTACAAAATGGCAACTCTGAGATTCTTCTGTGACTAAATTAATAAATTCATTCACATTTAATGTCTTCTGAAGCAATGCAATAGCTTTGGATGAGAAACAGATAAAAATATGAATCATTTTTCATAATAAATCTCCACTTTAACTTTGACTTTCAGAATGTGAAATAACGTGAAAGTGGAGATTTATAGTGAATAAAAGTACTCTCAACCACACATATCAAATCACTTCAGAATACAGATTTACCCACTGTAATCATATGGATTACTTTTATGCTGCCTTTATGTGATTTTTGGACCTTGAAAGGACTGACCACCATTCACTTGCACCATGAAGACCTACAGAGCTGAGAATATTCTTCTAAAAATCTTCATTTTATGTTCAGCAGAAGAAAGAAAGTCATACACATCTTGAATGGCATGAGGGTGAGTAAATTATGAGAGAATATCTTCTTCTTTTTTGGGGGGGTGAACTATCCCTTTAAATGCCCTTGCAAAATGTTCAACAAAGAAATTGTTCTAGGTAAAAACATAATAAAATGTCCTATCAAACTGAAATATGTGTTCACTAACTTCACCTGTTAAGTTCACTGCCATATTGGTTCTTTTTACCTGACGTCACAACTTTAAGTCCGAGCTTTCATATAATTCCAAGTTTAAAGCTTGTAAATTCGAGTTCTGTGAAGGCATGAATACTTTTTACAAGTTGGAATTATAGTAATTTTTACATGAAGTGAACACACTAACTTGACACGACAAAAACTCTGTGCTCATTCGCGAGAGTTTGAAAAAGGAGCGAGACACAGCAGTCTAAGATGTCCGTCTGGCGCATGTTTACATAGAAAATGTATTTTAAAAACATGAATGCAGATGGTTCTAACTACACAAGCTCGGCATTGTGCGTAGTTGCGTAACTTGCGTAACAAAATGTGTCATACCACAATTCATAACACAACGCAAGTACACATTGCATTCTCAACGTTGCCACGGGGTGTTATAGCGAGATTTGTGTGAACTGTCGAGAAGTCCGCATCTACAGGGAGTTTTCTCTTTTAAAATCTAAGTGCACTTCAGACGAAGCCAAAAAAACAACTGATTTTTTATTTGCCTTTCATTCTACTGTAAGGTGGGGTGCCAAGGTGTTTCCATTCAAAGGACAAAACTCCCCAGGGAGGCAGATAAAATATATGATCTCTGAGAAAATCAGCAAAGACACGGGAACGCAAAGACACCATCTCACACCCAACTGAGCAAGTATTGCCTTATTGTTGTCTTTCTACATCTGTTCTCTCTCCTCCCATCCCTCTCAGCTTAAAATCACCTTAAAACACACTTAAATCTTGTAGATAACCCATGTCTAATTCTCACTCTGGCTATTCATGTTTCATATCGTTGATATGAAGGTCTCATTACCTTTGGGGGAATTCTGACCAATTCTGGAGCTGTGCCTACATCCTGTATGCAGATAAGGTGTGACCCCAGAACTTCCAAATCTATTCATCCCCAAACTCTTATTGTCCTTCCATTTGATTGTGGTCTGGGTAGTTAAGGAAATTTAGCACATTGTTCATTGGACATTTCTGTATCCAGAAATCCCTGTAGTTTCTAACTATGTACTTTGCTGAAACCAGGTAGCTATGCATCTGTTACACTTAAGATTCATCTTTGAGCATTTGATGTTTTGTATTGATTATGTCTGAATTGATTCATTATGTAATTGGCATGATACATATTTATCTGATTTATTCTGAAATTCTTGCCTTTAGTAGATTATGTTAAGTCCTTGCTGACACAAATCTGTTATCAGTTTTAGTACAAACTAACGGCTCAGCATTGAGAGAGCATCGGGCATGTCTTCTGAGACCTTAGCATTCTGGCTAACTATTTGGCATTAACTAGTGTACCTAGACTGTAGGGACTAAATATAATCATTATTTAGATCAACAAAATGTTAGCCTAAATAATGTTAGTCATTACCTCTGATTACTGTTCACATTATTCCAGCCAAGGGTACATAGGAAACTATGGAGACTAGTTAAATGTACTATCTGGATACGGTAGCATTGGTCAGTCCATCCAGACAGTATAAGTCACTCCTCTGGTGGAAATGAATGTTATTTTAATTAAGTGTATGCAGATCTAGGGGACTAAACAAAACTATTATTCAGATAAAAGTATGCAGGGAGCAACTTCTCTGAATTGTATTCCTCAATTACCTCTGGATAATGACCCAAAACTGGACAGTTTTTGGAATGATCACGTATAACCCGGCCGGTGCGTAGACTCTACTTACAGAATCCAAATGAAAGAGTGCGATGTAAAAGTATAGAAATAACTAGAATAATCAAGTATCCAAATCTAGATAAGATCTCAATTGATGATCAATAATAATTAGAACCTCAAACAAAATTCGAGGTCTAATATAATTGGATTAAATGATTAATGGAGTCAGATTCTGATTGAATAAATCAAATAGTTATGACGCTCAGTGGCGGAGCTAGGGGGAGGCCAGGGGTGGCCATGGCCACCATGGACCGATGCCTGGCCACCACACTCGCAATTGCTGTTTTAGTCATTTTTTGGCACAATTTAGAAAAACTCCTGGCTCCGCCCCTGATGACGCTGCATCCACACGTGCAGGAAAAAGACAAACGTGCAGATACCTTCACCACTTCGCTGGATTCCGCCATTGGGCCAGCGAGGTGGCGTTTTTACATTACAAAATAGAGGCCTTAAGAAGACCACTGTGGATCTACAACATTTAACTACTTTGTTCACATCTCAAACACGTTTATTTTTATCTTTTAAAGTGTTTTGCCCACACAATTCTGATATTTTGAAACGATTTGAAATAACCTTTAATTATTTAAATTTTACATTTTACAGCCTCAGCGTACAATGTAAGAAAGCTTTGGTAAGGTTAAAATAGTACACATAGAATAAAACTATAAACAAAAAAACAAAACAAAAAAACACAAAGTGGAATTCAATAAATATGGGGATGAAATAAATTTTATTAAACACGAAATATGCAGTAACATGCAATGTAATAACAATTAATCCTACAATCATAAGCATTCTTCATTATTATTTCGTCTTAATAAGTACTTTGTTTGGCAGTAAAGACAGTGCTAATGGAAATGTGTATAAATTCATACGGTACTGTGCACCTAAACATTTACAGCAACTGTACTTGAACGGTAGGCACAATATTCCCTGAGAAGACTGATAATGATTAAAATGTGAAGGCCAATATAAGCAGCACTCCACTCTGATCATGTCAATTTTCTCAGGTATCTTGTCTTGTTCTCTGGTGTTAACTCATCATAATGTTTCTGCTGGAACCGCTGTTGTGATGATATGATGATTTAGTCTTGAATCCGCTTGAGTGTTTTTCAAACACACTAAACCATGTAGCCAGCATTTGGTCGATTGCAGCCACAGCGCTATTTTTTACGCTTCTATATGGTTCAAATGCGATCAAATTATTATTATTTTTTAAATAAAAATCGATTCCAGGTTTTATTGCTTTATCTGAAGAGCAAAACACGACACAAAAGCTTTTAGTCATGTTTTTCATTATTAAAATAGCCAAATCTAACAGATATTACTCCCTTTTGTTCTCGTACATACGAATGAGTAACTATGGTAACGGGGAAATGCTAAATGCTATGCTTGAATGCGCCCGATATACACAAGAGTTCAGCGAGGCGTGTTATGATTGGTGGATTAAAAGCTCAACATGATTGCTAAAGAGGACTTCCTAAAAAAATTTTTTTTTTAAATATATTATATAAATAACAAAAACGCATTATGTGAATCGAAACCTGGCAGGAAAGTGAAAAAAAAAAAAAAAACACAAATCCATAGCGATCCACACACACATGACAATTTGCAAATGCATATTCAACGTAAATAACTGTAACAACATTCACAAATGTTTTTATGCAAATTAAATCAAGAACTTGATAGATAAATATTTGTTTAAACTATTTGAATTTATTTAAGTGAGCTGTATTTTTGTGGGCAGTTGGGGAAATATTTGTGCCCTCTCTTGTATTTTTATGAATTGTATTTTGAATTTATGAATCTGACTGTGAATGTGAATTGTGCTGTGTATTATGCATTTTAAAATATTTTTGTATAATTTTATTTATTATTTATTTTGTATTATTATTATTTAGAAAATTCTGGCTCCATAGGTTTGTTCCTGCCACAGTAACACAAGAATGCATGTTAAAGTGATATTTCACCCAAAAACGTAATTTAAAAATATAATTTACTCACCCTCATGCCATCCCAGATGTGCATGACCTTTCTTCTGCAGAACACAAACAAAGATATTTAGATGAATGTTTCAGCTCTGTTGGTCCATACAATGCAAGTGAATCAGGCTTTTGAAGCTCCATAAAGGAGATAAAGTCAGCATAAGTAAAGTAATTCATCAGACTCCAGTGGTTTAATCCATGTCTTATGAAGTGATCCAGTTGGTTTTGGGTGAGAATAGACCAAAATGTAACAAATTTTTCACTCTTCGTCTTGACAGTGATCATGATTTCATGCTCGATTACACTTCCTATCTTGCTCTATACACATGCGTCATACACTAGGAAGTGCAATCAAGCTTGAAATCATGATTGTGCTTAGAAACTGTAATTCTATCAGGAAGACTTGCAGACTTGAGTGAAATTTAAGATTACATTTATTTGATGAATATAAAACAGAAATGTAATGTCTCTCTTTTGCGTAAGCCCCATCTGGCAGTCTGAAGAAGTTGTACTTGAAACCGTCATATCCTACCGGAGATAGGAGGCCAGGGCAAGGAGCCTACCCCCGTGCAGGATGGGACTCGACTGGTGGTGGTGGAGGTTGCCGTGTTAGCACACTGAAACAGCAATGTGATAGATTGCCAGATGATTGTGAACTTATAAAGCATTTGTTTACATGTGATTGGCTAGAAGTTCCCTGGCTAATGGTGCAATGATATACAGCTGCTAGTCTTCCTGCTAGAACTACGCTGCGCTTACATTGACAAGATGTATAGTGAAAAGGGAGTTATATTTTAGTCTGTTCACACACAAAACCAACTGGATCGCTTCAGAAGACATGGATTAAACCACTGGAGTCTGATGGAATTCTTTTATGCTGATTTTATCTCTTTTGGAGCTTTAAAGGCATGATCACCATTCACTTGCATTGTCTGGAACTCCAGAGCTGAGATATTCTTCAAAACAACTTTGTTTGTGTTCAGCAGCAGATAGAAGGTCATACACATCTGAGAAGGCATGAGGGTGAGTAAATGATGAGTGAAGTATCCCTTTTAAGCATATTCAACCGAATTGCGCATTGGCAATGCGGTGGCCAAGTGCTCACCTCTTTGTTCAGTTGGAATTCAGGGACGTCTTAATTACGCTGTGTGCTAAAGTTTCAACCTATTGTACATCATTTCATTTTCTTTCTTTAAATCTTTTTAATAATCCTATTCATGGTTTAATTGTTGCTCAACAAATGTCCTAAACAAACAAACAAACAAAAAAACAACTAGCTTAAGCATTTTTGTTTTACTTCTAGTGCTGCATTGTCTGCAAAATCTCCAATTCTTTCTTTAATGTCACGCTTGCAGGGTTTTTGGCCGCATTTCAGTGGTTGTGAGTTTATCTGCGTTGACACTGCAGTGATTTAAAGCTTATTTACAGAAGATTTCCACAGAATTCCTAGCACTGTAAAACATCCATAATTCAGTGAACTCTTCCCTCTTGGTCTTATGGGATACAAAACCTGGCTAGTGGCCTTGAGAAGAGTGAGATGTTGAAAAAACTGATGGTCGCTGATAGTGTGCAATGGAGAGTTCAGATATGACTGCTGAAATGTGCTTTGGAAATGTGCCTCATTAACATCAAAGGTTAATTCCCTTAAAACAACATGCACTTTGTGTGTTGTTTTCAGGGAAATGCAAATTCGCCCTATCTCTATCTCCATAGCCATGAAATCTGCTAAGCAGGTAGGCATGCAATGCTTTGAAACACGGCTGAAGTACAACAATAATCTCTTTCCGTGTGAAAAAGATTATGTATCTAGCACATGAACAATTAATGATTAATCTCTTCATTTTCACCTACGATATGATTATACAGGACTGTTTGCTCATCTTCAAAACTGGATTTCCATAGGGCTGTCCCACTCTGAATCAGAACCCACATCAAAAACAGGCGTGAAACCTTTATATTCGATTCCTCAAACTTACTGAAGTCCTTATTAATTAAGGACTTACATAAAGGTTACATAATGTGATGAATAATGAATGGTGCATAACACCACACTGTCATTAAAAACTTCATATTTTATTAAGCACGGGGAGTGAAGCTCTGCAGATACAATTCATGTACCTCTCTAATTATCCTTGCAAATGACTTTGGGGACTAGGCCTAAATAAGAGACTGCAAAAGACAGCACCGCTGCATATCATACTGCTGCCACTGTCATTTTCCCTTTCAGGTGCTCTAGCCAAGGTCAGTTCTGCTCAAACATGCACACACACACTCACAGACTTACTTGCACTCACATATTTGATGGCTTGGTAATTTCATAACTATAGGCCAATACTAGCAGTAAAATAACTATTCACTTTGCAGCGCTTTTTATAATTGAACTTAATGGAATTTCAATCATATGCAAAACTACCTTTGGAAGACCAATCACATATATTATATCTGGTCCCAATGAATTCCTGGAATCTGCCTGGCTGAAATCAAACAGATTTCCCTTATTCACAGAATTATTTGTTTTCTCAAATGAGCAATTACATGAACACATTGCCGGATGAAGAGCTGCTCTCTCAAATCTAAACAGTTCAAAAAGAATTTGAACCACTATGACATGCATGTAATCTGACCTCTCCTCCAAGTCTTCAAGAGTCTATAGAAAGTTAAAGCTCACCAAATTATTACAGGGGTCTGTGTAGAAATAGATGGGCTATAGAACATGTGGGTTGTGCAAAAGACAAGCCATCATTTGAATGTGACATCTGTGCATCCATTCCATGTTAGGGATGAGCAGGCGCAAATTCCCAGGTAGACAAACGCTTCCGCCTTGGCTCAATTTCAATGACAGCGATGGCATCTGATAGGATAATGGCAAGTGTCAGACTGGGAAATAGACTGGAATAATTGATACGGTGAAGGTGTTATTCCAGCAGTCAGAGTTAAGAGACAGTTGGCAGCAGCAAGCCTTTGTGAGTGGAGAAGACTCTCTAAAGACGCTAGGCTCTGAAATATGAACCGTTCTGGAATTGAGACTAGCGATGATGTGAACAATCACCCACCCTGCTCGGAGGAAATGTAAAAAAGACTCATAATGAAAGCCGCTAAACTCTGGCTGTATAGAAGTACCCATTCATTACAGCTGAGGAAATCATTAAGGTTTTATTAAGGAAAAAGCTTGTGCACAATTTTATTTTCGCCCCTGAACCAAATTTCCTTTCACTACCGTACTAATGAGTGGAGAATCACTCACTCTCATTATGAAGTCTAAGTCATAATGCAAGCTCATCCCTTGACACCATCAAACCATCATCAACATTCTGCAGTCATCAACATAAGAATTCATACGTACTAATGCAGTACTTTACCATTCCTGCTCACTCCACTGTACTCTTGGATTGCGTGGTGCTTTGAATTTAAACTAGGCTTGCAAAATAAATTACAGGGCCAGATCCACTGGTATTATTATACTGGATACTTAGAGAATTCATGTTTTAATCCATAATTCCAGTATAGTACTGTCATTAGAATTTATAGTAGTAGGCTATAATTCACTTAAAAATTATTGTGTAATCCTTGACATACATTTTTTTTTATAGTGTATTACAAAAGGCAGATCAGTCTTAACGCTAACCTCAACCCACTGTTAATCCTGTCTCATAAAGAAAACCCACAAATAGTTTCTTTTTCTTTTTGTGTATTTGAATTTTATTAGTTATGCATAATGTTAAGCGGTATGGGTCAGAATTTGACATGTATTCTGACAGAATGTTTTGCAAGTAGAAATATAACCTTATTGTTTCCTCTAAAACAATCATTCATATCAGATATCACATGGGCCTTCTCTGAGTTGTTTGAAGTGCAGTGCTTTCCAGTAAGGCATGCTTAATAAAACAAAAATTACATTGAATATCAGACTTGGATTTTGTATTTGACAATGTGCATTTAAACAAGCTGGGCAAGGAGCTAGTTTTAAGTGTCTGTGTGTGTGTGTGTGTGTGGGGGGGGGGGGGGGGGGGGCAGGTTTAAGTGGTTTAGGAGGACTTTTTTTAGGTTACAAACTGGTAATTACAAGGATATTTAAAGTATCTTTTTTGAAAATGTAAAAATGCAGAACGTTTCTGTGAGGGGTTTAGAAGTATGGTTAGGGGATATAATATATAGTTTGTACAGTATAAAAACCATTATGTCTCTGGAAAGTCCCCATAAAACATGTGTGTGTGTGTGTGTGTGTGTGTGTGTGTGTGTGTGTGTGTGTTATGTCTTATCAGAACAGTGTTGCCACCTATCTCTGATAACCAGCTAAATATGTGTCTTTCACTATATAAAGAGATAGTTCACCCAAATATGATTTCCCTCATTATTTACTCAATTTAATGCTGTCTCAAACTCATATGACTTTCTTTCTTCTACAGAACACAAAGCAAGATTTTTGAAGGAAATTATAATGTGCGCTTGTCCATACAATGCAAGTGGGTTCCAAAACTTTCAAGCTCCAAAATTGTCATAAAGGCAGCATAAAGTAATCTCTGCATGTACACCAAGCAAGAGAAAGTGTAATCAAGCTTCTCTCATGATCCCACCAAGGAGACTGATTTCAAAAGGTTTTTAAGGTATATTATATTATATCAGATGGATTTTTTAATGAGTAAAACATACCTCCCTATCCTAAACCTTTAACCTAAACCTAACCAATAGTGTTTAAAAAAATTACAAAAAAACAGACATCCTTACCATAAACCAACACTTAAACCTAACCGATAGTGTTTCAAAAGCAAATTCGACATTAAAAGCACATTTACTGAAGAAACCATGTAATTTTTTGTCACTTCGATGGTACTTTCAATTCATTATCCTTATCTGGACTCGAGGTTGGGTCTCCGAGTCCAAAGTCCAATACTCTATGAGGTATCGGTTTTCAAATGATGCATTAGATTAAAAGTGTTTTGGTAAAATAACATAGCACGGTGTGTGTAATAGAGCAAAAATAAGCATGTATAAAGTCATAAACAGCAATAGTACCCATCATTTCTGTGAAAGGGAATAGAAAGCAAAGTTGTGTAGCACCTCTAGTGTTAATTTAACCTGGAAACTATAGAAAAATGTAGAAAGCGTGACCTAAAAGTCAGTTTGCAAAAAAGTAGTTACATTAACATTCATTCCATTAGACTACGTTATTAGATTTATTGTGAAAAAGGTACATTTTGGTCTGTTTCTCACACAAACGTATCGTATTGCTTCAGAAGACATGGACTAAATCACTGGAGTCACATGGATAACCTTTATTATAATATCATTCAAAAATCATCCTCTGTGTTCTATAGAAGAAACAAGTACAAGACGTCATAAAAGTGAATAAATTATAGGGAATTATAATATTTTTGGGTGAACTATTCCTTTAATATTTTGTTATAATGTGATGCTTTTTTTTTCCAAATATTTGCTCTGACATTTATTTAATGCAGCCCTGATCCATGTTGTCAGGATAAGGCATGCAAACATACACAAGCTTCTTAATATTTCATTAACGTAGCTAGAGGTTCCATTTCTACAGCTAAATCTGTACACATAAATTGGAAATAGAATCTCCAAAAGTTGACAGTGCCATGCTCTCCTGTTCCTGCGGTTATATTAAGAGCCCTGACTAATGATCTGTCCTTTATCTCAGCCACCCAAAGTTTATCTTCTCTCGGCTTTTCCTCTGCACATCCTCTCCTTTCCATTTCGTTTGCTCTCTACATCTGTCGGCCGAAGCAAATTTCCATTCGGATTTGGTTTAGAGAGCTCATTTTAGAACACCATTTACACAAGCCATGAGTGCAATATGAGTTGCAACACTCTGCAAAAACAAAATATCTCTCAAGATAAATCTATCGCAGCATGTCATAATAAGTCATGGCGCCCCTTCTCTCTTTTGGGGTGTAATTTTTGGTTCGCTGCATGCTTTTTTGCATGCCTTTGAAGAGAATGTTAATGATCCCGAAACCTGTGCCAAATGGCTTGGCGTTGAATTTCTCTCCCTCTGATCAAAATTGGAAGAGCCTGACACTGAATAAACCCGGCTAGAGTCCCAGTCGGTATGATCTATATTTCATTGTCTCCGTAACATCTGTAATTAATCACTCTTCTCAAAATGAATGCAGTCTGTCCCCTCTTCTATTTTTTATCTAATGGGGTCAGCACTCTCATTTAAATGAAGGAAGATGGAGGGAATAGGAAAAAAAAAGATACAGCGTGTGGATGTGTCTCTCCACAGTTATTTTGATTACTTCAGGACTGACTAAAATAGAGATGGAAATGGCATATTCTTAGATATAATTTCTGAATCTTGTAAGGTGGTAGGGCACAAAAGTAATTATCCTCTCTTTGTAATCCTATTGTGGCATCCAGTGTAAAATTAAAAACCTGCCTGATTATTGTATTTGTTATTATACCTTATCATGCAGAAACACTCCATAGCTTCAGGTCGCTTTTCATCAAACATATGATTGCAAAAGTATTTCTGTCATAAGTCTGGAAAACAATATTTTGGGCTACAGTTTTGGTCTTATCCATCTCAACAGAATCTCTTGTAATTAGCTAAATGTGGAAACTAGTGTAGCACTATGAAAATAAATTCCATAATTGCATAAATTACGCAAGTGTTTCAATAGGACAAATAAGCAAAAAGGAGCTTCCTTTGTCTGTGATCCATATGAGCGTTTCTGCTTTATTCTTTGTTCAAATGTTTTTTGCTTTTTTTCCATATTTAGTTCCCACCTGCCCAAAGCAGCTCAATCTGACACATGCATAAATGCCTGTAAACTTCAGCATTTTTAATAGAAGTATAAAAAAAAATCTTGTTATTTGTATGTATGTGTGTGTGTGTGTGTTTCTTCCTCTCTTTATATTGTTAAGGAATTTGCCAGGTGATAAATATTTTCAAGAAAAAATACTGCTGGCAGTAACATGATGAGCAAAATTCTCTATTGAGAATACCGGATTAGTCTAATTAAAAATAAAGCCCCATTTAAAAGCATGCTAAAGCTGTCTAAAGTTCCAAGAAGCCCCTTCTTTATAGTTATATCCCATATAAACCCTTTGGCAGATTTCACAGAAAAAAAAGCATTACATGTACTTTCACAAACAGACATATCATTTGCTTTGTTTTCCTTTTTTCCTCTCCCTTGCACAATGATCACAATTTCTTAACGGAAACATGCAATTACTGACTGTGACTGGTGCAGAGTCTTATATGCTGTGGGTCAGATTAATGCCCTCCCAGCCAGGACAAACACACAATTACACTGACAGATCTTCCATAAATGACCAAGAACTACAGCAGATGGTGGACTGAAGAGACAGTGCTGATGGCTGCATCACAGTGTACTAGATTCTAGATTCATCCTCAAATGCACAAAAACAGCTCCCACTGCAGGAAACAGCACACTGCAAAAAGCTGCACACTACAGCACAGGCAGAAAATTAGCACCATGGACAGCAAATAACACTAGGTACATGACTACTTGCTATAAGAAGAAGAACTGGGCATAAAAGTCACTCTTCAGACACTAAAACTCAACTTTTCTCCTTGCTGGCAGAGTTTAATTCCAGATGAAGAAAGAAAAGTAGGGGGAAACAAAAGATCTGGTTTGACAGCATCCTCCTCTCTTTTCCCAAGACAAAGCTCTCAGCATGGTGTCAGAGCTGCTTCAAACAGAGTATTGAACCCATACAGCATACAAAACACAAGCCTGTTCTTGCACCAGCTACATTTAGAGAAGTTCACAACAGTTCATGGTGTAAGACAATATTTCCTTAGCATTTCCTTCAATTGGAAACACAATCTATCATTCAGTCAAGGTTTGTGAGCCGATCTGACAATGCAGGGGTCAGAGTGAAAATGACAAGTGTGTGATAGCAATGGGAAAATCAGAACTTGTTACTTGAAATCAACAAACATATAAATCGGTGAATTAAATAAAACCCAAACTCTGAATATTTTCAAAATGCAAATTTAGCATGTTTTAAGCTCTTTAAGTGACTGTGCATTAAAGTACCAGTGAATAAATGTGAAAAACTGTTACAATGTGCTCAGTGAATAAACTGGTTATTCAGTAACTTACCATTTTTTTTGATCATGAACAGGTAATTTTGAGTAGAAAATGAAATAAAACAAGAAGTTACCAAACGTAATGTTACAAAATTAACAATAGCTTTCGAACGGTGTAAATAAACTTCCAAGTAGTGAAATAATGCAAGCTCATTAATTATGCAAGCCTAGTGCATGCTGGGAACACCAGCTTAAAAAGTTAAGTAAAGTTTACTTATTTTATTTATCAGTGAAATTTACTAAAACAACATACAATCCAAAATAATATTTACTTATAAGCTAGAGCATTCATTTTTACATGTTTGAATGGAAATATACTTGGTAATTTCAAGTTCATCCTTAAACTAACTTATTCAATGTAGAAAGTATTTAATCATTTCTGCTATATTTAGTTAACCACAAAATCCTTTATTCCCCCTTTAACTATAGTGGTGACAGCACAGTTTCTTACTTAAGCCAAAATATCTGTAATTTCTTTCTCTGTCCTTTGTTGTGAAAAAAAAATATATATATATTTTTTCTTTGTCAAAATAACATGATTGTTGAGAGACAAGACATTTTTGGTCACTTCCACATAGAAGATTCAGCTGTTTAATGCAATAGGCAATCAGAAAATCTGTTTAAATTAGTCTGTGTAAAGTGTTATTTATTCATGTATACAAAACATTTATTTTTATGCAATAAAGAAATTAAAAGAAATTTTTAATTGTAATGATTAATCGCAATTACAATATCAGGCAAAATAATCATCAATTATGATTTTCATCACAATTGTGCAGCCCTACTGTAGTATAATATATTCAAAGTCTTTCAAGCAAGTCAGTCCACTGGTGGCCATTTTTGGAATACTCTCAGGCAGCTTTTTCTATGTAAACAAGCGGCATACAAGTGCAGCACCTATCTCCTACAACAGGGAAAGACAGAAATATCCAAAATGGTTGGTCAAGATTGAAATCAAAGAGCATATTTCAAATCAGCAGTAAAATCTGACAACACTAGAATCATAAATTGTGCTTCTTTACATCTGATTACGCTAAAAAGCACAATTTTCCCAGTTTGTAAAGCTAATGCGCATGCACATTCTTGAGTTAACAGGCAATCTCTGTAGCTAAATGTGATTGGCTGTTTGACCTGTAAGGCAGGACGTCCTTTTTACATCTGTTGACTGTTGGGTGCTCCAATTTCTCCCATTCGTTTTAATAGAAGTGGGCCGTCTCTGCTAAATAATCTCTGGTATACAATACCGGTCAAACTTTTGAAACGCTTGACTGAAATGTTTCTCGTGACCTTAAAAATAATTTGATCTGAAGGCGTATGCTTAAACTTTTTTAATTAATTTTGTGGACAAAAATATAATTGTGCCAACATATTCATTTATTTCATTATAAAACTAAAACTCAATTCAATTTATGACTTGGACTAAATAATAAAGAAAAGTAGACAATAAGTGCCCAACATAGATGGGAACTCCTTCAACACTGTTTAAAAAGCATCCCATTGTGATACCTCAAGAAGTTGGTTGAGAAAATGTCAAGAGTACATGTCTGCAAAATCTAGGCAAAGGGTGACTACTTTAAAGATGCTAAAATATAACAGTTTTGATTTTTTTTTAATTTTGTTTAGTCACAACCTAATTTCCATAGTTCCATTTATGTTCTTCCAAAGTTTGTATGACTTTACTATTATTCTAAAATGTGAAGAAAAAAAAATATAATAAAGAATGAGTGTTTCCATACTTTTGAACGGTAGTGTAGTAAAGAAATACTAAATACTGTAAATTGGATAAATGAAAGGTATACTGTGGGAGCTAAAACATTTTTTGTAATTTTTTTTTTTTTTTACATATAACGTCTTTTTGTGGCTTTTTAATTTTAAACTATAAAGGTGGAATTTAATTCCAGATTCCCAGTGGTCTTAGTCAGATTCTGTGTTCTTTTATCTTCTAAAGAAGCTTTAAAAAAAAAAAAAAAGCTTTTTTCTTTCTCAACCTCCCTGTTCTAATGTTCAAACACATTCTTATTCCTTGTCTTTTCTCTCTCAAAAAAGCAACTTCAGTATAGGTAAAGGTTAAAGCACATACAGTTCCACCATGCAAAAAATAATATCACTGAACATAATAACCCAGCAATATTGTTCAGTATAGAAAGGTATTTTCAGTATTAGAAAGGCCTTTGGCAACAGCATTCCTGACACTTGTCACAAAGAAACCCAACTATACACAAGCTAGAACAAAATTCTTCACAATTTCCTGCTTGAGAAAGAACAGCACTGACGACAGCAAAACAGTTGAACCATGTCCAAGCTGTCCAGCATTTCAACTAAGTAAAATGACAACTGCCTGCACCATGGTGTCCCTGAATTTCCCAAGGGGCAAGGGTTTTGACGGGAAGTCTGAGCAGACACATTACAGGCGTGACAGCCAGAGGAAAAGGCCAGTCTCCGGTAAAAATGCAAATGTCAGAGAGCAACTGCACACACCGTTTGTTGACTAATTGTATTCCAATTGAAAATTCTGCAGATATTTTGTGGCTCATTTACGTGTGGGGAACACATTATCTGTTGTGCGTGCATTATGCTGTCGTCCCATTCATTGCCAAATGTCATGATCAGAATTCAAAATAACAGTGTTTTGTTAAATGACTGTTCTGAGAGCATTTTTCAGAAGTCATTGTTAACCTCATAATGATGGCACATTATGTTGAAAGCATTGCCATAAAAAAAAAATCACGCAATTCTATCAAAGAAAGTAACTGCCTGATAGTTTGATTCAATTGACCATTAAACATAAGCTATCATTTCACATTTGCTCATTTTTCTCTTTTCATGCTCTCTTGGTTAAATGACACTTTGTCTTGGCGAGGCACATGAGCACTATGTAGCAGAGCAGCGGACTGCCTCTGAGATCATATTCTCTGCATACAGGATCAGTTGGCCGGGCTGTCTGTGGGATTGGACGGCAGAGGCGTTTAATGAGGGTTACTGGATTGGCATTGAGAGGATTATCTCTCCTCATACTTTGAACAAAAGCTTGGTGAATTATCACAGAGGAAAGGTGGTTAGGAAGCTGCTCTCTTTGACAGGCAGGTTTGGATGCCAGAGACAGAAATGCCATTATAAACGTCCAACTGTGTAAATGATGGATGGCCTGTGAGGGATGGAATCTGCCAAGTACAACATTAGCAAAAATAAACAGGGGCAGTGCGTTAAGAGCCAATCTGGGCTCTGACGTTATCCTCCTTTCACACATACGTGTCCTTGGACTTTCAGTTTGTTGACTGGCCAATTTCAAGTAGAGCTGGACCAATAGCAAAGCCACATTGGGACCAGCTAAAACTATCATTCTTTATGCCTTACACACACTTTCATACTTCAGGTGTTTCATCACTTTAATGTTTACATAATTACAGTAGAGACATGAAATGATGCAGGAACCAGAGTGGTAAAGTGGATTTGGGAATGCAGGTGTTTAAAAGGATAAAAGTGGATCTAAGTGAAGGTTTGTTATTGCATTTCAAGTAAGGTGAGAAGAATAAAGGAGCATAATTTCTACTAAGCAAGATCATGAAATGAGGAAATACAAAATGAACAACTTCAAAATGTAGGGTAACAGGACTTCAATACTCATAAATATTCAGTTTCATCTCTTTCCAGATGTGGCTTTATTCAAGGGTTTTATAATGCCAAAACCATATTTTTCTCCCTCATGCAATGCTGCGTAGTAACTAGGTTAAGCCAGCTTATGCATGGTGAATAGGTGTATCTAACTGATGCCCTCCCATGGACACTCAAGGGACTGGAGACTGCAAAGGATGCAATAAGAATGCTGTACATATTCACTGCTTCCTGTCCCCCAGGTCTGTGTGACCTGAGAGATTCTTTCACAAACTGATTTGTCAATATCATGCTATTTCTTACAAATTCCACACTGTTGTGTGCCAATTTGATTACTGTACATATGATGTCTTTGAAATATTTTTAAGTGTACTGTAAGCATATTGAAACAGTGCTGTGTCTATGTAGAGGTCAAAATATCTTATGCTACTATAGTGCATTTTGCAGAATGTTAAGACTTGATTAAGTTTAGCACCCTTTATTGAATTCATGGGTATTTTTTTCAAGGAAGGATAAACCAGAGGATAATCATTATACACTGATTTAACATGATGTCTTACAATAATAATTGCAACACTATACTCTAAGAATAAATATATGCACATATCTGTCCTTGCCTTTGTGAGACAGATCATGTAAGAACATGACCAATAGTTCCCCACATTTAACGTGATTTGACCTAACCTTGGTCCATAAAACCATTTAATAAGACCCAATAAAGACAATCTACTCAATTTGAAAATACAGATTCAACAAAGCACTTGACAGTTATACAATAACTGCAGTATCTATTGCTGAAAGACAATTTTTAGTTAAATAAAAATATCTCAGAAGTTTTTAATGCAAACAGGTTAAAAGCCAAGACCACACGCCCTGCATTCATACATATCACTTTGCTTCTTATGTTTATCAACATTGCAATATCTCAAAACAGCAGTTGATCCTTTCCCTTACTATGTAAATCTATGTATTTTAGATAAATAAAACTGTGATAAAAAAATACTCATTTACAACATTGCTGGCTGCTCTTATGAAGGCACTTTAAAAAATCTGAACGAGGGATTTCCTCCAGAGCAACTTGCATTAATTATTTTGCCATCTTACCATTTTCATTTTGGATGTGCAGTCTTTTATCTGACATGTCTTAGAACTGATATGACCTCTCCAGCATATCAATGTAATCCATCTTTGTTTTGAGTCTAGCTCTCAGCTCAGGGTAATCACTTTGGGTTTGATTAGGACATCCGGTCCTTGTCGCTGTAGTGGTTGTGATCATTTGCTTTTGTCTGGCATCCTGGTTTGCATGTGGGCACTCTGAGTGAGGGTGTGTATGCCTGTCCGACAGGTTGCTAAACTGAGAAGTCGTGCCAAAAAGACTGTCCACTAATCCCACCTTGGGGGTGGGACCTTGGCTATCAATGACAGTTGGGCAGAGTATTCCATTTTCACAAAAGCCGGCAATGTCACTACATGGTGTTCCAACACCGACAATAGTGTTAATGGGGGAATTAGAGATTGCTATGGTCCACTCTTTTTCTTTCTCCACAAGTGTTCTGTAGTGCGATCCAACCTCTTTTGTCTCTGAGAACGGATGCTTCTGCCCTGACTCCTCCTGGCCAGTTTTATAAATAGGGATACTGCACATGTGCGAAGAAGGAGCACCAATGCTATCATACACGTGATTGGAAGGAGGAGTTTCAGGTAAGGTGGGTGCCTGCTCAGTGAATATTCCACATTCCATCTGAATGCCTGCCAGGCCCACTTCCCCTTGCTTCCTAAAGGGTAGCTTTTCACGCTTTTTAAGAGCATATGCACAAAGAGCTGCAGCAGCAAAGAAGGCAGACACAAACAGAACCAGCAAGCTGAGAATGAGAACAGAGAGGGGTATGGCACCTTTTGGCGGGTGTGGCCCCACCCCGGGATACGTTGTGATAAGCGCACTATCTGATTCAGCAGGAGACAGTGAGGTCTGTCGAAGCTCAGGGCAAATCACCTCAGAATTCAGAGAGCGTAAATCTTTTCCTGCAACCAGATCTGGGGTCTTACACACCACCTCTCCAACTATGACCACTAAGCTTAGTGTGTCCAGCCATTCTTTCAGAGGGATGATGTCACAGGAGCAGTCCCAGGGATTCTGATTCAGGTCGATCTGAACGACCGCATGCAGGTGTTCTAGAACCCCGCTGACTGGGAGGCAGTGGAAGTAGTTGTTGCGCAGGTTCAGGCGTGAGAGCGAAGTGCCTGCGAATGCTCCCACAGGCAGTGTACGCAGGAGGTTGTTGTTAAGAAAGACTAGCTGCAGAGAAGCCATTAAACTGAAGGCAGCTGGCTGAATTTCTCTTATTTCATTGTATTCAAAATACAAGAACCGGAGATTCTGCAATCCATGAAACATATCAAGAGTTAAGCTCTCAATGTTATTACCATTCAGGTAAAGGCTTCTCAAATTAGGGAGATTAACAAAAGCTCTCTCTTGGACGTAGAATATCTGATTGTTACCCAAGTGCAATAAATCGAGACTGGAAAAATTCCAAAAATCTGACTTATAAATTCTCTGAATGAGATTTCCACTTAAGTAAAGCTTCTTAGCATTCAAGGGTCGAGGCATTAATTCAGAAATGTTCCGAAACCCATTTTCCTTACAGTTGACTGTCAAACCAAGGTCGCTGATATGCAAATTACAGGTACATCCAATGGGGCAAATGATTGGTATAGGTGGCCTTGTCTGATATCCAGCTATAGGTGGCTGATTAGGGAACACACTACGTGGTGTTGGTGGTGTCTTTGAGGGCCTTGGTCTTTTTGTTGGCTTTGGAGGTCTTTCCCTTTGTTCCACAGAGGAAACAGTGTTTTGATTGGGGGAGACAATAGATGAAGGCTTTGTAGGCCTCACCCTCCCTATGTAGACTGGCAAGTGGGGGATGCCTAGAATTGACTCAATCTCTGCTTCACTCAGTATGGGACAGAGCTCACTGCGTTTGATCTCTCTAAGATCCTTTCCATGGAGGTGGAAGGGGTACTCACATGTGATCTCTCCGACAACTGCAGTGTATGGAATCCGCTCCAACCAGGCCTGGAGCTGGATGATTTCACAGACACAGTTCCAAGGGTTCTCCTCCAGCTGGATCTCCATAAGACTGCGACCAATATATTCCAAAATACCTTTATAAGCCAACGTCTTTAGTCTATTGCCTCTCAAGTCAAGGTGCGTCAGAGAGACAGATCTGAAAAGAAATGCCGGAAGCACAGGTATTAAATTGTCATTAAGGATGAGCACTCTGAGTTTGTGGAGATTTCGGAATGCTCCACTGTCTATTCTCTTGATAACGTTATAGTCAGCCTGAAGATACTCTAAACTCTCCAGTCCAAGAAATGTGTCATTCCGAAACACTTCCAGCTTGTTTTCATGAAGGTACAATCTTTTCAGAGAGCCCAAACCATTGAAAGCCCCAACATGGATGTCCTGCAAAGCATTATTGCCCAGATTAATGGCAATCGCATTGTTCAAGTGCAGAAAGCTGTTGAAGTAGAGCTTCCGTAAAGTGTTTTTCTGCAGGTAGAGCTTGAATGGTCTAAGCCATGTCTGTGAGACTTGGCTAATGTTTGTAAATCCTTTGCTGTCACAATGAACATGAAACAGGCCTTCTTTCACCTCGCAGTAGCAGGGCTCAAAGCAAGGCTCATCTATTTCTTCTGAGTCATCAAGAAGAGGGATAGGAGTCGTCCATCCAAGTGCAATTGTGCTTAGCAGTGTAACCCACAACATGCTTTTACCAAAAGCACGCAAGTGCATAGCCTCAAGAGGTCCTTCACTGCACTGAAAAAAATACAACAGTTTTAGTGACCGAATACAGGGAGTATGAAGAATACAGTTCAATCCAAATGATGACTTTTGACTAAACAATTGAGCAATGACAGAAGCATAGGGGTGATCGTCATCTATCTATACTGTAAGACAATGTTTTTTTTATTTGGTTGCTTTGAGTGCAGCTTTTCACAGCAAAGGATAGGTAGAATCAAAAGGATAGTTCACCTCAACATGAATTCTGTTACCTTTTACATGAATCTTTATGTTACAAACCCATATGACTTTCTTTCTTCCATGAAACACAAAAGGAGATGTTTGGCAGAATGACAGCCTCAGTCACCATTTACGTTTCTGAGGAAAAAAAAGACTAAATGAAAAAAAGACTTGACTGAAATAGTCTCCCAAAAATCTTAATTTGTGTCCAGGAGAATAAAGAAGCCATACATATCTGGGATGGCGTGAGGGTGAGTAAATGATGGGGGAATTTTCATTTTTGGGTGAACAATATCAGCAAAATTCAGCAGAGCTTAAAAGGGATGTTTCAAGTGTAACACTACTTACGCTTCATTGACAGCATTTGTGGCATAACCACAAAAAAAAAAGACTCTTTAACAAAACAAAAAACAAAAACATTGCAATAACAGTAAGGCACTAACAATGGAAGTGAATGGGACCAGTCCATAAATATTAAAATATACACCTTTTTTTTCTTTATTTTTTAAATATAGCCACAAGATGTAAACATTATATATGTGTTAACATGATTTTAGTGTGACAAATTTACTTACTACCTTTATCTGTGTGAAGTTATATCCAATATTACAGATTCATTGTCATGACAACTTAACGGCGGTAATGCTGTAATCTGGTAAACGTCTTAATGCCAGTAAATCCCTAATTTGAACATATTAAAATCATATTTACATGTATTATGTTTGAGTATTGTAGCTTTTCAAAGTGTATTTTAATGTTTGTGGACTGGCAGTCTCCACAACCTGAAAAATGCTGCCTTGTCATGCAATATACAGCGGTAGGAAGGCATCACTGAATCTAATGTTTATGTGACACCTTGTACACGAAATGCCTCCAACTGATGGACAGATGTATCTTTCACTGCCTACGATATCCCACAAAATCTGTCTGTGTGGTTTGACAGGTGGTTGTACAGTAATTATAAGAATGCCATCTGATGGAGCGGTTAAAATAAGTAAATTAGTTTAAAGGTGCACTCAGCGATTCCTGAGAAAAACTGTTGATATTCGCACTCAATTGCCAAAATAAACACACCACTCCCTTCAGTGCTCCTTTGGAAGCTCCGCCCCCCCAAATTCATGCACGCTGAAAAGCCTTGCTGATGTTGATGCTGCTCCTAGCCCTCGACTTATCATAATCCTTATTTTTTAGTTTATATTCATCTGACTTTTTCTCTCTTGGTCTGTTTCTCAGCCTTTTGTCCTCCTTGGAGTTTAGAAAGTTTGCATCAGCCAGATTTGCCATCACTCTTCTAATGAATTTTCCTCTCGCTCTGCCCCCACTCCCATCCTGTGCATGCGAAGGAACCATCCCCTCTTGCTGATTGGCTGGAGTAGTGTTGTGTGGATCAGTCCAATCCACTTTGTTTTTGTCCCATTTACAGACCCAGGGTGTATAAATATTAGATTTATTTTTTTCAGCCCACCCACAGAACAGACAGCTAGCAGACTGTGAGGAGATATTTTCAGAATTTGACAAAAAGTGTATTTGATTAGAATTACTTTAACGTTTTACCAAGAATGCATAGTAGTCATTAAATATTCAGTTTTCAGATAATAAGATGTGATGTAATGTTACCTAAGAAGACACTGCCTGTGAAGTCACTGACTGTCAGGGCAGCAAGGGAGCTTCCTTCTGTTTCGAACATCGCCATTGACTTTTAAAATATGCCTGCTGCATTCACCATAGTGATATTGAGAGTGGAGATGTAATATCTTGGTGACCTAATCCATTTGAAGGCATCATGCTTCTCCGGTGGTTTTACTTTAGTTTCTAAATCAGCTAAGCTTAGCTTCATCAGCTCTCTAATATCAATTTGACCTCCATGGAAAATATTTATTTCTCCCCTCCTCCAGGAGCACCTATTAGCTAATGTACACAGCAGGGCACTTAGGAATGTGATGTTAATAAGACCACGGTTCTATTGATTGGTGATGGGGTAGCTACAGTATACATTCTGTGCATACAGGTTATTGAAAGAATGTATCTAAGAAATGCAAGCAAGCAAAATCTCTAGGTTAACAGAAAGAGAGAAATTTCATGGTGTTGCATATGCTACTTTATTTTGTTGTCATGTTAATTTTTTTATTCATATAAAAGAGAACATAAAAGAGCAATTCAGAAGCAAATGGATTGTGTAATTATGAGACATTGCCTATATCTACTAAGTTAACTGAAATTCAACCTAAATCATCACATCCCTTTCTCAACAGAATAGACAAAAAGTGTGGTATGCTATACAGACATGAGGAAACCATTCAAGCACTGCATGAAAAATCCTGAACTTATGGAAGCCTGTTACAATACATTTTCATTAGCTAAGCGAAGCTTGTCGCTGTATTACACTCTAACTGCAACAGAAACAATTCATATATGAATACACAGTGAAATCAATTGCGCTAAAATGCAATCTATTAGCATTCCCCTTTGTCTGGATTTACCACAGCCCGCGCCCGGATCCATATCAGCGGTATTAACTGAGCAGAAATTTGCTATACTCACTCAGGTTGCTGCAGTGGAATTAAAAGAGCAGAAGATGGACCACTTTAAATGATGCTAGTTCTTGCCATGTTACCACCGTTGAGACACTTCTTCCTCTTCTTCTTCTCGTGGTTGAGGCAAATAGGAGAGCCGGAGTCGTGACAGGACTGCAATGTCTCAGAAAGGTTTGCTTTAGGATGCAGGTCCGCTCCCCTGACGAGCGCTCGACAGCGAAGGCTGTTCAGCTCCAGCGCGAGGACTGACAAAGAGCAATATCTTCGGTTACCTTCTGTGTGACAGATAGAGAAACTCAACCGGTGCAAGTGTGCAAGTTGCCGTTAAAATAAATGACAGGTTGGCGCTACCTCGGACTTCTTTCGGTTACCAAGTAAGATACATTGCACCGAGCGCGCGCACACGTAGCACGGCTTTGAAACGCTCCAAATGTGCGCGAGATGATAAGAATAATATAAACGCAGCCGCCCGCGCGCGACACACAATTTCACGTTTAGAGAGGCGTTATTGGCGTGATTTTACGCTCGCGCTCGTGAAAAGCATTTGTAAAATTCTTAGGCGATTTAAAGAAATAAGTAGTTGATGTTGTCTGTACCCATCATTTCTAACGCAGGCGACAGTTAAATTTTAATTAATTTTTTAACACCGCTTAACTAAATAATACTACAAATGTTCCTAGAGCGAGAAGACTCCTTGGGTGACTTGTTCGTCATCCCTTATGGTACTATGGCCCTTACAATTTAATGAAACCTTATTTTGGTTACCATGGAAACATAGTGCCATCTGCTATTGCACAACAATGTGGTGTTTCATACTTGGGCTTATTTTGGAACTGAGAATGAACAATGCTGACTTAATGCTCACTTGTGTTGATTTTTTTCATGCAACCCATTAATTATGCCAATAAATCACCAGTTAATTGCTCCAATGAGTTTGTCATTTAACAATGATGTACATAAATAAATAAGATGACTTATCATTTTGTAATAGTCTCCAAGCCTCATTCCCTAGGATGGGCACTAAAGCATGCTTTCAGAAAAAATTTACACCTATAAAAACCCCAAGCCACTAAATTCCTAGCATAAATCCAGAGTAATTTTCTGTGCACACAAGCATATCGACTTTAGTTTTCCTTTATTGTGAATTTCCCACAGGTAAAAGGGAATCTAAGCTAAAGCAGCTATAATACTCTGTCTCAGCAGCTCTCTCTGTGCCTTTGAGCGTTAACGCATTTTCCCGAAGATCTCAAGAAAAAAAAACTTTAATGCCATCACACAGATCAGTGCTACAGATCTGAACATGTTCCAGTGAATTAGCTTGTGACAGCAGTGTCTCTTCTCTTTTAAAGCACTGTTTCTCCATCAAATTGATGCCAGAGAAATGGTCCTTTGAAGGGAAAATACAAACACACCTTCAGGAGATTGCTGGATTGATATTGAGAGACTCATTTGTTGGGGAGTAACGAAATACATGTAACAGGATTACGTATTTAAAATACAAAATATAAGTAACTGTATTCCACTACAGTTTTGATTTAAATAACTGGTATTAGGATATAGTTACATTCAAAAAGTATTTTGATTACTGAAGAGATTACTTTGCATTTTATTGTCATTTGTTTCATTTCATATTTAGTCCTTTCAGATGGAAACATTTGTACATATAAATGATGCGATCCAAAGTGCATTTGAACAGCAGTGAAACACTTTCTTATGTTACATTCATTTGAGCAGAAGAAACAGAAATAAACCAATAAAATGCTATTTCTAGCCATTTTACATGCACGTTACTAGGCACGATCACATTTATTTATCAAGAAAATTCACGTTGGATCATAATTTCTTTTTTCTTATAAGACCTTTGATATTAGGGCAAAATCTTATTCTTGATAATATTTTTGTATTGTTTTCCTGTAAAAATGTTGGATTTTGTTGGATTGGATTTATCTTGTTTTAGAAACATCACTGCATAAGACATTTAGGTTTTTCAGAGAATGCATTTTTAACATGTGTATTTTGTCTTACTGTACTGGCAGTTTTTATAGTCAAAACAATTGAAAAAATCTACCAGTGCTGAAGTAATCCAAAGTATTTAGAATACGTTACTGACCTTGAGTAATCTAACAGAATACATTACAAATTACATTTTACAGCATGTATTCTGTAATCTGTAGTGGAATACATTTCAAATGTAACCCTCCCAACCCTGCTTGTAGCGATTTTCACAAAACACCGTTTTAAAGCAGCTTTACAGAAAATGATGCTGTAATGCACTCAAAACAATTATTCCTTGCTTCAGCAAATATTGCTCATTAAAATAAACAGATTTTACTGAAAACATCATTCTGTCAACTTTCCTTAATAATATGCTATATGTGCGTGTCACAAGATATTGAGGTTATGCCATACTCATAATAATAAAGACAATTTGCGAATTATTTTAACTGAATCGACAATAATCTGAAGTTTAGTAAACCCAGCCTAACTTTTTAAGATTTCATGGTAAAATGTTCATTTTATTTTAATTTTAAGCATGTTTGGGGTGGCTGCCATTTTGGATGAGGAGAGCTCGTGGTAGACAACACAAAGTTTTTGCCAAAAAGTTCAAAGGTAAATTACTTTAAACATAGTGTCAGATACTCTTTATCTTCAACCGCTGCTCACCTACAACTCCTCACTCGCATCGCAGAAACTCCAGAAAGTTAATCGCATTTCGCATACACCCATTTAAAACGTTTAATGCTTCTAATTGTACATCTTGAAACCAGCTAACATTTTCTGAGTGTTGGTTTATATTCAGCAGTTGCATCTACAGTTTTAATGCTAAATGCCCCCCCCACCCCCCTCCTGTTAAAGCTTCTTAATGAACCGTCTGAGCATTCAGATTATGCTTTTAAATTGCGCCTCAGTTAGTGTTTGAGACAACATGAATAAATACATACATTAATATTATGTGAAGCATAAATTTCGGTTTCTGTAACGAGTTGCACTGTTGTGGTTGCCGCTTGCCTTAAATGACACTGAGGTTGTCAATGACAAAAATGTATATTCTGTAAGTGCGCTTACACCACACTTTTCTCATGGGAAAATACTGTGCTTCCTCACTGTCAAGCAGTGGCGAAGAATTCCCGGAGAATTTTCACCGGAGAGACAGTTAAACTTCAACTGCTGTTCAGGTGTCACTCACACGGCAGAAACTCAGCAGGCAACAGGTAACTCCAACAAGTAAATCGCTTATTTACATATTTCAATGCAAATGTCTCATTGAACCCCTTCGTCATAAAAGGAAACCAGCTTACATTAGCTGAGTGTTGGTTTACGTTCACTACACAGCTTAATCAAATGATTTTCGTAGTTCACCCAAAAATGCTATTTATCTTGTCATTTGCCTTCTCAAACTCATATGACTTTGTCTTCTGTGGAACACAAACCAACATTTCCACTCAAGTCATATTGATTAATTGATGCTGCCTTTATGGATCTTGAAAGTTTTTAACCTCACTGACTTCCATTATATGGACAAACACAAATCAGATATCCATCAAAAATCTTTGTTTGTGTTCCCTTAAAGTCAAATGTGTTTGACATGGCATAAGACTGCATAAATGATGAGAGAATTATCATTTTTGGTTTGCCTCAATGAGACACCCTGATATCAACATGTGTAAGTTGGTTTGTAAAAAAGAGTCACATTATAAGTATAATACTGCTGCAATATGTAGCAGGGTTTGCAGCAGTTGAAAACTGTCTCGTCATGAAACTTATGTTAACTAGCCATACATGTTGGTTACCTTGTCAGTTACTGTAACATTGCTGTTGGCAATGATGAAGACTATGACGATGGAGTGACAAACCCAAGTGTAGTTTATTTACAGACTTGCAATCCAAAAACCTAAACTATAAACTTGAACATAAACATTAACTTAAGATAAAAAGTAGACTTGACATAAACATGAACTTGACTAGACTATGACATAAACTTGATTTAACATGGCATGACTAGACTATGAACCAACATTACATCAACACAATACCTGACCACCAACAATGGAAAACATGAGGGCTTAAATACATGACATGGGATAACATAAACCAATTAACAAACATAAAGCCCTAAATGGTTTAGCTCCGGTGTATTTGATGGATCTTCTATCGCCATACAATCCATCGCGCTCTTTAAGATCACTAAATTCGAGGCTTCTGGTCATACCTAGGATATCTAAGTCCACTAATGGAGGGAGGGCGTTCTCACATTTAGCTCCTAAACTCTGGAATAGCCTTCCTGATATTGTTCGAGGCTCAGACACGCTGTCCCAGTTTAAAACTAGATTAAAGACACATCTCTTTAACCAAGCATTCACATAATGCTTACTTTTTATAATACTGCTGAATCAGTTATAATGCATTAATATTATGAACATCAGCTATGCTAATTATTTCCCATCTGCGTTTCTGCTGTTATCTCGGGACGCCAGTCCCGAGGTAAATAGCGTTCGTCAGCTCCAGTTTGTATCCAGCCTCTCACGGAGACTTCAGATGCCCCATCACCATGGACTACGATCTTGAAATGGGATACATAGACTAATTATTGCCAACAAAAGCCTTTATCAGCCAAACAAGGACAATTGCATCTAAGTGAACTTCTGGAATTTAATCAAGGATGGACTTCAAAGACACTGGTCACTAAAAATTGACATAACTCAAAACAAGATAGTAAACAATGAAAACAAGAGACATGAACATGGAGGGGAAACAGGACATCACATGACTAGGGAACACATGACATGAAACTTAATAAACACACACATTAAATATTAGTTGCAATTTCAATATTTTTTTGATAGGGTCATTTAATTATAGTCCAGTTCAACGCAAAAAAATAAAATAAATAAAGGGTAGGGAACACATTTGGTGACATTCATATAGCACCATTTGAACATATCCACTGACATTCATATAAATGTATGCATTTGGTACAGTGGTTAAATTGCTGTGTGCTTCAAATGAAAATGTTCTCATCGTTTACTCACCCTCATGCCATCTCAGATGTGTATGACATTCTTTCTTTTAAACACAAACTAAAACTATTTCAGCTCTGAAGGTCCTCACAATGCAAGTGAATGGTGACCAGAACTTTGAAAGTACAAAAAGTACATAAAGGTAGCATTAAAGATATGAAAAAGACTCAAGTGGTTTAATCCATGTCTTCAGAAGCGAAATTATAAGTGTGGTGAGAAACAGATCAATATTTACGTAATTTTTTATATGAATTTTCCTCCCTGCCCAGTAGGTGGTGAAATGCACAAAGAATGTGAATCCCAAAAAACAAGAGAAAACAAGTATGAAAGTGGAGATTGATAGTAAAAAAGTACATAAATATTGATCTCTTTCTCAACCACAATTAACATATCACTTCTGAAGACATGGATTCACTTGCTTTGCATGTACCAACAGAGCTGAGATATTGTTCTAAAAATCTTTGTTTGTGTTCAACAGAAGAAAGAAAGTCATACACATCTGAGATGGCATGGTGGTGAGTAAATGCAAATTTTTATTTTTAAAAATACTCTAATTAAGTCAAGTCATATTTATTTGTATAGTGCCTTTCACAACACACATCGTTTCAAAGCAGCTTTACAGAAGATCAAGGATTAACAAAAGATAAAACTGTAATGTCAATAATATCAATGAGTCATCATTGTGTAATTAGATAAAATACAATTATTGTGTTTAAAAACAAGTATTTAAATAATAATTGTATTTATAACCCCAGTGAGCAAGCTGAAGGCGACTGTGGCAGGGAACACAAAACTCCATAAGATGTTGATTAATGGAGAAAAATAACCTTGGGAGAAACCAGACTCACTGTGGGGGCCAGTTCCCCTCTCGCTAACATCATGAATATAATGTAAATATTACTTATGTATAGTTTAAGTCAAGGTTTAAAATTATTAAACTAAATAAGAGTTAAGGGTCAGTGTTTAAACATAGATTTTGTATGAACTGTAAGATTAATGACTAATGTCTTTGAAGTCCATCCTGGATTAACTGCAGAAGTTCACATAGATGTAATTGTCCTTTGTTAATTGGCTGATGAAGGCTTTTGTTGGCAATTGATGGTCTATGTATTCCATTTCAAGAGTGTAGTCCATGAATAAATCAAGGTGATTCAGGCAGAGATAAGGGAGGTGCATTGCAGTTCAACCTCGCCAGTAATTTTGGTGAGGTCTATCCTAAATCCAAGGTTCAGGCAATGGCATATGAATTATCCCATGTCTTATGGTTGAAGTTGGCATCAGTTCATCCTCTGAAGTCCATCGTAATAGACTGAAGTGATGTTTGGCTTGAACCGGCTACTATTCATCAGCAGTGGAGTCCAACACGATTTATAATTATTGATTTTGAGGATATTTAATTGTGCAAATAAATACAATGGAAACTGTTAATTTATATTTTGACAAAGATTATTTCTTTGCATTTAGGAAGAAGAGCTAGACCAAGCACAGAAAGGAGCAGATGCCATCAATGCATCAAGAGCAAGAATAGCAAAATTTGCCTTTCAACCCACTGGATGTATTGATTGTCCTTGAAAATGAGCTAGGGACATTTGTCAAAACTTGGGTCAGTGCACTGACTTTTTGGGCAACTTTATTCCCTTCACATCAGCTACCCAAAGAAGCTGACACTTTTTCTTTCTTTCTTGTTTGAGGTCATATAGTAAATGGTGTTGCATCTTGATGTCTGGCCAAGTTGAAAATATCTTTTGAATGAATAGTTTAATTTATAAATACAAACTGTTTCTGGTGATTTTGTTACAGTATTAGTTTAGAGAGTGTTCTCCTACCTGCATATATTTCTGCAGTATGCAGTCTGTTAAAATGCATATTGCATTGCATTTATTTTAATTGACTGAAAGTTATTGCATAGCCCACTTGTTTTTATGTTTATCGTCATGATTTTGTTACTATTTATGTATTTGAGAACATATTTTGGTTCTAGGAGAGCATGAATAGCTATGTTAGATTGTAAATTTGTAAATAACAATAAAAACCTTTGGCATTCACCAGTTGTCTGTTATTATAAAGTTAATTGAAATTAAATGAACAGAACCTAGAATGTGAAGCTGCTAATAGCACTTGCAATTGAACTAAAATAACTATAATAATAATAAAATCAATAGTTGGGTAAACAGAGACTCTTACGTTTAAATAAAATCTTAAATGTAGTAGCTGGCATGGCACAGTATTTTAAGCAAACATTTATGAATGGATGCTCAGTCATTTGGCCATAGCCAGCTATGTTTTTTTAGGTAATGTTGCTTAAAATTCCTAGTGGAATTTGCTTAAAAAGTGGGACGCAAAAATGATACACTATATTTTTAAGCAAATCCAGCACATCATTTTTTTTTGTGTCTTAAAGGGATAGTTCACCCAAAAATGAAAATCCTGTCACCATTTAGTAGTAGTAGTCTTTTATTTATCAGCACAGGGAAATTTTTGTTTGAGTGAATTTCTAAACACGGGTGTTCTTGACAGTATACAAGCAACTGGACAACATAGAAACACATCCGACATCCAAAATGTTGGCATCCTAAACCTACGACCCAAGGGTCCCTCATGCCATCCCAGATGTGTTTGACTTTCTTCAGAAGAACACAACGATTTTTAGAAGAATATTTTACTATAAATCTCCACAGAATATGTAAGTGAAAGTGGAGATTGATATTTAAAAAGGACTTAAATATTAATACGTTTCTTACCCACATCTATCATATAGTTTCTGAAGATGTGGATTTAACCACTTGAGTCATATGAATTACTTTTATGCTGCCTTTATATAATTTTTGGAGCTTGAAAGGTCTGGCAACCATTCACTTGCCTTGCATGGATCTCCAAAACTGAAATATTCTTCTAAAAATCTTTGTGTTCTGCCGCAAAATTAAAGTCATAAACATTTGGGATGTAAATGACGAGAGAATCTTCATTTTTGGTTGAACTATCCCTTTAAAAAGTTCTCATTGTGGAGTTTAAATGAATAATGCAATTGAAAATCATGCCTTAAAAACTATTGTCTTTAAGCACCCAGTGAGCAAGCCAAAGGCGACTGTGGCAAGGAACACATATCTCCAGAAGATGTTAGTTTATGGAGAAAAATTACCTTGGGAGAAACCAGGCTCTGCTGTGGGATTTATAGTTCCCTTCTGGCTATATAGCATGAATATAATGCCAATATTAGTTTTCTATGTGTAGTTCAAGTCTTATATAAGTAATCTTTTATGAACTGTAAGATTATTGATTTAGGGTCTTAAAAGTCCATCCCGAACTGACACCCAACCACCTCTAAGAAGGAATGCCAGATTCTGACCTGAAGAATCTTTCAACTGCCATCTGCAGAACCAATTCTATCTTTCTATTTTTGATAATAGCCATGCAACGCTTTTCACACAGAGATCAATTTAAGAAAGTAATTGTGTGTAATTAATATTATTATAAAAGATCAGCTTTGTTTGAGGAATGATTATATTAGGGATTTACATTATTTTCAGCACCTCTAAATAATTAACAAATCACTTCAAGCACTCTCGTTCAATTATAAATCCCCCTCATAAAAAACACAATGAGTTTGACTAAACCAAGGGTCTTAATTTGCTACAAAAAAATAAATATATAAAAAAATAATAATATCACAATTGAAGGTGTCATTTATCCAGAAACAAATAAATCATAAAATATAATTTGGTGGTCAGCCCATTTGAGGCTCATTTAGCCTGAAGCTGATCATTAATTACGCAGCTGTAGCAATTAGACGATAAAGGGCGTAGCTGACACTGAGGTGCTGAGGAGGAGGGGGTATCTGGATCTACATGTGTTTTTACCATTTAGTTAGGCGAACCACTGGAACACCACAGAGCATTGACCTCTCGCCTCATGCACATGGACCTCCACCAAGGACAGTCAGCCTTGAGCAATAACCAGTGTTAAGCTAATTAAACTACCGTCCCATTTTAATTAGGATATAAATCAGTTGCCATGGGAACCTGTCCTTTGGAGTCACCATGTAAACTCTTGATGGATTAAGTGCAGAGAATGAATGGTTCCATTTTAGAATAGATTTAAATGTCCGCACAGACAGGTGCTAAAACATGGATAATAAAAATATAGATTTCACAACTGATTTTAATGGCTGGTCATGATTGATGGATCTCCACTGCATTTTCTCAGACTTTTTATCAAGCTAATCTAAATTATGAAGCCATTTATTGAAGGAAAATTCTGGGTTCAATACAAGTTAAGCTCAATCAACAGCATGTGTGGCATAATGTTAATTACCACAACAAAATAATTTTGACTCAACCCTCATTTGTTTTTAAAAAAAAATCCGTCACAGTAAGGAGTCTTTATTGAAAGTGAATTGGGCCAGTCTATAAACATTACAATTCACACCGTTTCAAAAGTATAGCCACAACATGGAAACATTATCCGAATTAACGTTTTAGTGTGATAAAAACACTTACTAGCTTCATCTGTGAAGTTACATCAAATACTGGGGATAAAAGGGTTGTTTGTCATGACAACGAAGTTGTAATATTGGATATAGCTTTACACTGCTAAGGTTAGTAAGAGATTTTATCACCCTAAAATCATGCTCACATTTATAATGTTTACATCTTGTGACTATACCTTTAAAACAATGTAGTTGAAACACACTCTCATGGTGAAATCGTCAGAATTCATACAACTTCTCTAAATATGGCTATTTCGTGTAATATTGTGCGAATGCACTCGTTTGAATTCCAATGACTTTCACTACAGCCAATGACGTCGCTGGACATCGTTTTAAGCTAAATACGCAACAATTACTTGCTTCTGTCACACACAACAGCTTCCTATCTTGTTTACGCACTCTGCTGATTGGTTAAGTTTATATAAGGGGTTTGAGTAAGGGCACAATATTAATAAGTATGTCCTTAACACCTCATGCGCAAAACTCGCGCTTACTTCCGCACCTGGGAATTTGCTTGTGATAATGTCATAGGAGTTTATGCTAACAACATTGTGCGAGACTATACAAAATAGCCAACTCGTAAATTATGTATGACTTTTTACGAGATCGGGTTGGTATTTCAGGATTTATTGACCAGCCCCATTCACATCCATCGTAAGTGTGTTACTGTAATTGCATTGTTTTTTATACGCGTAAAATCAACAGCCCTAATATATATATATATATTAGGGCTGTTGATTTAACGCGTTAATTTCAGTGCGATTAATTTTATTAAAAATAACGTAATTAATCGCAATGCCCCTGGATTGTAATAAGGAAGATTCCTGAGAAATGCAAGCTTGTAGTACCATTAATTGAAATATCAGCTGTGCGGCAATGCACAGTTTATACAATGAAGAAAACAACCAGACAGCACAAAACAGACTTGCCTCACGTTCTTGCATTCAAAACACCTGATGGAGCGCAAATTCGAACTAAGGGATCTCAAGATGTGTTCTAAGTATTAAACTATATTTAACTTGACACAGTGACCTAAAAATGTTATGTTTATGAAGCAATGCACCCCAGATGCTACACAAGCATGTCTGACGCAGGTGTTACGGGTCCTTAAACAAGCCCTCATAATAAATCTCGAACTGATTGACAAATTCACTTGTGAAATGGATTGCTATGAACTGTGTGCCAATGATTGTCTTATGTTTTATTTAAAAAAAAAATTAAATAAAGATAACTATGTATAATTATTTCATCATTATGTATTGAATTATTGTTATATGAGGGGCTTTCTCATTTAATGAATCGGGACATAATGCAATTCATTCAATTAAAAATGTTAAGCAATCGACAGGCCTAATATATATTATAATATATAAGGGGAAGTGGTGGCTTGGCGGTTGAGGCTCTGGGTTACTGACCGAAAGGTCAGGGGTTCAAGCCCCAGCACTGGCAAGATGCCA